>VZSV01000071.1:1102368-1196306 GCA_013398735.1 Nothocercus julius
AGCTTTGTTAAAGACCTCTGCTAGCTCTTACTAGCTCTTATTTCTTACAGGAGAAAGAGTAGTATGAATGTTGCTGTCTGGCCCTCGGAACTTTGACTTAAGTCATGGAGAAGAAGTTTTGGTTTCTCAGGACCTGCTGTAATTCTAATATGGTTGTTGCAGCTTTTCTCAACAGCTTGTACCAGCTCTCCCATGGGTCTTGTGAATGGTGAGATTTCTGGAAGCAGGAAGCAGGTTTGTTAGGTGATGTGGAGCTAGAATTAGAAAAGCATTTTTAAAAAGCTCATATGAAACTTGTCTGGTTTCATCAGAGTGGGACTTGCTTACAAGGGTGAAGGCAACTATTGTTCAGTTGGCTTCCTTTTCTTCTGAGAAGTGTCTTGTTTTGCACCTTTCCTTGAGCACCTGAAATCCATCTGACCAGCTTGTGAAGGCTGCCACCATTTTGTGTCTATGTAAGATATGTAAGATTTTATATCTATAGGCGAGGGAAACCAGAACGGGAAAGTACCCCACTTAGGATCCCATTTAGAATCCCCTTCTGGATCTAGTTTTAAATCCATGGTCATGCAATGTGATATAGCTGATTTATCCCTTGAATTATTACCCAACATCCAGTGAAGCAAATCAAGGTATAGGCTCAGCTTATCTTGCTTTGTTCTCAGAGTACTCTGTTTCTACCATTGCTAGGCACTGCAGAAGCTGAGCTTCTAGTGACATGAGAAAGGGCTTTAGATTTAGAGTGAGGGGAATGCAGCCTTAAAATCCACGTGAAATGAACCTAATTTCCTCTGAGATGTTATTGTGCTGCACTGATTTCAAGTTAATCAAAACAGATGTTTTCCAAACTGCATCAAACAGGATGTAGAAAATTTGGCTATTTAGTGCAGATTCAAAGGCAAATTCCTTATAACCACCACGGAAACCATGGCTGTTTGCTAAGCAATGCAAATTGATGCTGTGCTTTTTAAGTGCCACTTGCTGACTTCTGCACTCTGCTTCCATATTGCAGACTTGGTTCCAGTTTAGTTAGACATGGACACTACAGATAGCTGGCCAAACCCTGTTCTTGGGGAAATAATTAATATATCCTACTAATTTCTTAAATGGATCCAGTATCATATCCACTTCCTACATAGCAATAAGGCACTTCTGGGAGTAAGTGTATTAAGTGTTCTATTCTAAAAGTACAGCTATTAAACTGGGTCAGTCTGGAATGCAGAATGATATGAATGGAACCCCACAGAAGAGTTCAAGTCTGGATTTGATCTCTTCTATAATTGCAAATAATTTGAGTCTGGATTTGATCACATCTATATCAAACTCTTTAATTCAGCACTGCTCAGAACTGGCAAACAGTTGTCCCATTATATCTGACTGGAACAGAGGTAAAAGCAACTCTTTTGAATCCATGGTATCCATGTGTACAAGTTCACATCATTGAAATCGGTGAGTATGTTCTGCTTGTACAAGGACACTTTAGTTAGTGATTATTCAGTCTGAATCTGTTCTTTTGAAACACCTCTCCTACATGGGCTAAGGGCAAATAGTCTTAAATGGGCAAACAGTCATGCTACTTTAGAACATATTGCATCCAGTCTGTGGTTTTTCATTTTGGTTTGATTTCACTACAGCTGAAGCATTCAGACATGAGCTTATTGAATGGAACTTAGTCTCTGTCTACCTGTGCAGAAAGAATGAAGGAAAACTGAAGAGTTTCAGGACCTTTATTTTCAGGAATGGTGTGCTTCCTTGATTCTAAGAACTGTGTTTTACAACTTTGTGCAGAACATCACTAGCCATGGAACCTTCTGCTGATTTAAATAAGAGAGCTTTCTTGTTTTTTAAAATCTGTTAGAGAATGAATCTCCTCAAATTGGTCAAAAGAATGGAGAATATCAAAAAAGTAAAAATAATCAGTCTATGTCAAGCAAAACATTCTTTAAACTATTTCAAAATGTTTATGTAATTTCTTAATATGAGTTTGTATTTTAAACGCAAATTATTTTAGAAATAAAAAGTATAAGCTCTCTTTCTGAATACTGTGAAACTCATTCTTCAAAACTTTTTTGCGATAAAAGTTATGTCTGTTCTTTTCTCTGAGCATAGTGGTTTTGCTGAATCAGTACCATATGGGGAAAACATGTTCAGTTAGACATTCTAATCAGGAGTTTCCCATCACACTTGTTGGAGAATGTTCCTGATAATTCTTTTACCCTGTCCTCTTTCTATTATAACTAGTTTGGGTCCTTTGTCCTAAATCTTCTCTGTGTATGGATATGATATTTTTCATTTTCTATTCTAAGCTGTGTTGCATTAGGATGCTATTAAAATCTTGGCATTGTTGAAGTAGGTTCTTTTTAAAAAAAAAAAAAAAAAAAAAGAGGAAGGCAAGCTATATATAACTGAATTGGCAGAGTGGGTTGGAAGGCAGAGTATGAATTATATTTTTAATATCACTATATCCCACGAAAATGTCACTCGAAGTAGTGTGGCAGCATTCAATATTGACTAAAAGATGCATGAAGAATTTCTTGCAAGGTAAACGGAATATTCCCTTTTGATCATGGATTGAAATTCCCTTACTGTATGTAGAAAGAAGCTTGTGTTAGGCACAAGAGTGATTCAGGTCGGTTTTTAGAGGGTGCAGATGCAATACAATCCAACATAACTAATATATAGAAACTCACTCATTAAGCCTCCCCTCCAATGGATTTAAATCTTTGGCAAATGGCATATTATGGCTGTTGGGACCTTGTCTGATGTGCTGGGAATAAACATAATTCATGTGATCTGCAGATGGCTGAACTGTGGTGAGATGAGTGTCTCTGATCTTTGTTGATAGGTTTTACTTTGGAGGCTTGTACAAGACCTTAGGCCCTGCCTTTCCCCAATGGCTTAGGAATTTAGTCCTATTGATGTTAATGGCTGTTTTTCACCTTTGAAAATGGGGACTGAAGTTTAGTAAGATCCCTCCTGAGAAGGCATCCTTAGAGCAAACTGAGTCCTGGTTGAAAATGGAAGTGCTTAAATCATCAAGCAGTTCAGAGAGGAAGGGATCTCTGGAGCTCATCCAAACTTTAGCCTTATCCGTGGCAGAGGAAGGAAAATCTCCTTTTTGAACTTTGAGCAGTAGCCAGTTGCAGTTGCCTAACTGTGTGTTTCTTTGAACACCCATATTTTCAAATGTTTAATGGCACACTTGTTATATTGGTTCCCTAATGGAAAATGAAGGGCCAAATTAATGGATTCCAGATCAAACACAAAGCATAGCAGACATGCGTGTGTGCTGTAGGTGCTTGACTGTAGAATCCAGGCCACATTTAAGAACAAATGGATATTTTCTTTGCTGATTTTTGACAATATGCTGTACCATACAGTAAAAACTAGCTATAATTCTTTGATTACTTGCTGGTAATCCTGAGAGAAGAACAACCTTTCTCTTGTATTTGTGCTTACTCTGCTTCCTGGACCTTAGCAACTTGTCACTGTTGCGCAACCACCTGTGTTCCTTGCATTTGTGGTTCAAGAAAATGGTCATATATTGACTGTGTGGTTAATTGAACACAAAAAAGGTGTGTGTGTGTTATTTTGTGTAAGTGACTGAAAGTGTGAACCTGCTGAAAGTTGATGACAAATCCGACCAGCAGACTGAAGATCAGAAAGTCTCCATCTCTTGTAGTGTAGAAAGAAAGGGATTTATGCTTAAATTTATAGATTAAACAAAAAAGTGCAACTATTTTTGAGAGAGAGAAAAAAAAAGACTCACACTTTCTACAATGTGCAACTTAACTCTGGGACTTGTTGCTGCTGGTACATGGCGAAGTCAAGGACACGTTAGGAATCTAAAGGCCTTTAGTAGCACTATGTGTAAGGGGAATGTTCAACAAAATTATAACAAAAGTTAACAATGTTTTTTGAATGTGTAGCAAATGCTTTGGGATGCAAAGCTCACAGTTGGCGTTAGCTCTTACATTTACAGCCACAGTAACTTTGCTGTGAGGAGTCTGGTGTGGGATCTTGTTGGGTCCTGGGCGCTGTCTGTGCTTTGGTCTAATCCCCAGGGACAATTCCTGTGACCTGGGCAGCGGGTGTTTGGAAATCAGAAGCTCAAATCCGGAGCCAAGCAGCAGATGGCACTACAGACTCTCTGTTTTTTAGGTAACTTTCCACAGTAGTTCTTCCTTGCCAGCTTACCCTGAACAAGTGGATGTGTTTCCAAAAATAACAAGGCTGTTTCCAAGTTTTCCTGAAATATATACACGACTGGTTAGTCATTCATAATCACTTCTTTGCAAACACTGTGGATATTTCACATAAGAGCAGGACGTCAGAAATAGGAGTTTTGCAGGAATTCCCAGTATTGCAGAACGGAGTCCCTGAAATGGTTGTTTCTGGCAGCAAGGAAGAGGGGGTTACCTACATCACTGACAGAATTACACCAGTTTTCCTGCTCCCCGTCTTGCAGGCTTTTCCATGGGCTTGTAGACCGTGGCCACTGTTTGTCTGGCTTGGGAAGATGGATCGAGCCTTGTTCAGAGGGTGGACTGCCCTGTCGGGAAGGCTCTGGTGTTGGCTCAGTGCTCATGCTCCCTTCTGTGTGGCTAGCCCTTCTTGTACGCGAGGAGAGTGTGGAAGGGAGGAAGGGGCGTACGAATCCATATCCGCTGGTTCAGGAGCTTTTGCTGGCAGTGTATGTGAAACCAGAATTTGACCTTTGAGCTCATGCACCATTCCTGCCATTTTTCAACTACCTTTCTATTTTACTTTGCTGGAAGTACAAGATTTGATTAGAATAGGTACCTGAACAGGACCAATATAATGCAATTGTATACTGGTGAAGGAGTGTAAAAAAAATCCATGCTTCACTTCAAGGTGAATGACATGCAAGATGAAAAGACATGAGCAGAATGTAACTGTTTAAGTTGTATATGTTAAAGCATGGTGGGTAGCTAGTTTTCTGAAATAGGCCTCAAGCACCTTAGCTAGAAGCAATAAGAAGCTCACAAAATGTGAAGAGAAAGCAATTTTCTGTGGGTCATGAGAACAAATTAAATGTTGTCTGAAAAGCAGAAGTTCTGCCCTACGAGGAGTTCGAGCTTTTGCATTAGGTTTTAGTGCTTGGATCCTGCAGACTGGAATAGTTCCTGAGGATTTTGCTGAAAACTTTACGTCCAAACATGTGATTTAACTCAACAGCTAGTGTGATTTGTCTGCTGGAATCTCTCACGCGACAAGTACGTACTAAATCTTTCTATAACATTGAACTCCGTCTTTGCTTGCTTTCTCCCTCTCTGCCACCCAGTCCCAATCACCTATGACATCTTGGCTCTTGCAGCCTGCCTCAGGAAGCACTTAGTATGTTACTCAAGGAAGTTTATAAGCACCTGCTTTTAGCAGATGATTAAAAGCAGCTGCTAATAAAGGAATTGGTGAAACACGTGCATATGTTTGAAGCTTCAGCACCTGAAGATCCTGACCAGGTATGTTCTCAATATGCTCAGGATAGTAGCTCATGTGTGTGCTAGCCAAACAAGGCTTTGAGATACTTGATAACTTAAGTGAAGCCACAGTATAAATAACAGATGCAATTACTGTTATTTTAGTTGATTGTCTTGCTGCAAATGTGACTGGCATTTTTAATTCGATTTCCCTGCCAACCTTTCTTTTTAAAGACAGGGACTGTTTATCTTTGCTATCCAAGAACTCATGGTGTGAAGGAAGAATAATAAATAAAGATGGGAGCAGCTCAGAAAAGCTGGAACACAACAAACAGAGCAGTGTGTGTGTGTGGTTATTTTTTTTCTTTGCATTTGACTATGTTCCTTTTTGTTTATGATGTTTATTAAGAGATGAGTTTAGGAAAATCTGAATCAACTAAAAAAAAGAAATGTTGTCAAAGGGTTATATAATGAATTTAAGTGTGGAAGAGACCCAGCACCACTTGAGGGCTTTCAGCTTGAAAGGCTGGGCTGGATTCATACCCGGGTCTCAGGGGCCGAACTCAGGTCTGTACACTTACTGTATTGTCAGTGGAGAGCTGGGAGATCCAATTCTTGAATATTAGGGAGGTTAGCTTTACTAAGGTGCCAATTTGTGGTGTTTAAAACATTTCTGCCTTCCTTCTCTCCACTAAGAAAGGCAGCTAAATTATTTAGCTTTTTGGAATTAAGCAGGGTTTTTGAGGTTTTATTTTCCTTTTCATAAGCTTGCCATGCAGGCTAGAGACTTAACTTGCTTACTGTCATCCTGTTTATTCCAGTGTATTGGCTATGCTGATGATACCTAATAAAATAGGAAGCTATGATTTACATCTAGCATTTTTTGGTCACAGGCAAAGATGGACTCTCAAGAACTGCCAGTACTTGCAAACATGAGGTACTGCTGGAAGGAGAGAAGGATGGAATTGCATATTGAGGTATCCACGTGTCACCTGGGAGGCTGGCATGGAAGTAGGCGTGTCCACAGCAGGTTGAGTGGAAGGAGCACAGTTTATGGCATGTGAGTGCTGTACCTCCTGATCCGGTTCTTCTCAAAGCCCTGGTTTCCTGGGTGCTTGGCTTACACAGTCACCTGCAGGAAAGTCTGTAAGGACCCTTTTAGCTTGTCCACCCTTTGGGGCGGCATGATCTGATAAATCAGATCTAGGATTGAAATTAGAAATTGAGTCATTTCTCTGTTTTCCATAGAAATTTGGTCGTTCCTACTGGTCTCGCATGATCCAGTTCTGATGACCGCTCATAGCAGTTCAGGCAAACATTGCCACTTACGCCTGGTGCCCCTTTGGTTGCTGTCTAAGACTAAAGATGTATTTCTTGGTGTCTCTTGCAAGAAGTCACGACAGCAGTGCTTTTCTTTTTCTAGCAGTGGGGAAAGAAGATTCTTAATCCAGATCTTCGCTTTAACAGTGTTGGCTTTAACAGCTACCAAGTTACAAGTAAGATGATGGACAGCAGAAGTGCAAAGACGTTGAGTCCCCCAACAGAGATTCTGGTTAGTACCTCATGGCACAAAAGTGCCTTTTGTAGTCTAGACCCCTAACCCTGATGGGGTTTGTCACTAGAGAAGGGAAAACATGCAAACAAAACCCAATAACAAACCAGTCCTTCTATGTTAGCATCTCTTGATAGAGACTGGGGATATAGGTGCAGAATCTTGCTAAGCAAGAGGGTAAAAATCAGCTACCACCGCTGTGCTTTTGAAGGCAGCTTGAATTCATGCAACAGGATTTTACACGTGGGAGTTAGTGTCTTTCTAAAGGCCACTGTATCATATAGTGTATATACCATTCCCTTTAGCCTGCTTTGCCTTTTAGACGAGAATGTAAATACAGCTGTTGTCACAGGTCAGTGCTGCTTGTTAGATATTTGTTACTGTAAAATTACAGTTGTCCAGCATGCGGGTAGTTTGCTATTTCATTCTCTCTCTCTCTCTCTCATTCTCTTTCTCCTTCAGCACTGCCTCCTACCCCTCCTTTCCTCCCCCCCCCAAAAAAAAAACCAAAAAAAAAACAGTGTTTGGGTGGTCTCTAAGCCTATATTCATATAATTCTAAAGACCAAGAGTCAGAATAGCTAGGAGGCCCTGGGAATCCTTTTAATCTACAGCTGTGCTATCACAAAGGCGCTTCCTTCCTTGGACTTGCAACTTAAAGGACTTAAAATAGGGGTTGGGGAGCTTCTTAAAATAGTTATTTCTTGACTTTTGTCATGAAGGTGCTTGTTTAGTGAGGACAGCCACTGCTTCAGAACAGCTGTACAGAGATGTGTTGGCCTCATCACTGCTGTGCCCAGAGGTAGCAGATGATTCAGGCTGGGAATATCTTTGATTTACTGAGCAGAATTTTGAGAGAGCGGAAAGGAAGGTGCAGTATGATAACATTGGGTCTGAAGTTGAGACTAGCTCTGGACTTAGATGCTAATTAGTTTACTTTCTCAATTATTAGCTTAGCTAAGGTTAGAGTCTGGGGTCAGTTAAGCCAGGAAACATATTCAATGCTTTATAATGCTCCCTTTTAAAAAATACACTCTCTCTCCATCAAAGCTTTTCCCCATCTCTAAAGGCCCAGCTGAAAATAAAGCCTTTTGACTTTTTTAGAAACTCTTATATGAAAAGAAATGTATATTCCCTGGGCAAAGTAGTAGTGGTGAACAAAGAGCATTGTAAGGGATTATCCCTAAACCGAGCACTGAAAACCTAGGAAATCAGAGTTGATGTTGTCCTGAAAAAAAGCTTGGCATTTCAAAGCGAGGTGTATGGAGAATCTAAGCGTGTTAACGCTAACTATGTGGTGACCCTTTATTAAGATTTTTAGAGCTGGTGTGCACCTTTAGTGTCAGTGGAAATTGCAGATACACAGGACTTCTGAAAATCAGGTTCAGGAAGTTCTGTTTTTTTCCCCTGTGGTCACTAAGCAGGGAAAACCTGAGGTTATGAGGAGATTCTCCTAGGCTCTTCTGATTCTTCTGTCTGAGGTTAGGAGAGGTAAAGCTTGCGAGCCTATAGGGATTGTATTTCATCATGTCCCAGGATAATTCCCGGGAGCTTTTTGGAATTTATGATGTAGGACACAGATATGTGGCACAGGATAATATAAAAGGACATTAGTTTCTATGAGCAGGTGCCTTTATTTAAGGTGCCTGTGTGTTGAAGCAGGGATGTAAATATTTTTCAGAACTCACTTTCACAATCAGAATTTCGTAAGGGTAGAGCCCTCAATGGTTTATGTTGAGAAGCGACTGTGAGATGATCAAAAGTTTCCTTCATCTGCTGTGCTGGGTTCTTCTGCAAATGTGTGTCTGTGCGTGCACTGGGGCAGAGCTTGGCATGATGGAGCAAGTGGTTTCACAATCCTGTCTTTGAGCTGTGCAACGAGTAAGGAATTTTCTTTTCATTACTACATCATTCATGCCCTGATGTGGCAGCTCCAAGAATCACATAACCTTGTCCTGCACTCACACTAGTTTAAATCAACATTTCTGTTGCGGGGAAAATGCTGTTTGGGAAATGGGGAACATCCAGTAGGATGTCATCTACTCTGTTTTTCCTGCAGAGCCTCTTTATAGGCACAAACACTTGTCTAAATGCAACTCCCTAACACTAGCTGTGCTGTTTCATGGGGGCAGGCAGTGCATTCAGATTACTACCCAACAAAATAGAGCACCAAGCTTACGTTGTCCATGTAGATATCTTCAGTGGGGGAACTCTTGTCTATGTGTGCAATGATGGCATTTAACCAAAGGTGAGATTTAATTCAGACTAGGAAGAAGGCCTGCTTTTGGTGGGAGTGAGGTTCTTGGATATATGATGGGCCTTAGTCTCTGCAGGATAGAGCCTTCTTTTTGGACAGAAGAAACAGCATTTGCAAATAGAGTCTTGTGTAGATGTTACTACAGAAAAAGTGTTCTATTTTTGGATCTAAAGTGATAAAGCTGCTGAGGCTGTTTGGTGGCATGCTGTCAGCATGTGCCACTGGCAGCTCCTGTCCAGGTGGCGAGGATAATAATAAAGGTAGTTCTCCTTTGGGTAAATCTGTCTTGGAGGTGCCTGATAAGGACATGTCACTGCACTTGCATCAGGCAGGAGTATTGGTAGTGGTAAACTTTGATTCATAAATATCCTTCTGTGTCTGCTAGCAACTCGATGGGGAAAATGGATCATTTTGATCATTCTAAATGCAATTTGTTCAGTTCTTTTCAAGCATATAATCCTGATACAAAGCAAGGATTTTTGTTGGGCATTTTTCAATTCAGATGGAACAAAAGCGCAGACCACTTGGAGGCTGAATTATCACCTGCAGCTGCACTGATAAAAGAGCAAACACTAAATGCCTCTATAGTTCTGTATGCTTTAGAAGCAGTGAAGTTTCTCTAAAGCAGCTGCTTTCTTCACTGTTATCTGGTCTCTCACTGAAAGCAGTATCTCCCTCCTTCCAAGGGCATTCCTACATCTGTCTTGTGCACATAACACTGGTAAGTATCAACAATGGGGAAAAGATGAGGTTAGGGTGGTATCTGTTTTCAGAGAGATGTCATGCTGTTATCATTGGGTTATGGCTTCTGCCTCAAGCATACTCAAAACAAATCAAATTATCAGTCATGATTTGTAAATTACCTCGCGTTATAGACTTGCAATGTTTCCTTTCTGGATAGCGAATACAGAATAAATTTTGTTCATAACTGTATTTATCTTTGAAAAAGAGAGAAATTGCATGGGAAAAGGTAGAACTTCCTTGCTTTCACCAAAACATACAACATGTCTGACCTCTGCCCTGTTTTTGGGATCCAACTTGAGACTCGTTATGAAATCCATCTGTTTTTATTTAGTATTGAATGATTTTGATGTGGCCACCAACAGGGTCACAACAGGGAACTAAAAAAAGTCTGTATGAACGAAACCTCCTTCCATCCCTGAAGGACTGTTCAGCCCAGGAGCTGTGTGTTACCCTGCCTGGGAAGGGAAGAGAACGAGTCTTGAAACGGCTGCTAATAACCTTGTCCTCGAGATGTGGTGGATTGGGATGTGTGGCAGAGATGGAGTAGAGCCTGATGAACATCATGTCCCTGAGATCTTGTGAAGGTAATGACCCTCCTGGCAGGTGGGGAGGTAGAAAGGGAGGAAGTGCACTTCTGCCTTCCTGGCTGGTAAAGCAATGCCAAAACATCATGAGGAGTTTCCAAGTTATTCTAAGTGAAAGTTAGGAGATATTCCAAGTATGAGTTATTCTAAGGGGAAAAATATTGTTGTGCCCAGGTTAACCATCCATTTTTTGGACTTATTACTATAAATGGTGCCTCAGAAGTTAGGGGATGCTGTTTCTTGCAACAGAGGTTCTTTCTCTGGGTTTTGGGATTGGATTTGGGATTTTTCATAGCTCTTTTGGGTTTGAGGGATGATTCTAATTTGAATGGGCTTGGGTTCAGTTTCTGCCTGATGAGAAAGGCAGCTGTAGCACACTCCCAAAGATGCTGGAGGAGGATGATCCTTTACAGAGAGGGTCTTGGTCAGAGAGAGAAGAGAAAAGACTCCCAGGCAATGTTGGATGCTGTGTTTTCCTAAAAGAAGCAGCAGGGTCTCTGCTTCTGTTCTGTTCCCGTTCGTTTTCACCTCGCTGCTGACAGTTGCTATCTGTAGCCTGGAGGTGAGCCAACACCAGGGCCACTTTGTGAGTCAAGTGTCAGGACATGGCATGGAGTGATAGTGCCTGAAATCTTCCTGAGCCCTTGGAGATAACAAAGCCAGGTGCTCTTGAGAACCAAAGTTCAATTCCCATCACCTTCAGTCAGGCCTGGAATCTCGAAAGGGGCAAGCAGTGAGGCAGCGTGTGTTGACAAGTCAGAGGAGGGGTTTGCTCTGAACATTGACTTTCTGAGGAGTGGGAGAAGGTTGGCTGTATACACACACTTGCTAGATACTATTTGTATGTATGTGACTAGTTTGAAGAGGCCACTTCAGCAGTATCTGGGTGCTGGAGTAGATAGTCAGGGCCCCGATTGATATAAATGGGTGTGGAGCCTGGCAAAGGAGGGCTGCCTGGCACCGTGAGGGCACGAGCAGAGCAGTACGGAGCACTTAATAAGAGTTAGACCTCATTAGCACTAGTCCCATATGGCCAAAGCCCCTGCAGAGCAGGGCTGTGTCCACCGTGGCTCCACGTATTCTATTTTATCAGCTATTGACAAAGGGCTAATGTTGAAATTACCAATATTATTCTTACAGATAGGCAAAGCAAATAGTCACTCATCCGGTTTATTTGCTGAGAAATCAGACACAGTTTGACTGAAACTGCTTGCAGTCAACCTTGTCAAACTTGGCAAACAATTTTGGCCCAACTTTTCGTCCTGGAAAAAATGAGTAAAGTGAAAGCTGTCACTTCAGCATTTTCTACATGAAATGTTTAGGCTTTTGAAATGGTGTTCCAAAATCAGATTAAACTTTTTAAAAAATCTAAAATGTTAATAATAAAAAAGACCTCAAATAATTGAAGATAAAGCTGCCAGTTGTGTACATAATATAGCACTTTGACTCTGAAATGTATTTTCTTTCTAATTTGATTTTGACAGGAAAACCGAGATCTTTTTATTTTTGAGTGGCTCCAGATTATTCATGCTGATAATGAATAATCTGGAGAAATGGGCCTTAAATCATTCCCTGACATTCTTCGTGATCCAATGATTCAGGCTCTGGTGGATCTAGTAGGTGACCATGGACTGAGGCTAATGGATGAGGTTTTGGGCGGGCAAATTCTGTGCTGAGGAAGCAGTGTTATCTAGCCCTGTGTATACCAATGTCACCACCCTAGTGTTCTAAATCACTACTGGGAGGACTCAAGCCACTTGTAATGGCAGTGCTGGGACAGTGATGTGGTGATGCATTCTCTTGATGTCCCAGTTGTTTATCTTTTCCATGAGGGAGTAAGGGTGTCCGCAGCGTTTTTATCAGATAATGCCACGAAGCAGGATGACTGAGGGGAAATGGAAGAAAGAAACATTTACAGCCCATCACCACAACAGAAATTTGCTCAATGAAAAGGAGACCCAAGAGACACATATAAAAATAACTTAGGATATGTTTAGCTAAAATAAGACTAAATCTCAGCATTTTGGCTAAGCTAAGTGGAAGAATTGGATACTAACTGTACATCTGCAGACAGAAATATTTTGGATGGGAACTTGTTAAATGATCAAATGCGTGTTATGTGTGGAACCTTGTTTAAATCTGAATGTTACTACCACTCAGAAGATTTACAGAAACTGTTTGATTCTTAATACCTCTTCTAAAGATATATCTCTACAGTCCAAGTATGTTTATTGCTCGATAATAAACAGTGTCGACAGGAAACTCATACAGAATAAACATGATCCTTATGTTTTACTTCTGCATTTTCATAGGAGGTCAATGTCCTCCTATAGCTTTCTTCTCTGAATTCTTAGTAGTTCAGTTTAAGTATTTCTCCAATGATATGTGTTATCAAAATGTAGGAAGAACTTATTTTAGTAATACACTTTTTAGGCTTATGAAATATTTAACTACTGAATAAGTCTATAGAATAAAAAGCTTATATAAACAGGCATTTTTCCCCCTCCAAAATTCCCATAGTGTCTAGCACTAGTTTCACCAGCACTTATAACTATTGTACCAAGTGAATTTCTTCTTAACTAAAACTACACAAGGCAAAATTAAATGCTGTCATTGTATCTTTATTACACTTCTTGCTCAAAACATTGCTTTGAGGAAAGATCTCTATCAACCAGACTAAAAACACCACCTTTGCTCTTTTGTAGAAACTAGAAATGCTAATCTGAAATGTTGATATTTTAGTTTTCTATTTTTTCCTTTATCGCTATTGAATGCAATTGAATGAGGACATTCAAAGGTTTCAGAAGTCAAAAGAAAGTCTAGAAAACTTACAGGAACTTACAGAAAACTTACATGGTTAAGGAAAAGCTGAAAAAGAAAAATAAACAAGAAATGGCGTAGTCAACAAGAGTGACATTAAATAGAATTTCAAAAAATAAAGTCAAAAAGAGTACTTTGCATTTTTTTAAAAATAAGAACTTTTAAAGTTTAAGCATTTTACATTAATGTTTAATTTTTATAGCACAATGTTGTTGTGTAAATATTTAAAACTGAAGTAGTTCCATTTTTGGAATAAAAATTGCTTCATAATTTCTCTTTCTCTTCTATCACCTAAAATTTGTCTACCATTGAATTTCCCAACATATTTCAGCAAGGACTTGAAAGATCAATATCTAACTAGGGAGAGTTTTTAGAGGTTTTTCTTAGCCTTTTACATCTCTATTTGTTAAGCAGAGTTGTTTTCTTCGGCATTTTTTAGTTAAAGCATTGCAGTCTTTCTAAGTTCTGTGAATTCTTGGAACCAAACAGGATGCTCATTTGCGCTCGGTGGAAGTTCTTTTGTCTTGATGAACAACAGCATAAGCTGTAGGAACCACTTTTTAAAAGCTGTACAGGTAATACCTTCTGT
The DNA here is from genome assembly GCA_013398735.1 of Nothocercus julius. Taxonomy (NCBI): domain Eukaryota; kingdom Metazoa; phylum Chordata; class Aves; order Tinamiformes; family Tinamidae; genus Nothocercus; species Nothocercus julius. Next base: position 1,116,355 of record VZSV01000071.1, read on the forward strand.
ATTATGCTTTTTTCTTGCATCTCTGAGCTGTGAGAAGCAAATGACTCCCTACTGTTTTACAGATGGGAGGTAAATGACTGTCTATTAAAATAATCATCTTTACCAACTTTCATGTCTTTCAGATTTATAGGATTTAAGTTGGTCATGTTGATACTCTTGCAAATCAGCAGAGCTAGTTAAAGACGCCAAAGTATTAGACACTCTGCTCTCATAGCCTTGAAGGCGGTGTCTGCATTAAGTGATGCACTGCAAAAGGAGCAAAGCTTTAGACAAAAATGGTGCTGAGGAACAGGTCTCCACACTGCAAGTGGCCCGAGGCTTTTGCTTCAAGCATAGTCTTCACCCATGGATTTAACGTCCTTTAATAGCTGGGGCAAGTTAGGCTTGATCTTGGAGTACTTCTGGTTTGGTTTCATTAGAACAAAGTCGCTTCATGTGCCCTGAGTTTGCTTTGAGACAGGAACCAAAGCACAGCCGGTGAGGGTGACCAAAAGACTTGTTTCAAAAATACACCTGCTGATTAGTATTAACATGCTAGTATGGGTGGAAACAACAAAGCAATTTCCTTCAGTTGTCTCTGTAATTAACTAGGTTTCTTTCAACTTCAGCCTGCTGTTTTTAGAGTAAAATTGAAAATTCCTTGGCTGAGAACTGATTTTTCCTGGTAGTCTTTGCTGTGGTTTTCTTTTTAAATTTGGAAATTGAGAGTCTGTCTTTTACCTGTTGGAGATGCTGACTGTTTGCTGGAGGAGCGAGCTGCAGGGGACTGAGGGAAAGGAAGGAGATGAAAGAAATAGGAAACAAGGTGTCTTGAGACCTGAACCTTCATGAAATTAATTTATTCTTTGACTACAACCTGCCTGTATCAGCTATGACCTGAGTTTATAGCTTTATAGCAGCTGAGAAAACAAAGAACTTAGTGTGAATTTAAAAACCTGCTTTGTAAGTGTCCTCTGCGATTCCTTGAGTTAAAGCAACCCTATGAACTCCAAATGCAGTTATGTGAGCGAATGCAAGGGCTCTTCTCCAAAGTGCCTGGGAGCCAGCACTGCCTGTAGAGTGGCTAGCTTAACACAGGAGTTTTTAAGAATCAGCTGGATTGCACTTAGGGGAGCGTGGGCCATACCTTCCAGGCATGAGTTGCTGAATGGTGAGTTCTCAGATGGATTCATTCATTGAACTGTGCTGTAAGGTTGCAGTTGAGAGCTTTTATCTGGGTGTTTTGTTTTGTTTTTTTTTTTAGTAGCGCTCTCTCTTTTCCCCCGTATTTAAAAAATGACTGTATGTGAATTTATTGTGCTTTTCTCCTCATTTGCTCATCCATAAATGGAGCACTAGGTTGTCCCAGCTCGTAACACTCTGACATACTGACCTGCCATGGGGTAGCTGTGGGCTGGGGCCTTGTGCATCTGTTGCCAAGTAAAGGGAGATCTTTGGGGCCTAGAGCAGCCTGGTGGAGACACAGAGCTCTCGAGTTATAATCAGCCACATCGATATCTAGTGTTTTAATAAGCACCTGCTGTGGCCTTGGGGGAACAGGGGAGTCCCTTTGGTACCTCCTATCTAATGTGTTTTCCTTTATTTATTTATTTTTAAATAGATGCATACATTTTACTGGTGTAGTTTTCAATTTGTTGTGCTATGTCTTGAGAGCAAATGAAATACAGTGCCAGCTCTAACTTAGAAGAAGTAAGCAGGCCCAGAGGATGATTTTTCCCAAAGCCATGGTGCAAGCCTGTGACTTAGCGTGTATCTACTGAAACTGCTGCTTTTGGTCTGCCCTCTTTAGTCTTTCTTGAATGCTAAGGCGAAGTTCAGCTTTAAGTATCCAGCTATTGAGAAGATAGGCTTGAAGGCAAGATCTGCTTGTTGGTAACTGGCCACTTGGGTTTCCTGAAGAGCTGCTTTTGTTGTTCCTGCCTCAGTGTACCCAAAGAACCAGGTAACTCAGTCCGCAAAACCTGTACCTGGGAGTCTCCTGAATCACTGAGTCACAGTGGAAAGCTAGTCCTGCTGTCCTCCTTCGTTGTCTCACTGGGGAGCCTGGGCAGCAATCTCAGACTCTTCTCTCCTGGCGCTCTCTCTGGTTTATTTATTTATGTATTTTTCCTTTTGGATCAGCATGTTATTTCTCCACAACTCTGCATCTTTCCAGTTCCTTTCCTTCCTTATTAAGACTTTAGGAGATGCTTTGGCCTGATCCTGCTCCTCTCTATCATTATATGTAGCATTAACAGGAGCTAGATTAATTTTGCACTTTCACTAGGAGCCCCAGCTGTTTGTGGGGCCTTTGTTGGAGAGAGTTTTTTCTTCACACCCATGGGACATTCCCCAGGCATCTTCCAGCTTGGGGTGGTCTTTCCTTTGCAGAAATAAAGAAATCCTTGTTCTAGTTTATGGATGTGAAATCGGGATACGAAGTGCTGAACATGGCATTTCCCTCCCCTAGCAGACTGCTTCCACAAGAACGTTGTGGCATGGAGCATCAGCCCAACATATGTTGTGGCATGGCATGGAAAGAGAGCCTTTGAAATGGGTCTTTAAGGGATTTGCAAAAGGAAAACAAAGGTGTATTTAAATGCACTGTGCAGCCAGTGTCACATTTACCATGTTTGTTTAAGGTTTCAGGGCATAATTATAAAGTTTTTGAGTTGCTTAAACAATTATTTGCTGGTCACCTCTCCCATACTTGGTGTTCATTTGCAGTTGAGAGGCCACTTTCCACTAATACGTATATTTTTCCCCCACATGAAATGCAAAAAAACTCTTTCACAAAAGGGGGCCTGGGAACAGTTACAGGCATTTATTATTCAGACCTATTTTTAACCAGCTAATACCCTCTTAAAAAATTCCTTGTAACTAGTTCAGACTGTTCATCTTGAAAGAACTTGTTTTCAACATTGAATATTAGATTTATTCTGGGAAAAGTTGGGACAACTTTTGGATAGCCAGCCATACAATTAGCTAAATCCTTTAGCTATCTGAGGCGGGTGCATCTTCTGCCCTAGTCGTCTCCTCAGATAATGGAGTTCATATTCACTGTGTTTTGCAAGAGATTGGAGACATCTGGCAGGTTTCTTTTGCTCTGATCAGTGAGGTTATCGATATAAATGTCTTCTGACAAAGTAAAATAAATCAGAGTTGTCCGCTTTGAGGACTTATGGATTACTTCCAACAGTGAAGCTGAAAACCCTTCATCCCTCCGTGTGAAACATGGAACCTTGTGCTGGAACTCGGCATGCTGAGGTCAGTCCTGGCCTTGTTAAAGTCTGTGGCAATGTTCCCATTGGCTTCAGTGGAGCCAGGATTTCACCCTTTATTTTTATAATTCCTTAAGGGGATCTTTTGGGGAGGGGAGGCAGGAAAGTATGGCTTTAATGCCTGTGAAAGGAGCTTCACACATAGAGCTCAGCAGATAATGAAGGTCTGGCCTATTTGGGGGCATTTGGGGGGTAGGGCATGGAATCAAGTTATTTGCCGACAGGGCTCTGCGTGGAGAATTATCTGTGGGGAATGGCTTGAAGAAAACAGGACAAATGACTCTTTGGGTGGAGAGGGGATAGTTGGAACAGAAGGTTATTGGGGTAAACTGTAGAACCAAAATAAGGATCATCAAGCACCAAACAGCAAAAACCACGTACTGCTCTGAGCAGGAACAGAAGCCTGGAGTGTATGTGGTGCTGGATACAGCCCTGCTCAGAAAAGTGATTTTGAATGTTTAAGGAAAATTCAGGAATACACACTGCACTAAAAAGCTGTGGGGAATGAGATTGTGATGTGGTGCTGTTTGGAGGAGTTGTGTAGATGATGCTGTGGAGCCACTTCGATGCTTGGAAATACCTGGGCCTGACTCCCCTAGCTCTGAATTATCCGCAGGTCCCTAATCCCTCGTGCGGACCACATATCCTGGCCAGGTAGCACAGTGTGCACATCTTGGTATGAAGCCTTTTTATTCACTGAAATACAAGACTGGACCATGCAAACATATAAACGAGATTAATGAACACAGCTCATTACAGGCTCTTGATTGGGACCACCCATGATGATAATCAATCACTCTGGAGTGCTAATGGCTTTGGGTGAGTGACCCCAGTCTCGTCTTTGATGGCCATCTTGTCAGGGACACTGAGCAGAGAGCTCTGGACAGCGTCCACTGCTCTGTAAAGCAGTCCAAGAGACCGTGGCCAGATGCCTGCGACGGTCGGAGAGCCCATGTGGCTCTGTGGGACCAGTGGTTCCTACGCCGCACTTTTTATCCTGCAGCGATAGAAGCCAATGCAGTTTATGCCAAGCGGGTTTTCATGAGGAGGTCCCGTGAAGATGGAAATAGGGATTGTGTAAGGGCAGGAGTGTTGGGAGAAAGCGCAGCTGAGTTCCCTTTGGCGGCGGGGTTGGCTCGAGGTGTTGGTGAATCACTCCAAATGGCGGCTCCCTGGTGTTGTTCTGAGAACCGACAGCAGGGGAAGCTCCTAGAGGCTGCAGCCCTTTTTCCCAGGATGCAGGTGCTGTGAGAACCCTGCCTGCGGGCACAGCGTGAGATGCCGGGCCTCACTGAGCTCTGTTGGAGGGTGAGCATCTTCTGTAGCATTCTGAGGCATGGCACGTATTTGCGTGCTGTCCTGACGCTGTGTCTCCTGTCTCATAAGGATAACCCATTTCTTAATTATTTTGAGCCTGCCCATAAGGAAGGCTTCTGAAATACCTGCTGTTTTCAGACTTGTTGGATCCTGCTGACTGGTATCAATTGGATGCAACCAAAATCAGCAAGTAGATTATCTTTCAATGTCCCAGACAGTAATCTAAGATTACCTAAGATAATTTAGACTGTATCTCATCTCCAGAATGGTGCTGGACTGGGAGATGGGAAGAACATCAGAATGGCTGTGCTGTGGGTCCTTGCACCCTGGCAAGACAGGGTGCTGTAGCTAATGTCTGGGGCGCAGGCCTTGCTTGTCATCTGAGGCTCCCTGTGTTCTGCTGCGTGTTACCCCTGTTTTCCTGCTGAGTCATCAATTCTGCAGTAGCTGAAGGTGAACTGGATCCCGTCCCCAAGTATAGAGCCTTTTGTCTAGAGTAAAAATGACAAATTCGAGCAGTTTTTGAATAGTGAGTTAAATTGAAAACAGCTGGACCTTGATAGTCTGAAGAGAGTCAGGCTCCTAGAGCATTTATGTTCATGGCTGAGAGTGGGTTTCTGGAGTCTGCTGAATGCAGGTGTCTCATGCTGCAAAAGGGCAGTTGCTCTGGATAGCAGCGAGTGCTTCATAGCAGCTGACTTTTTCCTGTGGGGTCATTCCTACCATTCAGTTCTATCACATTGGATTATCTGTCCGTTTGCCTCTATTTACTGCTCTGTCATAAGTAATAAGAAGTGTAAGGAAGCAGAGAGTAGATTGGGTTGGTATAGGAAGACATGAGACTATTAGACTCAAAATCCTGGGGCACAATTGTAGGAAAAATGTCATTTCCCCAAAGCTCCAGGCTGAAAATGGTTTTGTTTTTAGAACTATGCTAAAACAAAATTAAATGCAACACTGTTCCCCTGAAGTAATTTTCTAATGATGTCTGGTTTGCAGGAGCATCAGTCTTTGGGGAGAGATTTGCTCTGAGTAAATCTTTGGTCTGGTGCCCCCAACCACAGATCTCTGTACTGGGGAGTGTATCCCTGTGGAAGACAGATCAGAGCCCAGAAGCTGCTGTGGCCTCTGAGAGTAACACAGGCAATGACTATGCCTGTTCTCAGGAAGCTGGCAGCCATGGGTGCTGAGTCTGGCCCTCATAACAAAAGAGCTGTCTCTGTATTTACAGCATCATTGCTAGTAACATGCCCCAAAAGTAAAGAAATTCAGACTGGTATGACCTCATACTGTGTCTCTTTTCCCTAGTGTGCCCCTTCTGCCACTTGTCCTCCCTCCCTCCCCTCTGTGCATGTTCCTTCCAAGCTGTCTGAAGTATTGAACCACTCTAGATCCAGGTGCTCTGTCCTTGTCAGAAGGTCAGAGAAGGTTGCTTACAAGTTAGGAAGCAGCATGTGCTGCTGGCACTGGTTGTACTTAGAACAGTTTGTGAACACTCACCTAGAAATGTTTAGGAACTTGACTTTGATATCCTTGCTTACAATGAATAGCATGAGTTACTTGTGAATTGTGGAGGTGGCAGCTATAATGCAGAGAGAAGGGAGAGTAGGGCTGATGGAAGAGGTGAAAATATCTTCATATTGGCAGTTGTCCCCTTCTCATCCCTTAGTTGGTGTCTCCTGTAATATTTTGAGAGTTCAGATCAATTTTAGCCCATTAAGAAGTGTCCTGAAGGGGATACGGAGGTTGTGTGCGTTCAGGGTAGCGAATCCTGCGATAGCGTGTTAAGGGTAGAACAGGAAATAGGGTATCTGCATATGATTATATGGCAATGTGGAGCATGCAGTGCAGAAAAGGGTATTCCCAAAACAACAATATTACTTATATCTCATGGATTTCATGCCTTTGATATTGCTTTGGCTAACTTTTATTGTGGGTTTCCTTCAGCAACAGGGTAGACTAGTCAGTTTTGACAAGCAGCCAGACCTTAGTTCACCTAGAAAGGTCACTGCAAGTTGCTCTGGCTATCGAATAGGAAATCTCCTGACTCGAGGTCTTCTCTGGAGATTTCCTGCTCTTTGGGTTTTTGCTTGGCCAGCTGGAAATGTTAACGGCTGCCTTTATTTCACTACTCCTGCATCGAGACCAGACAGAGAAAAGGAGAGGTGGATGTGCTGAAGATGCCTGTAAATGCAGTATGTGATCTGAAGAGTAAATTTGAATGGGAACAGAATTGAGGTTTGCCAATTTTATCTCATAAGGTACTTTTCTATGAGTTGCAACCACAAAAGATGCCTGCATGTAAGAACATTTTGATGTCTTCTAAAGAATAAAAGAAGTTGGAGAGGGTGATCACAGTCCTCTGCTTGAAGAGAAAAAAAAAAAGTGGAGAAAGCAAAGAAAAAAACTGACATTCACAGGAGTCTTGTGCTCAAAATTGTGTTAAGTGGCAAGGTATTTTAAAGCAAATTGAGAGTAGAATCAGCAGCTTGTTTTTACTGTGTAGAGAGATCACTATTTCTGCTGTGCATTAGTTATCAGTTAAATAATGCAGACCAATGAATGAAATAATGATTTGAAGAGCAAAAAGTCAAAGATGACATAGGCTGAAAGTTGCACTTCATCTGCATATATTTTGCAAATGGTGTGAAAAAGGGAGAGTAATCTTAAAAAGACAGTGAAATTTTCAAGAACAACTTGCTTTCTACCTGGAAATTAAAAGTGGGGATTAGAGGCGATGTCGTTGCACACACCTGTTTATAGCATCATGAGGACAAGTGTGTAAGATTTTGATTAAATTATTTTGCTGCCTTCAATCTCTTGTGAAAACTTTATTTTATTTTTTTATATAGCCACAAATTTAATTGGAAAAGATGTATCTTTTTGATACAAGAATCTTTTTGTGATGCTTTAAACCTGAAAATTATTTTCAAGTCTAGATTTGAATGAAAATCTTTAGTGGAAACAAGGTGTTTCAGCCAAAATTGCAGCCTTAACAATATTAACTGTTTCACAAATTTGTGTTTTGCCATTTCATTCTTCTTTAAAAACAAACAAAACAAAGAAAAATAATAAAAAAAACCCAAGCCTCCCAACTGCAAATCAGGCACATTTCAAAGAGTAACAGTTCAAAGGGTTTTTCTGTTTCAAAATTGTCTTTTTAAAATATTTTAGAATTATAAGAAGATAATCTGTTAAGGTCAAGTTTAATGCTTAGTTTGGTCCCAAACTAAGATTTCTGGTTTGCTGGAATTTTTAATGGCATTACGGTTGGATAGATCCAAACCAAAGTTCCCCTTCAATTTCTAGAAATCTTTCAAAATCAGTTATTTGCATATTTTGGCTTCTGAATGTGATCCTGCTCTTACTCTGGACTACAGAAGTCCCTTCCCCAGCATTAAAGAAGGTGACTGAAGTCCTCGGAGCTCTTTCTACCACAGCACGTGGTATTCTGTGCCAGTGGACCATCTTTCCTGTTGCCAGCAATCAGCTGAGCCATAAAGTGCAACAGCAGCTCTTCTGGCTTACTGGGAATAACCCTGCTTTAGGTAGTTAGACGGATTAATTTTCACCTAGCGCCATGGTTCTGCCTTGATTTTTCTGATGCTCAGTTATTTTTTCAGTCAAGAGGATCAGTATTCGTGATGCTCAAAATAGGGAGACTAAAAACTTGTATTTGACTGTGATTAGATTTCTTTTTTGGATATCAGCCAGTGCTAACTTGACTTATTTGAAGTTTGCCTTTGAGTTCAGGGTCGGGGTTGGCTCTTGGGTCGCGTGCAGCTTTAGCCATCCTGCTGTCTTGCTTGGCGCGCGGGCAGTTATCTTCCCACTCTGACGGGGCTGCAGATTCATAAACCCCCTCTGCCTGGATCTGAGCATCCACTGTGGTCTGCTGAGGCCTTCTGTAGGCAACGACTATGGTAGAGAGCAATTGCAGATACTTGCAATTTCTGCCTTATTTGTCTTGCCAGTAAATGTCATTAAGATTTCTTTTATGAAACAAGTTTAATTAATCCACTTGAATTTAATGGCCACGTTGCAATAGTCTGTCACCCATTTACAGCATTATTTTTGAGTGTGTGCAGCCCTCTTTAAAGATGAGAGCTGGTTTTGCTAGATCAAGTTGTCATTACATTTAACTAGATCTTTAATTATAACCAGATGGATGAATTATTTTAATCACTGCTATATATCTTAACAGTAGGTTGTACATTGACACAAAGTTGAGAACATCAAACAGAAATTAAACACTAGAGCAGGAAAGCTGCCAACCTCTGAGGGAAGCAGTTGATCAGAACCTGTCATCTTAAAAGACTCAAAGAATGCAAAACAAACATTTGGGATTAGTATACTGAATATGGTCTATGAGCCCCACTCTCTTCTCTGATAATTCATCTATATCATTCATTTTAATACTTTGCCTTGCATATTTCAGGCTCTGTAATTAGAGAGCTTCAGGTATTCAGGTCTTCCTGCCTTTGAAATCGTTTGCTTTGAGGCTCCTCAGAGAAAAAGATACGATTATTACCAGACTATTTGATGCATAGTACAAAGAATTCCACATAAACCATCCCTTTGTGTGGAACAATTGACTGGAGTTAGTCCTGGCACCTATGGTGACTTCTGCTTTTCTCATCAGTCTTATGAAAATCAAGGAAAGGGCTTCCAGGTGGAGGGTATATTGATCTCGAATAGGAGATGAGGAATAACAGCTGGCTCAACAAAAAGTTTAATTGCCTATGAGGTTTTTGTTTTACAAGAGGGAAGGGAAGGAAGTGCTGGAGTGGTGGTAAATCTTTCACGTGTTGTGTGCTGTGAAAAATGACCTGTGCTGGGATCATGCTGTGTGTTGGATGGAGGTTGGAAAGCAGAAGCTTCCATGCCAGGTCCTCAGGGGCCAACATCCCATGAGAAGAGCCTTGGATCCCTTTCCCTCCCTGGCCTCTGTTTTCTTCTGTTCTGTAGGATGCTGCAGCCCGTCTCCAAGTCCCGCCATCTGGGTGTAGGGTTAGGGAAGGGAGAGGGGAATCTAAGTGGGCCCGTGCACCTGTCTGGTACTGCAGCAGAGAGGCGCGATGCTCTTGTCTGTCATGTTGCATGCTGGTTCCAGCCCGTGCACCAGGAGTCGCATCACTGCATCTCCCCATAGCTGCAAAGGAGCAGTTGGGAGCGCAGGACTGTCACCTCCTCAGTAAAGGCTACCAGGGAGCAAGTTTACAATGACAGCAAGTGAGAAGTGAGTTTGGTAAAAACAGCCAGGGCGACTTGGCCTGTTTGATATCTGATTGTAGAGTGGTTACCTTTTAATTACTATTCTGATTTGAATGAGAGTATTGTGCTTGTGATCAAATGCAACTGCTATGGTAAAACTGCTCCATTTGTTTGTTTTCTTGCCAAACAATAATGGTGAATTTAGTAATGATGAAATAATGGTTAATTATATTATCTTTTGAGGATATTTTATGTTTACCAGCTATGTCACCACTATAGCCTTACCTGTTCACTTTTTTAAACAGCTGTAATCTATGGAAATCAATTACACCGTATTTCAAAGGCTTAATTTCTCTTTATTATGAACCGTCTTTACTAAATAAAAGCAGTAGTTTATCTTATGTAAAGATAAAAAGTTTCTTATGTAAAGATATGTAAAACGCCTAATCTGAGCATGCTTTCACTCAGTTAGAAACATTCTTTCCAGCTAGAGCCAGGATGATCCTTGCTAGAGGGCTGCCATAAAGTTATATATAAAAACAAGGGTTTCTCCACAAACATTTTTCCTCTTGAAAATTCTGGAAGTTTAAGAAATGTTAATAATCTAGAGCTGTTTTACTTATCCTGTAACAGACTTTCTCTTGAACACTGGAGGAATCTGTGAAAGCCAGATCCGTAAGGACATTTTGGTGACCAGATGCATTTGGGATCTGCTGGATAGATGCTCTGTGCCTCACTTCCCTGGTTGGAGAATCTTATGCAGTGAGCAGGCAATGTAAGTTTTGCCGGTGGGATTCATAATTATGCCTTGAGATAGGCAAAATTCTATTCTCTTCTCACCTTCTTTTTGCTTCCCAGCTTTGTTCAACCTAAAGATGCTTGACTTCCTTTCCAACAGCTTTCTCATATTTGTTGATCTGAAAGTAACATTTCAGATCTCAAATAAACATTGCCTCTTTTCTCTCTCTCTCTCTTTCTTTTTTTTTTTTTTTTTTTTAAATAGTGGGGTTGGGAAACAGAAGGAAAGCATCACATTTCAAGTATGCACTCCTAGGAGGTATAAGTGTGTCAATAATCACAACTCCCTTGAGCTCAACAGAGGTATCTTTAAAGTCTGGCCCTGTACAAAAACAGGGTGCATGAAAGTTTAGAGATTTTTGAACTGTTAAAATTTGTGTGTAAACTGAAGAAAATTTTGATTTATGCTGTCTACAGATTGTGTTGCCTTTTACAAGCTATATAATATTAAACCACTGAAGATTTAGATCCAAAACCTAGAGTTCCCAAATAATACCAGAACCTGGAGGTATCAATGGCAGAGTTGCTTATAAGCTGTGTAACTACTGGAAGTGACTTGGTGGGCACCTGCTGGTTTTAACTGAAATGGAAATGGACAAATAACACTGAAAATCGTTGTCAGAATCAGCAGTGAGCAGGATCAAGTGGGGATCTGCACTAACAACAATGGCAGTGATGGTTAGAGCAGCGTTCGGGTGGTCCTAAGTGTGATGCTTACTGAGGAGAAGTCATGGCATAAACCAGCAGGTTTGTGCTGAGGGCAGCCCAGAGCTGCCAAGCACGCAGGCAAAGACCCCGGGACCGAGAGGAAGGGTGGGACACCCAAGCAGGGTGACCAGTATGAACCCAGCAGACGTCAGGTTAGTTATCTGAAAATTCATCTCTCTAATGGATGCTTTAAAAAAAGCCCAAAGCCTAGCATGCAGGAACTTGCATCTTGACAGCTATCTCTTGAAAACTGAGAGCTGTTGCCACCTGAATGCTTGCCTTTCCAAAGGGTATCGTAAAAGTTTTTTCTGACTCTATTGTCCTAACTCTTTCTGTTTTTGTAGTTTGTCCCCACGTGAAGTCTGAGCCCCTTTGGCCTTCCTTGATTCACATCTAAGACATCTAAACAAATGTCAGCCAGCCTGTGGATATATAAAATGGAGAAAAGAGCTCAGTGTAATTTTACCTGCTGCCCCCAGAAGCCAGCAGGAGAACTGAGCAGAAAATGCATTTTTCGTTCAGGGTTACATTTCAGTATTTGCTTTCATGTTTACCTTCATAGAATAAAAGGATGCCGTAGGGTGGAGAGGGCCTTTTGGATATCATCTGGTCCACCCCCTTGCTCAAAGCAGGGCCAGTTTCACAGTTAATCTTTTTCATTCTGAATTGGAAGGAAGAGTCAAAGTTTATATACCTCTGAATCCAAAGTTTTATATAAAAGGAGGGAATAAAAAGTTCAGGAAAAGAAAAACTTTGATCTAGGAATGATGAAATATTCTTGATCAAAGTGAAATACTGTTGACATGTCTAAATTGAAGCACTTCATTAGCATCTGTTTGACAATACATCTGCTTATGATGCCAAAGCCTTTTACAGGAGTTGCAACTCCAGTTGCTGATGCTTTGTTCTCCCCTGTGTACTGTGCTCCCTGAATTAGACTTCCAGTGCTGCCCCTCCTCCTCCTCCTTAACCATAGTTATACTGTTTTGCCGAATTAGATATGTGCCCTTGCTAATCTGTAGCCCTGCTTACATCTTTAGTTGTGCCCTTGCTAATCTGTAGCCCTGCTTACATCTTTAGTCTTTTGTGTGTCTTCTCAAAATCAGAGAGAAGTTCTAGAGTTTCAACACTGTAAGCAGTTATAGGATAGGCTTGACTTTCTCAGAATGATGTAGTAGATTTCATGTTTTCCTCCAGGGAAAAAAAATTAAACCTAATTGAAGTTATCTCATAGAAAACTTTTAAATTTTATTATTATTATGTTTTTATTTGAAAATTCTTTTGCATGAACAAATTCTTCCAGCTCTTCAGGACAGGCATTTCTAGGCAATCAGAGCATTGCTCTTTGTATAAAGACATACTTATTGCTTTAGGTGGATTTGTCTTCTGCATAAACAGGGATGTTTCATAAGCAACATTGTGTTCCTACAGTTTTTGCTGGATCATTACTGTGGATGGGAAAAGTGTCAATGAATTCACCCTCTGTCCTTCATAAGAAACTGGAGATTTAAGTGCTCATTGTATTTATAAAAATCTGTGCCTAAGTTGGATGGTTTCTGCTAGGAGGAGGTATGGAGCCTACACCAGGCATAGGGATTTCCTGAATCTGGTGTTTTCTGTGGTGTAAGTGATGTCACCGCTAAATGAGAAGAATGTTGAGATTTCTGCTTGCTCAGGGACACGCACTTGCTGGAGTCCCCCAAAGGAAAGGAGAGCCCTGTCCTCCTTTGCGCCCTGCTTCATGTGTGCTGGTCGGCTCTGCACTGGCTCTCCTGCAGCGAGCATGGGAATTAACACCTCCAGGCACAGGGGTGCCTGGTGAAGGACGATGGCTTCCTTTGGTCTTCTGCCCTGTGTGTCGTGGTGACGTTCCTGGCACTGGCCAGATCTGCACACTCCCGAGGTGCATTAGGGCAGCGGGACAAAGGAATGAGCTCCTCCTGTGAGCTGAGCCAAAAAAAGAAAGTCAAATAAAACCTCCATTCATGGGATGCAGGATGATGAAAGGCAGAGAGGAAAGATGACACAAAGCTGACAGCTGTGGCACACGTCTCCTCTCTTAGCCAGCAAAGCTGACAAGTAGATTGCTCAGGACAGGCACTTACAGGTTGCCCTGTCAGCTACTTGAATGCCTTGTCTTTTATCTGCCACCTTCATAGGGAAGAACAGAGAGAGCTTGTGCCCATCTGATGAGCCAGCTCCTACTGGCACATCATCAGTTTTAGTAATGCAGGAGCACAATAGCGCAGTCCGAAAGCTGCCGTTGGGGTATGGAAATCTTTCCCTTTCTTCTCCTGTATACGTGCACGTGCGAATGTGTGTATCTGCACAGGCAGCTCTGAAAAAGTTTTATTCGCAGAAATAAAAATCTCTCTCTTTGCAATAGATAATTTTCTCGTCTCATAAAGCCCCATTCCACTAACCTCTGGAAAATAATGCGACTTTGTGTTCAAAGTGACTCCTGTTCCTATAGGGAGCTATTTTGAGCTGCATGGTGGTTGTATGCAAGGAGCTGGGTGCCTGCTCTGTGTTTGTGAGGAACAGGATTCTGTGCCGAGCTTTGAGTAGATAAGCAACCTGTGGTGCCTTTAGCCCTGGGAAAGGGGAGCAGCCAACTGGGGTTGAGCTAAAGAAGCAGCGGGGATGGCAGCCACCTTCTTCTAACATCACTTTAGAGCCTCCTATAAAAGTAAGGGCTCAGCTATGTCTTGTCTAGGTATGAGGGAGAGAGAAATGAAGTTTCCTTTTGCTTATGCCTGGTGCAACAGTCCTGTGGGGAAGAAGGTGTGTGATCTTACTGCTGTGTTGCATCACAGTGCAAGCTTGTAATGGCTAAGCAGAGCCTGCCCAGGCAACCCCAAAGCAGCCTAAACTATAATTTCATAGTGACCTAAAATATAATTTCATATAATTTGTAGCAGCCTAAATATGCTGTGATACAAGAACTTAAAGACTAATTAGTAAACAATCATGATGCCTTTTGAAGAAGAGTTGAGTATGATTATGATAGAGATATGTGTGTGGGCCATAGGCCTTTCAGAGTATTGCTGGTAATTAAGGATATGTTAAATTCTCTAAAGCTTCAGTAGCTTTCTTTTTTAATTAGTTTATCTGAATGTATATATCTGCGGTATTATCAGGCAATCTTCTTGAGCGTACAGGTTTTGTTATAGATTGTTTGAGGTGATTGCATACAGTGTGTTTTTTGTGGTTGCTTATTAAATGAGTTTAATAGCTGAGGTTCTCAATTGCTATAAATCAGTGTCACTCCACTGAAGCCAGGGAGCTGTACGGATTCACAGCAGGGGAAACTGCAATCAGCGTTCTGGGTTTTTTGTGTAAGTTATGCCCTGTTACAGTCTGTCAGCGGAGCATAGCCAGGCTGATGCACTGTGCCATTTGGCGTTTAAGAATGGAAAGGAAAAGCCGGCCGTTTTCCTAGGCGCTCTCACAGTGAATAGCGGTGACTTGCTCCTTAGGATGTACAAGAGCAAACTAGATGTAGCAAAACGCCTCAGGGAATTTGGGTTTAACCCCATCTGTTTTTTGCCCTGCTTGTGGAACTCACGAATCAAGAGAAATTATGTGCATTTGGAGTGCCCTAAATGGACAGCAGTACTGATAAATTGTCACAGCAAAGCTGTGGTTTGTGCTTTAGAGTAAAAGAACATATGAATGGGACAAGCTGAAAGGGGGGATGTGTAGCCAGGGTGCAAGGGCAGGTGCTTCTGTGGGCAGGGTGATGCTTTGAGCGGTCTAGCTTTGCTGGTTGAAGTCCCTGGGGAAGATGCAACATCTTTAAGGGAAGAAAAGCAAGACCCATTTATTAAAGCACTTAGCAAGTGATTGTCTTAGAAAAGACATGGAGAAGCTCTGCTAAGGGGACAGAATTTTGGCAATGTTGGCTGCAGTAGGAGTATATTGTTTGCATTCAAAAGAGAACAGAAGTAAGGCCTGCACATAATGAAGTGCAATCCAAAAATGTTTGTGTTTAATACCTTGGAGAAATGTCTCAAAATAGTACACCTTTGTGAAAATATTACTTCTGGAATATCGCCAATGTAAGCAAGACCCTCACTTATCAATCCTCTTAATGTTCACATAAATTTAAGGTGTCAAGCATTAACTTATCCAAGATATTATAAAAGAGTTTCATCTGTGCCTCCCTTTTCTGTGTTTCTTAACACCTGCATATTTCCTTTTTCCTCTCATTGTGATTCAGAAATCTAATTCATCTGCAGCAAGACGGAAATTCAAACAACTAGATTCTCTTCAGGCCTTAAGTAAGGCAGGAAAGCCAGTCTGCAACGTCTTCATTTAAAAAGCAATTGCAAATGATCTTCTTGGAGGGTGGCCCTGTCTGTGACCAGAATAGCTGTCTAAAGAGTGAAGTTTTGGAGGAGGACTCTGCCCAAATTGTGACTTTTCTAGTGAGTGATGGTAATAGGTGAGAATTAGGCACATGGGATCTGGCTCTCTACTGGAGTTGGGTCCTGCAAGGTGCTTACCAGCTTGTCCTAGAAGTTGCAGAGCTGCTAAATATTGGCTTAAACTGAGGCATGCCAGCCTACAGTGTTTTCTGAGGTGCGATGACGTCAGTAGGGGCATTTGGATCATAGTATGACACCGAGCCTTTGGCTTTGCTGCTAGCTCCACCATTGCTGAGGTGTTTAGCTACCTGTTTGTGAAGAGGCTGAGCAGGAGCTTTGCTGCAGGAGTGAAGTTCTTGCAGGTTTGAGTTGCCTATAAGAGTGTGCTGCACAGAACCTCTTGTTTTGAAATATCATAATTGAATTTTTGTCATTTACAGAAGAGGCAGTAAAGGACTTGCAACTTTTCTTTCTCCCTCTCTCTCTCGCTTTGTCTTGTGCTATTACTCTCTGTTTCGTACTGCTTTAAAATAATAACTACATATACCTGAGAGGCTGATAAGAAAAGAGAAGCCTGGGGGTACTGGTGACATTTCACAGGATGAAGTTAAGAGATAGCTGACCTAATGTGACAAGTGTCTGTTTTCAAGTCTTTGCTAATAGCAGTAACCACTTAGACTCCTTAGGTGTGTGTCAAATGCCATGGGCAGTCAACTGAATCATGTCAAAAGGCTACCTCATGACTAAATAGTGTCATATCAGCACAAAGCCCTGTAAATCCACCAGGTGGCCTTTAATCATTTTGCTTTCAGTGGATTTGCATTAGCAAGAAGGGACTAAGAGGCTAATATTTAATTCACTGTGGTTGTGAGTTTTTCATTCTTGTTACTGCCCTGTGGTTTTGCCTGGCCTTTGAGCTGCAGCATCTTTTGGTTTTCTGTTGTTTGTATTTCAAGAGCTAGGGCTGATAACAAAGCTGGAGGAGTTTTGCACTGATTTCACTGGAGTTTAATCATTCTGACACTGATTTCTGAAATGTTTTGCTGGATGAGATTCTGTTTGAGAGAGTCTGGGACTAGTGTTTTCAAGTGTAGATCTGGGATATACATGAAGCATAGCTGCCATGCTGAATCTGAGCTAGTGTGCTGACCTTTTGGTGGCTGAGTACATACAGCCTGCACTGAGCTGCTCAGGGGGCAGGGTTGGCATGAAAATAAGCGAACACCTACTGCTGAAATTAATCGGGTCTGTTCTTGCAAAGCAGCCTGTAGAACTAGGAGAAGGGGACTGTGCCCTGTCCCACTAGTGTGCGGAGGGGACAGATTCATTAAAGCTAACGCAAGAATTGTTGGGACTACTGACAAACCACAGAGAGAGCTAGCTAGTTAATTAGAAAATTAATGTTTCTGTTATTAATTTTCAGGGCTGGCTTGCATTTCTTTATAGGATTAATTCCCCCACCCTGCCTTGCCAAATTAAGAATACTCTGAAGATTAATTTTCTCTTGAGAGGTATGTAATTCATACCAGCTAAGGATCTATGCCAGGCATCTCTGTGGTTGTTTCTTTTTTGGCTTTTGGTTGCATTAAAATGTCCTAGAGGCAAGCTCAAGGTCAACCAGCAGACAGTTTGTGCCCAAGCATGTTGGTGTGAGGAACAGAGGTGTGCAGTTTGTATTTCTCTAACAGCATATATTAAATATATTTTAAATACTTTGTTACTAGAATATTTTACCCAGTAAAGTTCTGTGCATGGTAACTGCAAGATTTAACAGTATTCTGGAAAGAGATGCTTTCTGAGATAAAAGCTAAGACCACTTTTCCTATTATAATTGCCATGTCCTTAAGGTATTTTAGCACATAGATTTCCCCAGACGTGCTCCCTAAGGCCGCTCGCAGAGTGCAGTTGAGAAGCAGTTGCTTCTTGCTGCACTGAGTTTAACAGGTTCCTGGGTTTCTCTCAGAATGGTTCTGTGGGCTCCTGGAGTTTGGGTGAGTTGCATCGTTTCCATGTAAAATGGTGCTAATTTTGATGTCCATGGATCTCCAATCTGCTGGTGAGGAGTACTGTACATGGTAAAGTATTGTCATTCTTTTACTTTCTGTTCTCAGATTTGATGATCCTAAACCAGGCCTCTGTTTCTCATTGTGCTTTACAAATACACACCAGGAGAGTCCAAAGAGATTCTGGGCTGCTTCTACAGCAAAACGTGCAGATGACAGACACACGCTGTGCTAGGAGCAAAAGGTAACTAGCCTAAGAAATGAGGACTGTGAAGTGAAAGTTCAAGTTGTTGTGCAGAATCACACTTAAAAAGCAAATGGGAATATTTTATTTTAAAACATCAACAGTGTAAACTTTTACATGCCTCAATTATTAGTATCAATCCCTTTTGGAAAGTTACTCCCTTACTCTTTTGTCTCCTCCTTCCAGTTTCCACTCATCTGCCTACTGCCTTTTACTCCTTGCCACCTCCTTGAGTAGAGGAATGATGCTAACCCTTTTAGATAATGTCTGTAGTGATACGACTTGTTTTTGGCTGTTCCCCAGAAGAGGGTAGGTCATTAAAAAAAAGTGGCAAGAAAAATCACTGCAAGTCCCTGGCTCTGATGGAGTTAATGTTCTTACATCAGAGTGAGACAGCTGCTCATGTGAGTAATCCCTAATCCATTTCAGTCACTATGAGTTAACTAACCTGATCCATTCTGAATGAAGTGGCTTAAGAAATGCTTGTGTGAGCAACACCACTGTGGAGATCGTACCCTTTAGGAGAGACAGTGGTAGATGATGAATCTCAATCTTCTGTTTGCCAAACCCATGTCTGTCTCCTCTCTAAAGGTCTTCCATGTGCCCCTTCCTGCAGCGTGGGACCATTAATTTTCTGGGCCAAGTCACTGGAGCAAAAGAGCTTGAAGGGAGGGACTCGAAAGATGATGGTAGAATGGAGTGGTCTTGTCTACAGTGAATCTCTTCCATGCTTGAGAAGCACTATGCAAAAAAGCATGAAGGTGCTTTTGGAGAGGTAGTAAGTGGGCAGGAAGTGGTTCTCATTGGCTGCCTGGGGCTGGACGCTTTCCGTAAGCCCATGATATGTGATAATGCAGGTAAGAACCTAAAAAAGAAGCTAAGTAGTCTGACTCACTGTAACAGGGAAAACCAGGAACTGTATTTCCCAACTTTATTGTATTGTGTTTTGCAACTGTATTTGCATTGTTATTTTTTCTTGGTGCAAATATTTGTGATTTTGGACACTCAAATGTTTTGGTAGATGCAGCCTTTTTAAGGATTATCACTTTGAGAATCTGTGCCCTTATTATTTTAAGATTCATTGTTAGAAAAGGCTACAAATGTATATGGATAGGAAGAAAAAAACCCTTCCTTTGACAAACTGGAACTCTCCAAAGACTTAAAAGCCTGCATGAAAGATTGACTTAATGGAGCAGTATATTTTTGATACAGCAAGGAGCCCCCCTGTTCCTCTGATTAGACTGATATGTAGATTTTCCAGAGATTAGCAAAATCTGAAATGCATTAAAAAAATCCAGTGTGACAAAACAGTTTTGACAGCATAAATGAAACCTAAAGTAATGTAAAATGTAATTACTGCAGCTATCCCTGTGACCTGTCAGTATATACTGCCTTTCTCTGGCCTCAGGAGAGCTAGGCTTATTTTCCACCTATTTATTTTTCTGCATGTTTGGCAAGAATATTTTTAGCCTATTCATTTGTTTTTCTTTAATACTCTTTACCTCTGTATTTCAACTTGGGTTTTACTGAAAAGATTAAAAATAAATAAGGTATTTGAAGGCTATGATGAGGCTATACGAAGTTCAAAGACAAACCAGAATCAATCCCATACTTCAATTTCTTGTGCTTTGGTGGTAGGGCTGGATGATTTCTTATTTAACCTGTAGAGGTCCAGGGAGAAATGCTGGTTGCTGTTTACATTCCAGTGGAATATAGAGGCCCTTACTGGTAATATGGATTCAGTGTGTTATACTGTATGTGCATGACTAATGAGTCAGTTCCTAATTGAAGAAACCAAGTGACCAGAGTGCAGGAGAGGAAGAAAAGAGCTGGAAGTCCCAAGGTCATGCAGAAGCTGTAGGAGTGGTGAGGCAGTGCTTTACCCTCTGATCAAACCACTTTCCAAAGTAATATGTCCTGGCCTCTCATTAGGAATACAGCTACCTGGCAGTGCACTGGGGAGGTTTTGCTTCAAGTGCCATTCCTCCTCCACCACTTTATAATAAGCACAGCTTTACATTTACTTTAGGATGCTTAAGAAACTGTGCTGGCTGGTCTGTGCTGCAGCCCACTTCTAAAACTGTCCCTACCTGCTTTTGGAGACGTGGTGCCCGCGAGTCTGTGGCCAAGCACGCTTAGCAAGTGGTCCAGATTTGTTCCTTTCCCACTTTCTGCCTTGGGAGGCGCATGCTGAAGATGTGCCCACAGCACTGGGAGGTGCGGTAGGCTTGATGGGCCCAATGTCCCTTGGAGGCAAGTAGGGTGTGTGTTGAGGGATGGCCAATAGATGCCTGTTCTGGTTATGGGAATCATCTCAGTACACCTGAAATGGATCATGTTTCTGCAAGGCCAGGCTTTTGTACATGTATTGCTGATGGTTTCTAACACTTTTATTTCTTGCCAAGGTGCACAGAGTACCAGTGGAAAAGCTGGGAATTGCAGAAAAACTTTTGAGATGCTCTTCAGCTCCTTAACCAAAATACTATCTCTCTCCTTCAAGCTTCCCTTTGAAAGTTCTCTTCAGAATTATCTTTTTTTTTTTTTTTTTTTTTTCCAACATAGCATGGTGGATATGCTGAATATTGTATGTCTTGCATGTGTACACAAAGAGCAGTGCTGATCTACTTTTCTTTGGGCTGTCATGACAGTGTGCTGTTGGAAAAAATAAATGACTTAGTTTGATGGAGCTAGAGCTGGAATACAAAACTGTGTGTGTTTCCTCTTGTGGAAGTTGACCAGTAGCCATTGAGATATGACTGGAGGAGATGCATTTTACTTTAGGGATCATACTGAGATTGTCAACATGTTACAGGCAATTCATAACTTGCAGTACTGTCTCGCATCTGGTGGTGACCTAGTTTTGAGCTGATAACCTTGAGGAATGAATTTTTGATCCTAGAGTCACCTTGTCTTCCTAAATGTTGTACCAGTAGAGAAGGCTAACTAAAGCAGTCGGCGGATGTTTCTAGATGGGAAAACGTATCTTTTAAAAATAACCCTGCGCTCACTTATTGGGTATTTTTTGGAGTGATTATAGATGTAAATGCTATCTGGCTCTTGGAAGGCATCTATCTTAGGTACTTGTATGACTTCCATTACCGCAGTGTCTGAGCAACCTCATACCCGTTATTATGCTTATCCTCCCAGGGCTCCTATGAGCAAGTGAAGTGCTGCTATTTGTGTCAGTGAGATGCTGTGGTGTTTGCTCGGAGTCACCTGGGAAGTCTGTCAGAGCGAGAACGTGACAACCAAGGGCTGGATTCAAGCACACAAGCTTCATCCTCCGGTGAAGCAGCCAACGCAGCCTTGGGCTTTTCACAGGATCGGTTGTTTTCTCAGCTGTATCTGTTAGCAAGTCTTGGGGAAACTTCAAATTGCTCTAGTGGTATTAGCTATTAGAAAAAACAGAGGTTCCTCAGACTTTCTGTTACTTCCACAAGGCTGTCACCCTGCAGGGTTCATGGACCTTCTTTCTCCTTCCATCCACTTAACTTTCAACTGCAACTGCTATTCTGGACCACACGCTGGTCCAAATAAAGGAAGGGCTTTGGGGATTTCACTAAAGGGTTTCCTATTCCTGGCTGTGAGCAACCTGCTATGACTTTGAAGTTGCATCTACTTTGAGGGGCAATTTGGACCATAGTCTGACCTGAAATATTCTCCAAATCTGTGGTCTGTGATGATAACAGACTCTAAAAAGTGCAGAGAAAAGAGACTCTACAGAACTCCAGCCAGGCCCCAGAGTGATGTCTGTACTGTGGAATGGGGACCACAACCTGAACGTGTGAGTAGAAACGCAGGTATTTATGGAGGAACAGAAAGGATTTTTGGACTTAAAGATCCAGTCTTAAGCTCAGTGTGTATGTTTTTTGCCTTGGCTGGTTGTCTTACTGGGTGAGGTAAAAGGAGACTTTTGCCCTATAGTAATACAGCTGACTCGCCTAGGAGCAGTCACACGCAGGAGAAGCTTGCATGGCCGATTTCCCTGTAGAGCTGTGCACTGTGAGCCCTGTCAGGCTGTGTCAGGGACACAGACCAAAGCCAACACACATTGCGAAGCAAACTGCAATGACAGGGCCATCCGAGCAAAGATGTGAATTACTAGACTGGCACATAAGAAATGTGGTGTGACTAACATGTCCTGCAGTTTTTCAGTAGTAGCTTCTAGCTCATTTATGACTTCTGATGTATTTTGATTTTTTTTTTTTTTTTTTAGGAAAGTGAATTTTCTTTTAGTGTTGGTACAGTGCTTAACACAATAGATTTCTTTTACTAATGTCAATAGTTTTATGACAATTTCTTACAGTAAGTTTTACTGTAATATATGGCCATAATAACTGCAAAAAACTTAATGTCATATCTGTTCTATGCCAAATTTTGAATTTAATGGACAACCCAAGCAACTGATCAGAACTCAGAGTAACTGGCAGCAATGCAACAATAACTGCATATCATGTTGTTTTACATTAGTGTATGCTGTCAATACAATCAGAATGGTTTTATTGCCCTGGGAATTTAATGTATTTTAGATTTGCTAATCTCTCTAAAATCTATGCATCAGTTTAATCAAAGGATTTGGGCTTCTTTAGTAAATCAAAAATATACTGCTCAATTAAGTCAATCTTTCATGTCAGCTTATAAGTCTTTGGAGATTTTTAACTTGTAAAAATGGATTTTTCAAGCTGGATTTGCACTCTTATAATAGGGGGTCAAAAAGCAGTACAGGAAAACAGACAGAAACAGAAAATAACTAAACATTACTCTTGAGTAAGGCCCATGGAGAAAAGCATGTATTTTTGGTAAGAGCTTTATTTATAAGTGTATTTTTGGAGATGCTGGTGTTATAGATGAGACCCTCTGAATTCAGAGGGACTTAAGAATCTTTTCTCACTTCCCTTCAGTAACAGAGTCAGGCCAGTGAAGTTTGAGACCAAAATCACTCCAAATGTTGATGTTTTCCTGCAGAAATTGTTCACCATTTTTGACAGGCTATATCAGGTCCTTTTTGTAATAATTGGTAACAGCATTAGGAGAAAAAACCCTTAGAGTTTTTGAAGATAAATAAACGCTCATGTAGTAGTGCATAAACCCAATATCTACCAGGGACTGGGCAGCACTTCTCCCTGTAGGCAGCTGAAATTCCACTGTCACCTGGGTTGGTGTTTGCTTACATGAGGATTTGTGCAAGCTCGTGCTTGTCTATCCGTTTATTGCCCCCACACCTCTTGGACATAGGGTAAGTATATCTTAGATGTATTTATAGACAGAATATGGATATATTTGACTGGTAATGAAATAAAAGCAGACCCCTGTACATATGGTGGTGCATAAGCACACTGGAATATTCAGGCATATGTGACTTGCAGAAGGTCACGCAGGAATATGGCAAGCAGAGAAGTAAATACTGCTCCTAAGCCGCTGTGCCAACAGGCAAACTTCTGGAGCATTCGTTGCACCTTCCTCTGAATGAGCGGTTGCAGGCTGCTCCTGGACAGCACCTGCATGCTGGGCCTCTTCTTTGCAGCAAGCCAAGTGAGTGGGGATCCTTCTCACTGACACACGTGGCCTACGTATGCATCTGTGTGTATGCATGGATGGGGGCTCCACTGCTGCTCTGTTGCTCTTGAATCAAGGTCTTCCTTCAAGCAGCGCTGCCATGACCTAGCGTGGCACTGGGCTATACCAGGGATCTCCTATTGCAGCCATGCTGCAAGGTAGATAATGTGCATTAGAAACAGAAAAACTTCTGTAAATTGCCTTAGAGCTATATTATTTATTTCACACGTGTCTGGAAAGGAGAACAAAGAGCTAAACCCAATGCATAGCAGCCCATATAAGAGTCATTTGTTTGTGTTGTGTGCCAAAACACTGCTGGATTGGATGGGGATGAGGTGGCAGTATGCAAGTCAGCAACACAAACATGGTGTTGCTATGTTTGATGCCCTAGGAAAATTCATTTGCTGTGGAGCCCCTGTGTAAAAATTATTGTAGTAGTTGCAATAGCAAATACAATTTTTAAGGCTGAGTCCTAATCCTCATGCTAGGTTAATAACTTTTACTAATACCTTACTGAAGTTTTTCTTGCTCTGAAATTTTCCATGCTTGCTGTTAGCCCTAAGGTGCGCTTTTTTTAGTCGGAGAGGATTTACAATCAGGCAGGCATGACACAGTGCTCTCTTCCTTGTGTTTTTATGGAGCTGGGAAAGTCTCTGAAGCTAGAAACTTTACATTGGTTTTGTAGCACCGAAGCATAATTTATGTTTTAATAATATCCTGGTTTCCAGAGCTGTAAGAGTTGTGGTGACTGTGTTGCAGTAACCTGAAGGATGAAATTCTCATAAATATCTAAGATTTAGACTCATTTCAAAGCAACATTAATATTTAAGTGATTAAGTATCAGAGAATGATAATAAGACCAAGGTACCTACATGCCTGCTACTCTGGCAAGTGAAAGGCAATTTTAATACAGCTGAGCAAGGAGGTGCTCTCTTATTTTTGAGGCATGGAGATATTTTGACCTTGGATTTTTTGTCCTAAGTTGGACCAGGCACCTAATGGTTCTCACTGTAGTCACGCAGCTCCCAAAGGAGCTAAGCCCTGTGGAAGGGCGTGGTGCCGTATTGGAGATGGCTGGTGAGGGATCCTAGCCCACGAAGGATGGGCTTCCTCCACCGCAGTGCCTGGAAAGGTCTTTGTGATCTACAGACTGCAGCATCGAGACTCGGGTAGGTATGTTCTGTGTTCGTGATAGAATACTGAGTAATGTTGGTCAGATCTGTACCTCAGTCAGAAGTCTTAAACCTTATCCTTAAATACGATGGGTAAATAAAAACTTTTAGAAAGAGGTATCTACATGAGGAAGTGTTGTGATCTCTGCCTGTCCTTTAGCATTTATATGTACCATTAAACACGTTTTAATTTCTTGGTATCTTAAATGGCTTCAACTGAACTCCTGTTGTCTATTAAAAGCCTTAGATGCTACCAATACCAGAAACAGGGAAGGCTTCAGCTGTGTCAGTGGCTCCTCTGGACTTTCCATGGCTTTTAGTAGAATCTGAAGAGTCTTTTTCCATGTTGCAGGGCGGGGGAAGAAAAAAAAATAAAAAATCTGTGCCTACATAGATTTATCACTTGCGCCTTGCACTGTCTCTCACTATCCTGTTCTTTGGCGGCAAGTGCTTTTTCAGTTCAGAGTCTTCTGATGAAAGCTCTTAGAGGAGTTTCCACCACTGTCAGCAGGATCCTGGCTACAAAACACAAAGTTTCAGCCTCTTAATAATGCCCAGGTGCAGGCTGCTAGTGTTAAAAATGTTTCACTTATTGATGCTGCTGTCAAAGCCACTTTGGCCATTGATTCCTCCAGTACCTTTTACAATGAATGGAAGAAGCCATTGAGATTTAGCAGTTCTGAGAAATCTCCGCTGTGTTTTAAATAATTGCAAGAATCAATACTAGAACAATGTGAAACCTGGGGAGTCTAATGCACAGAGCAAGGAGAGTCCAAAATATGTGGTTTGTACTGCTGTGTTGACTCAGCTAAGGTACACATGCACAGGGTACAACCAGAAGGCATTTTCCAGTTGTTTTCCTTATTAAATGTAACGTGTTACTGATTATTATTTAATCAGTGCTTTACAATAGGGAGGATGTGTGATATGGCTATTAGTGTGGCTGCATGGTTCATCTTTGGAATTTTTGCACTTTTGGCTTTTTTTTGAATCTGTATTTCATGGCATATTATATTCATCTATATTATATGCAGAACAAAAACACTGAAATGGCTTGAATGCCTTTTGAAGTGTCTGGCCTGGGACCAGCAGGCAGGAGTTCTCCTCCTGTGCACCCCTGCAATTGCAGCTCCCGGCAGAAGAGCTGAACAAGCCGTGGGCTGTGTCAGATTCCTTGGATTCTCCTCTCCTTTGCAGGGTGGCCAGGGTCAACTTCACTTGTTAGAAACCAGCTAAATATGACGGCTGCTTTGATTCTGGGTACCTTTGTGCAGGATCAATGTTAATGTATCTGTTCTAAATTTATCCAGTGTCCACTGAAGTCAATAGAAAGTTTCCTGGGTTTTGTTCAAAGCCTTTTTTTTGATCAGTTTAAGGAGAGCTAGAAAAGTTACCAGAAAAATCTATGATGGGAATGTATTTCTACATTAGCCACCTTGTCTACACTCTGAGGAGAAACTTATTGCAGTGTGTAAAATTTTATGGTGCTAGAAACTAAGTGATTTTAAAAAATGCTCGTAAATGAAGAATGGGCAACTGTCGACCATGGAGAGACGTGGGATGTACAAAAGGAACACTTGGATGGAGTTTCACCAGTGCCTGTATTGCTCCCCCCTCGGCAGAATATATCCCTCTAAAACTTCAGTACTCCTCTTCCTTGCATTTGTAGATCTGTGTGTCATAGACAAATTTTGGCTTTGAAATTTTTTTAATTATTATTTTTCTTTGGGCAATTTCCTGCGGGACCTTTCCTGTGAATCTGGTAAACATCACAGCTGCCATGTGCTAAGCAGCTAAATTGCATTACCAGTGGGAGGAATAATTATCAGCCTCAGATTATGGCATTATTAACGCCTTAATACTGATAACTTTTAGCAGTTCACAAGACCATCAAATGTTTTCTTTTTAATACTGCCACAGATTTTCAGCGAGCACTGCAGATAAGGTGACAGCCCCATAGAATTTGATGTATGTGTCTGGAGAGGGAGGGGCGGGGCGGGGGGGGGAAGCCTGAGATCCTCTGGTCAAACCAATGTCTTTAATGGCTTCTCTAGATTAAAATAATCCCTATGGGAAATCCACTGTGACAACAGTTCTTACACGGATTTTCCAGTCAGTGCTTCTGTGCCACAAGCCTTCTTTGAAACTGTTTATGTTAGTGAGAGGCCACATTCTCTGAAGGGATTTTTTTTATTTTTTTTTTATTATTTTTTTTTTTCATTTTCCCCCCACCCGCCTTCCTTTTAAAATGTGTTTTAACTTCACTAAGAAGAGTTTGAAGTTTTCACTTTCTTCCCTGGGCATTAGCCTGCCTATTAGTCCTGTATCTTCTAAATGTTTGACAACATGAAAAAATGTAGAGGTCAGTTCTGACACTTCTGTTAATGATGATCCTGGTGTCTGCATTTAAGTACAGTGTTTATAACAAGGATGGCTTCCTGCATCAGTCCTTTAGGGTACTGAAGAAATAGATGGTTGGCAATAACAATACCTAGGCACTAGCTGGTGTTGATTAACAATGAAAAATGAGGCAAAAGATTTACAGTCTGGAAATCAGACACTTTTGTTTCTATTTATGTGTAACTGCAATTCAAACATAACATTGATCAGGTGGCGCCTTTTTTTTTTTTTTTTTTTTTTCTCCAAAAGAAGACCTGAGATCAAATTCTTTAACCAGGAAGATTTTTTACAGATTCATAATTCAGCAGTTCTATGTGGGACTTAAATTTGAGGCATTTTTCGCACAAGTCACAGCAACATCAATAGCAACTTCTAGTTTTTGTTCCAGTCTCCATTAAAAGCTAGAAGATGGTGCTCCCTGCAAGCAGTGAGGCTCTGAACTCCTTTCAGTAATGAATACACACTCAGGCAGACAAAAAATGTATGAGGTTTGGTTTAATTTGTCAGGTTGTTTTACGCATCTGCTCTGGAAGTGGTGCCTCTACCCCTTGTGCTTGTTACCTGCTAGGGCTCCCTTTAATCCCTGCTGCTGGGACCTACTGTTAGCGGCCATGCTAGGCCCTCGCTCTATAATTTTGCTTAAGATATTGATCGGGATCCTGTGATTTGAAACTCTGCCACATCTGCTTGTTTTACCAGCGTGGTATTCTGCACTGTGGTACCGGCTAGAACAGGCTAGAACCCAGTGCAGGAAGGACCACCACATGCCAGGTGTGCCTACTTTAGACCAGGCTTTGGAAATAGTTCTGCCCTAGTATTTGCTATTTGCCTAATACTATGTGCCAGGATACTAATGGGTTTCCTTAAGCTGTTGCCCTTGTCCCTGTTTATGCTAATGCTGCTGCTGGAGTAGTGTCTCTTGCCCATGGAGCTGCTCGCTCCTGTTTGCTCAGCCTCCTGTCCTTGAAGAGAGCCGCCCTCCTTTCCTTTCCTCTTCTGCCTGCCCAGATGGCAGCACCTCCTTCCCAAGGAGGATCGGGCCTGATAACAGCAGATGCAGCCTCCTTTTGTTAGAGGGAAGAATGGGGTCAATGACGAAGTTCAAAAATATGGTGGAGGAATTTGAATTCTCTGTTGTTTCTTCCCTCCCGCCTTTCTCATTTTTTGAAAACATGAGATGCTGTTCTTGCTTTCTTTCCTTTCAAGATGTCCTGAACACACATTTCTATCTGGAAGCTGAGTCTGTACACTGAGACTTTGACATTTGTCAGTGTGTTGCTTTAGCCAGGATAAACAATCTCTACTTTTTCTTCTTTGCCCTTGTCGTCTCCTTTGACTGCTTGGCTCTCTCCTGGAGGGGCACAGCTGTTTGAGTGGATATGCAAGGAAGGCAGTGAATCCATCTGAAAAATATGTGGGAAAAAGACAAAGTTAATGTTTTAGCTAGAGAATTTTTCTGATTTAGTTCTTTTCCAAGTTATGTGAATATCTATGGTGATACATTTGGAGGGTGCTGGAAGGCCTGACAGTGGAGTAAGTCCCATGCAAAGGGAGAGGAAGAAGATGGCTTGAGCACTGAAGAGTTGCTCCCTGAGGAGCATTCCAAGCAACTGCAGAAGGATTTCCATGAGAGATACAAAGAAAGCAAAAAACTAGAGTAGATTTGTAAGCATCTGCTGAGCGCTGGGATCATCTTTTAGTAGCATCTTGGATTTATCCCACTTGCACCTTTTCTTCAGGGTAAACAGTCTGACAGAAAGCTGTGTGTGGAAAGGCATTATTATTATTTGTATCCCTGCCCCCTAAAATGCTATTGAAACACCCACATTGTCATGCCCATAATTCATGAATGGTCAAATGGTAAAGGAAGATCAGATTTATCCTGTTTACTACGAGTTGCATATGACTTGACATTTGATGACCATTTAATAGTAGCTTATCGTGTTGATTCATTTGTATTCAAGACTCTTATGTCTGTGTAGGAAATAGCTGTGAAACATTATGGTGTTTCACTTGTGTACACTGTTATTGTAGCACCCTCCACTGGCTCTTTTACCTAATTTACCTTTCTGAAAGATTAATGGTACTATCATGTGAAAAACATCTGCTTATTCCCGATTTAGAGTGAAGGGAAAATTGATATCTTGGGCACTGTGTAAATGTTGGTTTTATATTGAAGTTTTGACATTTAACTTGATAGCAAAGCATAATTGAACATATTAACAATAATAATAATGATGTGAGACCCAAATTAATGTTCAAAGGCTACATTGTATGAGATACTCCATTTATTTAGTGGGGGGGAAAAAAAGGTTTGATGAAAAAATAAGGAATCAAAGCATAAAAGGAGGTAGTGGTACCATGCAGCAACGAAGAGCGTGAAAGAAAAGAAAGATGGTATTGAATGATGGAGCAGCAATGAGAGGTGCCCAAATTCTGCTCACATTGCTTAGTTATCTCTGGCCATCGTGATGGGGATGAGCTCAAAGGCATTATTCAAAGAGCTGATACTGCAGCTTTGTGGATTGCGATGAAGGTCTGTTCTTTGGAAATTTGACTAGCAATTATCTTCTAATGGCACTCTGTGCTCTGACTCCTGTTGCATATTGATATTGCTGTTGTGTATGGTGCTGCCAAAGCCAAAGAGCGGCAAATGTTAATGGTTTTGCCAATCAAAATCACAGAAGGATTAAGGTTGGAAGGGGCCTTTGGAGATCATCTAGTCCAAGCCTTCTATACAAGCAGGGCTGCTTAGAGCATATCGCACAGAATTACGTCCAGGGGGGTTTTGAGTATCTCCAGAGAAGGAGACTCCGCAGGGTCTTTGGGAAACTTGTTCCAGTGCTCTGCCACCCTCACGGTCCAGAAGTTTTTCCTCAAATTCAGGCAAAACTTCCTGTGCTTCAGTTTGTGATTGTTGCCTCTGGTCCTGTTGCTGGCAACCACCAAGAAGAGTCTGGCCCCCTCCTCTTGACACCTCCCTTACGCACATGGATAAGATCCGCTCTCAGCCTTCTCTTCTTTAGGCTGACCAGGCCCAACTCTCTTACCCTTTCCTCATAGGACAGATGTTCCCGTCCCGTGCTCATCTTTGTATGGCGCCAAGACCAGCAGTGCAGCCAGTTGTTAACTTGGAAAATCTGTCTACTCCTCCTCACATCTTTCCCCCTCACTGGCAGGACTGAGGAGAAGCAGCAGCTTTCCCAGGACAGTGTGATTTCTAAATATCACATGCTTTAAACACATCTACTGATGCAAAGCGGGGTGGACATTTGCCCTCTGTGCTTAACGGTCTCCCTTTTCTGTCATGCCAGGCCAATCTGAATGATGTGTCCCTGTGTTGTTACATACTTGTTACTCTATCTCAAGAAGAGTTGCCAAGGAAAATCAAGCTCATTTACTAGGCACTCATCTCATCCTCCTAATGAGCTTTTCTCAAAAGCCCAAGGCCTCTTCACAAGCATCAGAATTTGCTTATTGCCACAAAGCAGATTTGATAGCAGCCAGTCCCAGAGCTGCCTGGTGATATCTGCCTTTCACTGTCTGCCGTGGTGGGGCTGATCTGAAAGCTGGAGGGTCTGTCATGAATCTCTGCTCTTGCAGTCAAAATGCGGTCTGCTGTTAGGGATTCATTGGCATGAGTCCCACTGATGGTGGTGGTGGATATGCGAAACCAAACCAGCTTCAGGGGTTAAGCTGTGAGTTGTTATTGCACTTTGGAAAGAGAAAGTCAAAGTTAACAAAATAGTTTTCAATCAGAGTTCTAGTCAGGGTCGGCTTTGGATTTAGTGACCTTTCTGATCTGACCAATACCCAGGTTAAAGTTCAGCTATGTTGATGTAATTTCAGAGGTTTTTACATGCTTGGCTATAAAAACAATGTAGCTCCTGCAAATTTTCACAGTTCAATTTGTTTTAAGAGCTAGAAAAATCAACATTTCAGAAATTTTCTTTCTCACAGACAGATCTGCTTGAATGAAATGGCTTCTTACAAGTCCCACAGCTTTATTTTAAGCTTTTCAGCTGTTTTTTTCTGGTTCCCACACACTGCAGTCAGCAACCTTTGCCCAGGGCAAGATGACTGTTGATTAATATGGAAGAACATAGCCCTGCCTGGAGCAGTAGGGGCACTCCAGCAAATAGGATGTTTGTGACCCCATTCCTCTTGTGCGCCAAGGAAAAAGGAATTTCTGGAATTATCTGCTTTAAAAAATATTGTTTCTTTTGGCCATCTCACTAGGGTAGTCCTTGAGATGTTGTTTGCTGATTCTATTTACACTGAGAAAATTACAACAAACAGGCTGCCCTGGGCTATCAGAATGGTTTAAGTTTCTGGCATGCTTGTCCTGCCCATCAGGAGCATGAAACGTGGGTAGTTACAGGCCCAGCTGCAGCAGCACAAATGTTGCAGGGACTTCGCTAGGCTTAATGCAGGCAGCTGTGATTGCTAGGCAGAAGTTGAGTGGTGGTTTTGTGAAAGCCAGTGGTGCTTGAAATCTTGAATTTAACCCTCAGTTCAGTCAATTAGGCTGCCCAGATCTCTCTGGATGTAGGCTTCCCTCATTTTCTTCAGATAGCTGTAGTTTAATACACTGACACCTCCAGAAATCAGCCTTTGTGGGCATATCTTCAGGAGCGGAGCAGAGGCTGCCTACGAGGCTCCAATACCCCCATCCTTTGCTTGTATAATCTCATACCAAGGACAAGGGCATATACTGCAATGGTATAAGCAGTTTGGATGATCCTGTGCGTTATCCAGCAGAGATACTCATGCCCTGACATGAAGTTCCTTCTGTTGGTATTATCACCTATCCATACAGGTATGCGTAGTGGTTTGCTCATTCATGCTGGAATTGTGAATTCTGGAGAGAATTTCTTGCTGAATAGAATCCGCCGTGGTCATTGAGAATACACTGTTTTCTCTGCAAAGTGCCCTGGATCCAGGGGCACTATACCAGTTGAGGAAGGCTGGCTTTGGGTGAGTCAGATGAAGTTGAAATAAAAGCATGGGAAGAGCAGATCAATCTGAAGAATGAGATCTTTCTTTCACTGGATACTGAAAGCTAAAACCTGCAGCTTGTTTTCTGTCTTACTGTTAGTTGTATAGCCAGGTGGGTGAAAAGAAAGCTCATTTCTATTAGTATGATCATCCAGGATAGCTGCTTGTTGAAGATAGGATCTCTACATTGGCTGAAGAATGAAGGAATGCTTACAAAATAGTAGTTGGTTTCCATGGGGAATGTAGGAGAAAAGGTTACATTTTTAAATTTTGCAGCTTGTCACCAGATGCTCCACAGTAGCGTTCATGGAGAGATAATAGTTCCAGGAATGGTCTGCAAGCTTTATTTATCAGGGAAATAACATAGCAGTTGCTCACATTGCCCATAAACAGGCTTCTGATGCCTCAGCCTGAGGTCTGTTTATACCATGGTTAAGACACAAATGGAAGGCTAAGGAGGAAATCAGCTGCTTGCTTAGTTTTGCTGTTCAGACCTGGGTATCAGGCACGAGAGCAGCACTTTGGACATGTGCCTGCTACTCCTAGCTCTGCCATGCAGCCAGGGGGGCTTCAGTTGAGCCGCGTTGTCCCTCTTTGAGGCCACTTCCCCGCATGTAAAAAGGTAGTTGTGATCCTGTCTTTTTCTTGCAAAGCATTTTGACCCCTGCTGATGAAAAGAGCCAGACATGACTCTCCATCATCTGGCCAGGTGCATGGGATAAAAGCAGGCTGCCTTGGTGGGACTGGCCCCCTTCTCTGGGGAGCTCGGCGAGCTCCGGGTCGCTGGAGCTCCGCGGCTGTCGGAAGTGTCGGCATCCTGGGGCTCTAACCTCAGATCTGCGGGTCATCACTTTGGGCTGAATATTGATTTTTATTAGGTGAAAATGAAAATGAACTGAAGAAATGAAGTGCAAGCTATGTTGCTGTGCTTACCAAATGCATTATCCAGCCTTATGCGCCTGGATGTAATGAATACGCAGAGACCACCTACTTGGAGCACTCTGATTTTCCACTTTCTTTAAAGTCTAATGATATTGGCAATGCAGGATGAAAGCAATTGTGAAAAGTGAAAAAGTCCTTGTTTGCCTATCCTGTCATCTGGGCTCTGTTTCACTGGAGCTGAAAACGAGGGTAACCCGTGCTAATGCTGCGGGACAGCTTTTAGTCTAATTGCACCCTGCGTCGGCAAGAGCCCAGCACTGAGCCCTCGGTCTCGGGTTAATCCCTTTTATTGGCTTGGGTGCAGGTTATCGTCCCTTCTTATCAAACAAGGAGCGCTTTCTTCTTGCTCGGGATCAGACCTAAAAGCCGGTTGAGAAGGAATGACAAATTCAAAGCTTGCGCCCTCCCTGCTCCCCCCACAGCAAACGGTGCAGAGTCGGGCGCCGTGCACGTCCACTGCGAGGCCGGGTCGCCTCAGTGCTGCTGCTGGGAGCCTCTTCTCTCCTTGCCCTCTCAGCAGTGGTTTTTGGCAGCACTTCCAAGCGTGTGGATTTGGTTCACTTGTTTTGCCCAGTGTTTGCTGGCCACTGGATCAAGGTAAATTTATGGGTACTTAACTAGAGCTTTAGTGTTTGAACACCTGCTTCGACCTCCTTTTTTCACATAGCTGTGTGAGATGAGGTATGGTGAAGTCCCTGGCAGTCAGTGTCCAAGCGTGTGTGTGAGTAATAGTTTTTAAGGAAAATAAAGATGGCTTTTTGGAGGGGGGAAAAAAAAAAAAAAAAGAGTTGATAAACAGTCCTGTGGTGCAAGGCAGTTGGTCAGGCTGCAGGATCACTGTTGGCCCTTCTGACCTGAAACTCTAGGAGCCTGCTTAAATCATCCGGGCTAAAAGAAAAGCACATTTATTACTGAGCTATTTTGCCTCGATTATAGGTCAAATCACTGAGAAATAAATAAAAGAAGATATCCTGCGTATTTCAAATGTAGGCAAAGATTTTTAAATGAATTCATGTAGCAATCTTCAACAAAGACTTTCCTATATGTACTTATGTATCCTATACTACCGCTTTTTCAGAGCCACTAATTCTGACATTGTATTCTTCAAATACAGTTTAAGACTACAAAAAGTATTTTTTTTCATACACAATGCCTGGTTTGATCTTTAGAAACAACTTCTACAGTGAGAGCGATATTTTAGCAGGTTTCTTAACACTGCACAAGAGGCATCAAACCTTATTAAAGGTCAGGACAGTCTAATAGGAGATAAAAGAAGAGTTTTATGAAGGCCTGAAACCTTCGTGCTTCTGCATCAGGGTTTCTTCACTTTCCTCCAGACCATCTGGTGTGTGACTCCCAGAAATAGGATACTGAACTAGATGAACTGTTGCTCTGATCCAGTTTGGCATTTTTGTTCCCTCTTGCATGCTCCAAACTCGACCAGTCAACGGCAATTTGAAGTGTGTGATGTGTATATGACCCAGCATAAGACCCAGCCCATTTCTGATACCCCTGAAAGAATCTGGTCCTGTGTCTTACTGGAGTGTCCAGCCAAATTCTCCCTGTCAGTCACTGTACTGCCTTTAAGATGCTTTCCTAGCAGGTGCCCTGAAAGAAAAGCTTGCAATGCTTTAGAAACTTGCTTTCCTTCTATATTTTTCTTCAGTAAAAGCAGAGTGTCTTTTTTATTTTCCCTTTTCCATGCAAAACAGCACAATGGCTGCTGGCCTGGATATCCAAAATATAGTTTTATTGTTGTGGAAAGGCCTCAGCAAGGAAGAAAAAAACCCACCCTATTTAATAAAGTGCATCAAGTGCCCTTGGGAAAAATTAGCACACAATGACTTCTTGTGCCGCCAATTGAAACAACAGATTGGTGCAGTGATAGGCTTTGCAGGAAATATTAAAAACGCACAGATGGCTCAAGTTTACATGTTTACAGTGGAGCTGGAACAGCAGCTACAACCTTCCATTATAGTGTAATTTACTAAGGAGGTCATAGACCTAGTGGTTAAGAATGAACCTGAAGACTATTGTAAACACATTATTAGGGTTTGCAGAGGTTTAATCTCAGCATTTTTCATTCTTTTCTGCAATATTGGAGGCAACTGGCTGCAGTGGTAGTGAAAAGAGATACTTAAAGCATGGAAAAATGTGACATTCCATTGAAGAATGTAGAGCTGAGCAGTTGCAGGGAGCTTGGAAGACTGTTATGCAATTGCTACTGTTACTATGTAATTAGAAGCTCTTTGGTTCTCATCTATGATTTGGCTCACAAAGTGATAAAAAAGAAAACATACTGAAAAATGTAACTGGAAACAAGCTGCTTCAGCAATTACAGGAGTATCTGCTGCGGCCTCAGGAGCTGTGGTTCGAACCATGTGAAGAAGGCTGGTCAGGAAGGTACTCATAGGATGGGTTAAATCCTACCTCTGCCAACCAGCTTTCTGCAGGGCCCAGGTCAAGTCAGCTAGGATGTTCTGTGATTAACATGCCTGTTAAATGCTGCCTTTTTTAAAGCATTTTTTTTCAGTTAGCATCTGTGGTGGGATCTAGTAGAAATTTGGCCCCAGCAGATAATGGGTCATTCAGCAGGGGGACACACTGAAATTCCCAGGCATAATTTTCGTCATCTAAGTGGATTCAATGTCATTTCTTTTACTCTCAATCTTATTTAGACTATCCGCTCTTCAAGGCAGGGATTGTTGCTCTGTGTGTGACTAGAACTTAGACAGAAAATGGATCGTAAGCAGTTACAGATTGCATGCACTATAATCGTGGTGGGTTGCCAAATGCACAAACAAGCCCTGGGAGCAGACGACTTGCTGCCATTAGTGGGAGGTGTCCTTTAAGCACGTGGTTTACTTGGTTTCTGCCCTATGAAAGTTAGCAACTTTAGCTAATCAAGCAAGTCCTTAATCACAGTTTAATGGGGAGCTGTGTTCTGCTTCCCTCTACTCTGAGATTACTGATTTGTTTAATTAAAAAAATAACTTATAAAAACTGACTATTCTAACTTACAGAAATAGGATAAGCAGCTAGTCTGCCCCAGACACAGAATATAATCTTATATTTGTAAAAACCTGTAAACAATGTATATTAAAATCTAACTCAAGTATTTCCTTTTATGATTATTTTCAAAGCACTATGCAAAGCAGTTCAGTTTGTTACTCCCCTCACCCCCCTAGACAGATTGAGGCACAAAGGGGTGAAGTAGTTTGCCAGCACATTGGTAAACACTGGAGTTAAGAATAGGTTTCTTGATCTCCAAGTCAAATGTTCTCTCTTTTGGACCACAACCATTGCGTTCCCCTCAATGGAGTCTGCATTTCCACATCTCCCTAGCTCAGCTAATTTATTTCAGATTTGAACAAGACATAATTCCATTTGTTGTCAGCCCACGAGCAGCTGCTGGCACTTTTTTTTTTTTTTTTTTGTTGCACATGTACATGCAAATGCGGATAGTGTTATTTTCATTTAACAGGCTCTTGTAATATCATTGAAATCACTTGAGTTAAGTCATGTTAAATTAAACCTGGCTGCTGCTGCCATGACACCAGCAATACAATAGCTACATTATTCATGCAGTATTTACTTTGTAGACAATTATCTTCCTCATCACACTGTTGACTTCACCTGGGAATGTTAAAAGAAGGGAGCTGAAGGTAGTGTTCTCCACTAATCTGGTGCTGATCTAGATGGCAATATCTGCCTGTGATTTTCACCCAGCGAAACCTGTGTGAGTCACTGTGTAAAAATCCCCACCAATAACATGAGCTCATTTTGAACTCGAATCAATCGCCATAGCAACTCAAACCACAACATAGCACTGAGAACTCAAAAAAAGAGGTGATCTGGGTGAAAGGGCCCACGTTCCCCAGCTTTCCGAGCAGAATTCATTGCTGCTGCTGGGAAGGGGATAGGGCAGAGTGAGAGGGTTGTTTCAGGACAGGGTCCCCAGCAAGTGTGATTTTCTGAGAAAGCCGTATTGTGCTCACTGCTCAACCTTGTCCAGTCACTTGCTGCAGAATGTGTTTCAGGAGCCAGAATCCTAGGTGCACACGTTGCAGTTTAACAGCTGGTGGCATTTTAAACCTGTCTAGTTCTCCACTGTAGACCATGCATGCCTGGAACACCTCATAATTTTCTCATCTTTATCAAGATCTGAAAATATTTATGTCCACATGCAAGGCTGAATAGTGAGAAGCAGAGTATAATGCATGGGTGCCCTCACCTGGGTCAGAGGAATGAAGCAGTCCAAGTCCAGGGCCCTTAAACTAAGGTGAAGAGCAGAATGCCTTCCCCGTCCTGCCATCGGCATCAGCGCCCTTGGTATTTCTGGCTGACTGGAGTTCAGTGTTACAGAGCATCATGAGCTCCAGTGGCTCTGCATAGTTTAGTAGTTTATGCTTGTGTGCTTACAGGAGAGGAGAACCAGGCTGATCATCTGCAGTGCTTTTCCTACTCACTTCTGATCCAGGGAGTGAAAGGTTTAATTCCAAGTTCACACTGTGTCATCCCACACCAGACCGTGCGCCTTAGTGAGCTCTCGTTCTCAGACATCCACTTCCCAATTAGCTTGAGCTCAGCCATCCCTAAGAAAGATGCAATGGCTGAGGTCTGAAAGCTTCCACTCTGGTGAAGTCAATCCTAATGACTGTAAGGAAGGGAGTACTGAGAAAACTTTAAATATAACCTTGTTCTGATTCCACTGCAATGAAAGATTGATTCATTTTTCATTGCAGTGGAAGGCTGATTGGATAAAGCCGTAGCCGCTAATAAGCAGCATCTGACAGTTACCCAATTTACTAGATCTTAAGTTACATGTATGCACATAAGTATTTTTATATTTTGTATATATGCACACACATACATATATAAGCTCATAACCCTCTGGTGGCAGTAGCTTTGGTTTATAGAAGAAAACACATGGTACCAGCCCCTGTCCATTTCTAGATACCTGTGTTTATACGGGCCGCAGTTCTACATGATGTAAATCAGCAACAGTCCCTGGATTAGCTGATGAGGGTTAGCTGAGGGTGGACTGTTGCTATTTAGAGCACAAACCCTGCTGTGTTGTGTGTTTTGATAAGAACCTAAAATAAATTACAGGAGGCAAAAAAAAAAAAAAAAAAAAGTTAAAGCTGCTCAGGTCAGAGACTTCTTAAGCTGAAAATACCAGTGTTAGAAGTACTTGAATTTCTAAGATGAAAATGTAGCAAGAACTTTTGAGATCTAGGACTAATATCTGTCAATTCAAATGATACATAATTCTGATGTATTAGGTTTAACAGCATGAGTTGCAGAGGTGTAACAAACTGCCAAGGGTAGCAGTGGCTCTCCTTTTGAAGAGGCTTCTTCTAAACAAATGAATGATGTTTTTTGGAAGATAAAATCTAGCCAGACTTAAATTAGTAGACTCCATTTAGAAAAATTGCATTAAGCAAAAAGTCAGGGCTAAATGCTCTAAATAATTTTTTCTGGCCCTAAAGTCTATGAATCTTGCTAAGTATTTATGTAAATCCTGGCACAGTCAGATCTTCAACTTAGTTGTGGCTTCTTGCTATAGTAATTATTAATAACAAAAATAAACTGAAGTAAAATTGGAAGATGAATGTTTATTTCCATCTATAAAAATGCAGAACAATTGCTTGAGCTACCTGTGAATGTGAATTCCATATGAAGTAGTTCACCTGCTTTGAACCATTAGCAAACTGTCTTTTTCAGAAGTAAAACAGGTTTTAACTCTGTTTAGCTTAAATATATAATTTTGGAAGTGAATCAAGAAATATCCAGTTGGGGTCACAAACTCAGAAACAGTTTGCTCTCACAAAGTTTTAAAAGAATTTAACTCCCTTATGTTCGTTCAAACTGATGTCCTCAAGTGTCCCATGGGCAGAAGCTTGTAGTCGTAACGCTCCGACTTGCGCCTTTCTGAATGTCCACACTACAGCTAATGTTTTCCTCCTCTTTTTTTGTTGACGATCTCTGCATCCTTTATCTCCTTGAGGACGTTATTTTTGTTGTTGTTAAAGGCAGAAAATGTTAAATTGGATGCCTCTCGGTTTGGATGAAATTTATTACTTCAGGGCTTAACAATTCATCTTGGCTTGTGATTAGCAGGATGAAGGTGATAGACTGTTGTCTTCATTCTTCTGGAATGCTGAAGAAGTAAAGGCAGTGTTTTATTGAATATGGTTTAGACCACACGAGTTGCTGATCTTATATGTTTTTTAAGAGCAAGCAATCAAACCCAGGAAGCTTGGTGGCCAAATAAGGGATTGAAGCACAGGAAAGGGGCACTAGCACAAGTTTGTTGAAGGTCTACGCAGGCAGGACGCTGAATAAGCTGTACCTTTGAATCTCCTGTGGATGTTGCTGTGGCTCCAGTGTGCTATCAGTTTGCACAGCAGCAGGTTTGATGTTTCAGGACTTTGTACAGCAGCTCAGAGTTTGGATACTCTTTCTGTCACCGACTTCCTCTTTCTTGCTATGAGAGCTTTTGGTCCTGCCCAAATATTGTTAAAAGAAAGGGGGTGTTCTCTGCTGCATCTTGAGAGTCATTAGCTGTTTTGAGCAGAGCTAATATCTCAGTGTGTGCGTACAACACCTTAAAGAAAGGTGTTTACATCGCTGGGTATTACTGGAAAGGAAGCTACTAACAACGACAGTGTAAAAAGACAGAGCATGAACTGATATATGTATCTTTTAAAGCACTTAAAGCTTGCTGTTTCCACTCTGTAAGGAGAGCATCTATCTAAAAGCTTAATTTCGTTCTGATAGAAAGTGAAAGAGTTTTTTTTTTTTGTTTGTTTGTTTTTTTTAACCGGGCCCAACTTCTGTCTAGCCTGTGTGAAATGCCCTGGGGTCAGATTTTGCCCAATGAATGCAAATGGGTGATACTGGTGAGCTATGATACCTATGAACTTCGTTGCCCTTTCTAAAAGGGGTTGAGTGTCTTCAGCTTTGTGGAGGTGGTTCTTAGACTTATCTCAAGATGGTTAATCATCACCTTGATACTTGAGGAGGCGCAGTAAGAAAAATGTCATGTCTTGTTCTAGTCTCCAGTTTATTATCTTACGACACTAGATTAACTTTCAGAGCTTTCTTTAAAAGAAGCTGTGTTAATTTTCTTTGAGCGAGTTAGCACCCCAGGAAGAAAAATCTGTCATGGCTCTTTAATGTAAAGACGCTATTTGTGCCTCAGGTAACTCCTGAATTGCAAACCAGCAGCGTTTGGGAGAGTATTCTGGATATTTATCACTGCATGCATACCCTGGCTATTTTACTCTTCCCTAAAAATCTGCTCTTCATTGGAGACAGAATCAGGAGCTAAATGGGTTTCTTCTTGGGTTGGTTGCACTGTTCTTATGCTTAAATTTGCTTTGACCTCAACACTGACTTTAACTGAAGACTCATGGGACTCTCTCTGCTTTCTCATAGTTGCCTGTATATAGGTGGTGATGACAGTGTTGTCATGGTCCTTGTTTTTCCTGCTAGGACCTCACTCTGCAGTCCCCACCGAGGTCTGTACCAGGTGCTGTACAAGTCTCTGCAGCAACGGGCTTCAAACCAAAGGGTGGGGTTTTCATCTTCACTCGAAGAAGGGCTTGCGCCACTATATCCCTGAGACACTCATAAATCTCTCTTTCCCAATAGGCAAGGCAGATGTACAGTGGGAAGGAAGACAAATGCACACAGGAGTGGATGCACGTGTCCACAGTGACACAGAAGTTCTTGGCACAGGCAAGCCTGGAATTCAGGTTTTCTAGCCTGCTGTCCTGGGCACTGGGCAGTTCTACACCCGCTTCTTTTATGAAAATGCTATTGTAAAGCACAAACTTTTGTAAGCTTTGATTCAAATACTTCCTCTTTCATAGCAGCAGGTGATGAATCAGAACAGTAAGCTGTCATTTCTGTCTCTAAATACTACATGTTCTGGCAGTTCCAATATGAAAGACAATAGCTTTGGACAAGTAATTGCAGTGATTTCCATTTTTGACCATTTTTCATCACTTTAGTGATCAGGGATGCTCTCTTTAACCATGGCTCGGTCTTTGAATGTTCCCTGTTCTTTAAAACCTTTCTTATTACCTGCTGAAGCTTCTTTGAAGACATGATTGAGTTAAATCACCTATAAATCCTGCTTGACACAGTATCTGTTTCAAGGCAGTGAAATACACACTTAGCAAAACCATTCTGATCATTAACTGGTGCTGGGAGAGAGGAAGTATTTCAATCAAAGCTTACAAGTATTTTGTTTTACATCAGCTTTTTGACAAAAGCCCACGGGGCTGACTTTTGTCTCATTAGTGTCAGATCCATCACACAGTGCTAAGAAAAGCTAAAATGAAAAATTCACTCATAAGAAAGATTTATCAGAAATCATAGATGCAACAGAATAGATGGAGACATTCAGCATAGGTGGAGAATAGCCAGATGTGTAGCTGAAGGAAGGAAGGTCTTGGTCCATATATGCTGACCTGATGTAGTAGAAGGACTGTAGTTTTATCAGTAATTCACAAGAGTTACTGCCTTCCAGCTGTTTGTGTTGTGATGCAAAGCGTATTTCTTAGAAGCATTTTCCATGTATCTCTACTAATGCTTCATGTGTAGTTTAAAACAATTTCATAGTCTGCTTTGATCATCTAAATTATGAGAGGGAATTTTTTTTGCAAGCAATTCTCCTGTGTAAATAGTTAACTTTCCATTGAAAAAGAGCGTATTTTAAAAAGTGCAATAATTTGTAAAGAATTAATTCAAGGCATTGCTTGCCATTAGTTGTTTCTGAGTGTTTCTGAGTTTGGGACCTTTGTTTTGGTCTGCTGTTCAGTGCTCAGGCCTCTGGTGGTGTTTCACAAATAACAAATATAGTGAAGAGTCTTTGTTGAGTGTATTTTTTAAAAAGTCTTTGAAGAGCTTTGCAGTTGTCACACAGCTGTCACATAGTTGGTCCAAAGTTGTTCCTTATTTCCTGAGTATTTGATCTACTGCATCTTCATTCTGTCTTAAAATTTTAACAAATGAAACACATTAACTGCTCTCTTCTGGATAAGATGTAGTTAAATAATCCTTATCTGGTCGTACCTGGGGACAGTTCCCTACACCTGTTTCCTTCTTGTTGTGCATGTCCAATTTAAGCGTGACTCTCATAGATCAGTTTGTACAAGTAGTAATGTTACCTTTGAATGAAGTCTGTACATGCTACTACTTATGCATTTGTTTGTGATGTAGATAAATGAAAGTTAAAAACAGTAAACAAAAACAGGGCCATGCTAATGACATTAATGCTTCTCATGTGCAGCTCAATGCACTGGCTACTTTTGTCACAGAAGGGCAGAACATTTATCTCAGAAGATCTTCTTTATGCTACGACTAGTCTGGTAGAGCACTTAGCACACTGGGCTTTGGTCTTGAAACTGATCTTCTGAAGCACCTATAACTTCTCCATTTATTTATTAATGACGGGAAAATCTCTCTTCTCGGTGCTACATTTTAACACGGTAAGAATTTGGATTCTGTGCCAGGCAAGCAGTTGAAGTAAGACACTTTT
Source organism: Nothocercus julius (assembly GCA_013398735.1). Taxonomy (NCBI): domain Eukaryota; kingdom Metazoa; phylum Chordata; class Aves; order Tinamiformes; family Tinamidae; genus Nothocercus; species Nothocercus julius. The sequence continues at coordinate 1,158,890 of VZSV01000071.1, forward strand.
GTGCACCTGTCCACTTATAGGGCTGATCTTGGGTCGAGCTTTACTTCAGGAAGCGACTGTTACCAATAATTTACTGAGTGCTGACAGCCCCTTCTCTCCTGTCCAGAATACCTCCTTCCTGCAAAGAGTGCACACTGAGTAAGGCAGACAGTATCCTATAAATCATGATCAAATATGGCCATGCTGCAGTGATTCAATATATGATTCATTTAAGATTGGAGAGGAGGAGGAGAGATGGGAAAAGATGGGATAAAAGCACTTTCCTGAAGAATGCTAAGTGTAGATCACAGATTATTTTCAATTACATTTGCTGGCATGCAGCTTTTGCATGCAGGCAGGAACTGGTAGTCATGTGAACTGTCTGCTTTATTCAAAGGAGCAGTGCTTAGATGTCCTGCTCGGAAGCTACTTAAAAAGCAGTTCTGTTTATCTGTAAAGGAAAAAAAAAATTATAGATGTTTTTCTGCTTCTGAGCCCTAAGGTTATGTCTATTTTCACCAAGTTCTTGCTGAGCATTTGTTCTTGAATCAAAAGATATTTTCAATTGATGAAAGCAATTAAACAATTTGAAGATGGTTGTCTGTGTTAGGTCTCTCTTTAAGGATTTTGGTGTCTCTCAGAAATTGTAGCCTGAGAGTTTTCTGATGTGTGTCAAAGGCCTCAATTGAAGCGCAGATTCTGGGGCAGGGTGTGTGTGTGTGTATGTGTGTGTGTACGTAATGACACAGGAAAGGAAGTCTGTCTTTTCAGTTTTGCTGTCTGAAGAGGTGTTCAGAAGACTCTGCGGCCTTTGTCAGACTTGCTTTCTTGTGTGAATGACTTAAAAGTTCAAAGAGGTTCTTACACAGACCTACGTCTGAGATCTGGTCTCCCTCAGGGTATCAGCCTTAGCTGATGATGACTGAGTTACTCTCCTGTGGGTAGTACAGAAGCAGCCAGTGGGATCACTGGGAAGGGAACCGCAGAGCAGAGTGAAGGCAAGGTTCACACTTTGGCCCTAAATTGGGTCCTGGTAAGGTTTTAATGCAGAAGAGCCCCATTGTAGGCAGATACAGAAACTGGGTACAAAATTATGAAACCACAGGGGCTGTTCAAGTGTGGCAAACTCTGATTCCTGGAGGGATAAGATTCCTTTGGGCATTGTATCAGCTTAGGCATGGAAGGTCAATTTAAAATTAGGCAGGTGAAGTTGTTACTGCCCACAGGTATCTGCCTCCTCCCATGGACATTCCTGCCTGAAGACCAACACAGGAAGCCTTTCAGGTTCAACTTTTGGTGTGAATCTCTCCACTGCCACGCTTTGGTTAATGTCATAGAGTGGTCCTTGATTCCTTCTGGATTAAACGAAGCTGGAAGCTGTGCACGTAACACACACCAACCACTGAAAGGCATTCAGTTCCTAGGTGAGATTTAAGGCTAGGATAGATCTCAACACTGCTTCTCTCTAGATTCTCTTGTATTGCTCTTCAGTGTTTGCAAGGGTAAGTGCAGCCTTGGGCTGGTCTTGCAGATCGCTCTTGGGATACAGTGTGCTTTAATGCCTAGTTGCTTATGTCAGCACGACCTGTCATAAACTGTGAGAAACCTTCAAAACTTGGAATGCAAGAAGGGAAACAAAAACTTTCAAATTCTGCTTGTTAAATCAAGATACAGCTGTGGAATATTTGGAGACACTGGATTCACTTCTCCCCTCTCTTGCACCCTGCGTCATGTATGCCCCCGTGTACATGGTAGTTCCCAGGTCACCAAGGCACAGCAGTAGCACATGCGCTTGGTTTGCAGTGATACCACTGGTGCATTCGTGCAGGGCTGGGGGAAATCTCATCCATGTTAGGGAGGTGGCTTTTTTTTTTTTTTTTTTTTNGTAAATAGCGGTGCTATTCCCTCAATCGCTTGAGGTTAGTGTGTTGCTATTGAGGGTGATGCTTCCTAAAAGTCATCTTTTTTTTTTTTTTTTTTTTTTTTTTTTCCCTTGGGGGGAAAAGCAGGTCAGCATGTCAATATCTGTGTCCCCATCCCAGGTCTCTGCACCATTTTGGGCAGGTGGATTCATCTCTCCTCGAGAGGGCAGCAAGGCTATAGGGAGGGCAGCTGTTCTGTGAACCTGCAGCCCTTGAAGACTACTGAGGTAATTTTGGTAAGAGTCTTTCATAAATAGCTGAATGTCCAGCTACACCTGTCTCAACTATGTCAGAGTCATCCTTGGGAACCTAGGTCTTGACGTCAGACGTTTTACCCAGGTCAAAGTGGCCATGGCTGGAGCTTGACAGAAGTGAGTTGGCCGTCTCCGTACATCTGTGGATGGACAGGAATCCCTATCACAAAGATGTCCCAGGACTTTCAGCGGGGGAGAGAGTTCCTTTATATTTAAGGCTTCAAGAACAAATTGGAAACTTGCAACTCTCCTCAATGAGTCACTGGCACAAGTCCGCCTGGGTTGCTCTCCCGCTTCCCAAATCTTCCTGGAAGTAAGTTCTAGCAACCCCCTGTATGTGGCAGCAAAGCAGCTGGAGGGTAGGTATGACCAGCTGTGGTAACTGCACAACATGTATCAACATATTCCCAGCTGTAATCAGGAGTCTTGGGCATTCCTGGGACTCCATATACTTGTCAATATACATTTATTCTCACTGGGCTAAGAAATTGCATTTTAATCAAAATTTATTTAGAAGGTAAGTGGTGTTCTTAACTTACAATACTTTTTAAACTGATAAGGATTTTGTAAACACATGCGTATACATACTTTCTTTTATATGTATAACAGTTTCATTCAAGCTCTTATGCTTTCCTCTGTAAATCAATGTTGTTAGATTTTTTTCTTATGAATCAGAGAGCACTGACTTATCATGGAAACTTCTCTTCACTAATTGCAAAATAATACTGAAAATATATGAGAAGGAAAGTTCTTAACTAGAGTTAGTCTTGATTTTGTCTAGAAAACTTGCTAAACTATATTAAAAAAATCAATGTTTAAGCAAGGATTATTTTTAGTATCCAGAAGCTGAAAATGTTTGGATAAAATTATTATTTTTCCTAATCAAAATCTATTTTTAAGCAAAATGATTTGAGCGCTACTGCTTTTGAGCCTTAGAGTAGTGACAATTAGAAAAACAGGAGGAAATCAGCTTAGCCTGCAAGTCCTGGGTCTGTTATTCTACCTGCAGCCAACAGTCTCCAAGTATGGTACTCATGCTGTTCTGTTGTGCTTTGAAGAGCAGTCTTTGTAGTGAGACCAATGGACCAGCCACCATCTTCAGCTCCAAACACGACTGCTCCTGTTTTTAGTCCTCCTGTTTTTAGTATTGGAGTGCTCCTGGTATTAGTCCTCCTTAACTGGTTTAACACATCAAGAGGTATCCCTGGGTGCATTTATGCAGTGAGGTTCCTGGGTGGGTAGGAGTGAACGGGTTTGGAAACGTACCCTATTCCTGGCCCATTTGCACCACAAATTCCTTACTAGTGCTGTAGATGCATCCTACAGCACTCTTTGTAAACCGTGGAGAGCAAGCAAGCCAAACCATTCCCATTGCTTTAACTGGGCCTTTCCACGTACACTGTGCATGTAGGAACAGGAGGGGAGATGGTCTGGGATGGGAGAAGGGGTAGATCTTTGAGACAGTCTATTGAAATGTGTTCAACATGAGAAGTGCTTCACTTGGGCAAGGAGGGGAACCAGGGAGATGGCTATATCTTTACTGGTGAATTCAGTGATGCCCAAGAATGTTCCTGGGCTGGGAGCGTGACTCCCTGCCCTGATAAACTGTTTGCACTGTCCCTGGCCTGGAGATTTTGGCACGTGCCAACCAGTGCTGCCCTGGGTAGTTCTCGAGTACGGTTTGGCAGCACACGCGTTCCTGGGACCATCCCCAGTCGGCAGCTTGCATGCAGCCTCCCTGTTTTGAAGGGTAAGGGTGTTTACTGGCGTAGACTCAGGCTGGTCCTGTGCCAGTTGGCCTCCATGCCCAGGAATGTTCCCAGGCGCACTTAATTTACTTGTAGAGATGTAACCCAATGTTAACAGTTCTCATCTGTCCCTGAGTCTCTCATCGCTGTGCTCAGCTAGAATGGTGCTACAGGCTTACATACTTTTTTCAGCAGTGCCTTATGCCGTGCAAAGCTTTGGGTCCTGTGTTACAAGCGTTTGAAATCTGGTGAAGGTGCCCTCATGGAGAGCACGTACCCAGAGGGCGGGTCTGGCCGTTGTTCCCAGTCGTGCTCTGGCTGCGAGCTCAATGCTGCCTTTGGGACTCCAGCAGTTAACCCCCCTTATGGTAATTCCTTTCTGTTCATCAGCACTCGTGGTTGCCATGTCATATTTTCTTATTTACTTCACGTTAATGTTGCTGAGTTTCCTTTGTCACTGTTGCTTTACAAGGAAGAAATCCTAACCCAAATGAATTAAGTGGAAAATTCTCTTTGATTCCAGTCAGGAATAGGATTTTACTGCAATCTCTTATATCCAGGCAGCTCTGTATTGCTGATTGATTTATTGTAGATGTATTTGTATTCTTTCTACTTGCTGTTTTTTGCCCCATGTTTCTAAATCTCTAAGTCCTCTTGTGTTATTGCCCTTCCTTCTTTGCTGTTTACAACTTTTTCTTTTCTGTATCTCCAATCAATTTAATTCTGTAAAAAGTCTCTTTAGCATGGTCTGAATGCAGGTACTGCAACGAATTGTAAAAGTCACTTAGGTCACTGGTTTGGTAACAGGGAGCCATATGTCAATGTGCCTTGGTGTATATAATTTCTTCATTAATAATCTTGAAGAAAAATAGAATATATTTTAAGATTGGCACTCATTTGCCACTCAAATAAGAGAGTCCTTGGGAAAAGTCCGAAGAGGTTAGTATATGCTGCAGTGATATGAAATCAAATTTAGGAGTAAACTGTTGTCATAACTGAGATAATCACCGGATTTTATTTTGTGGAAGTCACGATAATATTTTGTATTCTCTTCATTACGTGTCCAGAGTTGCTTTTTCCTGGAGATGTGTCTCTAAGCCAAGCCAAGCGAGATATTTTGGTTCATTAGAGTTTAATTGCAGGTTTCCACTGTTTAATTTTGTAACCTGTGTAATAATGTCACCTGCAGATAACATTGGGCTAGTCACATTCCACAAATGTGGATGGAGTGAGCTGGGCTGGGGAAAACTTGTGTTAAAGGCTATTAGATCTGATGCTAGCAATTCTTTCTCGGTGAGAATTCTAGCTGTTGCTCTCTGAGAAAATAACAGTATCTGTTGTTTAGTTCCTACAGATAAATCTAGCTTTAATACCAAATGTTACTATTTCATCACATATGTTTATACTCAGTCACTCATGTGCTTGCTGCCATTTACTTCTCATTCTCAGTGCAAACAGCCGTATGCCAAGAAATCTGCATTGTTTTACCTGGAGTTTAGCAATATCTCCAAAATTCTGCTGACCGATGTGCTCCCTTGTAAAGGATTACGTGCATGGGGCTTTTGGCTCTAGGTATCAGAGAAAAGAAATATAACACAGTTTATAGACCTCTCCCTGAGATGCATTAAAGATCTGAAGCGAGTGATCTTACTTTATATTAAAAAATAGGCAAATATAACGGTATGACGGCGAACTTCTTGGAAATGGAGCTACCATCTTCTCCCATAGTCAGGAGCTGATGGGATAGGCAATGATTTCCCCCAAATCCTCCCTCTTTTATTTTGCTAAGTTTAAAAAATAAATTGGAAAATCTTTAATTCACAGAAGGACTGTTCAGAAACAGTCATATGACTGGCAACTAAGTAACTGATTTTGAGTTCAGTTACATCACTGATTTTGAAGCAAATAGAGCAACAACTAGCCCCTTGTGTCTCTGATACTATTCATATTCATGAAACTGTATTTCTTGATGGGAAAGCTGTTTAATGATTTACTGTTTTTCACTGTGAGTTGAATATCTGAAATGCTTATGGTGTTGAAAATCTGACTTCTCCATATGAGTGGGCACAGTTCCATCTGAATCCCAAATTACTGTATTTCAAAACAGATGCACTACCTTTGTTTCAGATTCATGCATTATATATTCCACCATGTTATATACCCCTTTTGGCCCAGTCTGCTAATATGCTTTGGTAGATACATCTCAGTAAACGCAGTAGCTATGAGCTATGTTGCAATGCAGGTCTCCTGTACCTTCTAATCGCTGCATTTTTTTTTCTCCTCTGGACCACCAGCTTCACAACTGAATTAGCCACTTTGTTGAGAAGAAAAGGCCAGTGGCCTGAAGGAAAGTTTTATGGTTAAATGAAACAGTAAGAAAACAAATATTAAGCTCTTAATGAAAGAAATGAAAATGAAAAGAACACAGTAGTCAGTACTTTATGATCCGTGAATTCCTTTCTCTTGCCCTGCAGAAAGCACATGTGTTCTGCAGTAATTGGACTGATCCCATTGAAACTATTGGCAAACCTTCCACTCAGTGTAAACAGTGCAGGATCTGGGATTTGGGAAGGAAGCTAGCAACAGAGAATTGGATGGGATCTGCTGAGGCATAAATCCAGTGTTATGCTATCAGGAGCTCTGCACCATAAAATCACCACTGTAAACTTTTCAACCTCCATCACAGATTGTCCTCAGCACTCCCTTTGGCAGGCTCTTGTAGTCACTCACCTTCTTCTGCTTGTTTGCCCATGGTAACTGAAGGCAATAGATAACCCCTTGTTCTTGGGCCAATATTCTCCCTCAGCTCACCTGGATCTCCCTTCTGCTGTGCATCCCACAGATATCCTGCATGAGAGCAGCTATTCCCCTTTAGCCTGCCCTTTGCCAGGCCTAACAGCCAAGCTCTTGTAGTTGTCTCATGGTGCAGTGCTTTGATTGCATTAGTGACCTTTCCCTGCCCTATCCTGGATACTCTGCTTGATTAAGAGGAGCAGGAAACCACATACAGAAATACCAGTGTTAGTGGTGCTTTGGAAAACACCCCTCAAAAAACTCTGATAGTGGCAGCGATTGCAAAATGAGCTACGGTGCGCTACCAATATCAAGCCAAAGCAGCTGACTGTGGATTTATTCAGATGACTTCTGTATCTCACACTGAAATTTTCTGGGAAAACTCTGTGGTACAGATGTCATGAATCGCTGCATACGATGGGTTTGTATAGCGCACTGTGTTGCCCTCAGCTAACAGGAGGGTTGATCATGGGGTCAAGCCACTGCCATGGCTGGAGCTCAGGGTCTGATTTGGGTGGGAACTGTGAGTGGATGGATCATTTCTGTGGTTCCTGGTTTCTGTAGTTCAGTGGGCTCTGTCTTTCTGTCACTGAGGTTCAGTTTTCTCTCTGTTGTCAAGATAATTTGATTCTCTCATCTCTTGAGGCTGTAAAGTTCTGAAGGCAGAATATGCCAGGTTCTATGAGTAATTTTGTCACTAAACACAGCAGGATCCCAAGAATGAAATGATATTTAAGAGACAACTGTAATACGAGCACTTTCAAAATCGATGTTTTCAAATGATTTTATTCAAAAACAAGAGTTTTTGCTAGCAAACTCGCTCTGTAGCCAGGTAGGCTCAAATGGAAGTCTTTTGATCTCAGTAAGTTTGAGCTAAGCCTTTACTGATGGAAATTCTCATGGAGCACGTTTTCTCATGGAAATTTAATTTTCTACATTTAGCAATGTATTTCTTGCAGATGAAGTGAGTGTGCTTGTTCATTGTGAAGATAACAATGCAGCCAATGAATTGCATATGCCTGGGTAAACTCTAAACACACAAACCTAACATGGAATATAAATCTAAATGTCTTGCACATGCTATGCAAATTCAGAAGTCTTCAATAGGGCCCTGTTTCACCAAGGAGTTGATTCCAGAAAAGTTTGAAAAAATAGTGGAATAATTTTAACATTATTAACCCACAGAAAGCCTCCTGAATATAGTACAAAATCACTCATGTTGATATTGGCTCCGCCCAGGAAAGAAAAAGAGATCAAAGGTTTTTTTTTCCCCTGAAAACACTAGCCTTGGGTTTGTTTTCAGGTCTTTAATGTAAAATTGCATTTACTTTCTATGTTTTCAAGACTGAGGCATTATTGTTACTGCTGTTCAGTAGGCCTTTTATAATCAGTATATATACTTATGTTTATTTAGCTACTTCTTCTGAATGGTGAGGAGATGACTTTCCCTAAAGAGGTGGGGAATCATTTTAAAGATGGAAACTTGTTAATGAATTTTATTTTGAGGAATATTCTTGGATTTGTTTATACAGTTAAACTCTCACAAAGTATTTAGAAGTGTTTTAATTGGTAAGCTCAAGCTGTATTGAAGTAAGGAGGTTGTAGCAACCCAGGGGTCGATCTTTTCTCCAGAATAACTACAGATCGGACAAGAGGAAATGGCCTCAAGTTGCGCCAGGGGAGGTTCAGCTTAGGTATTAGGAAGAAATTCTACACGGAAAGAGTGGTGAAGTGTTGGAACAGGCTGCCCAGGGAAGTGCTGGAGTCACCACGCCTGGCAGTTTTCAAGAAAGAGGTAGATGAGGCGCTTAGGGACATAGTTTAACAGGCAGGGTGATGAAGGGTTTATGGTTGAACTTGATGATCTTGAAGGTCCTTTCCAATTATAATGATTCTGTGATTCTAACTGGCTGAATCTTGATGGTTTGTCCATTGCTTTGTTCTGGAATATTGTATTTTTTTTAAGTGCATTGTAATATCAATTTATTCAAATGAATAAGATGATAGTGATTTTAACAAGAGCAGAGCTGAATCTGTTTCTTCTGTTTTTTGGAGGGGGAATTTTACATATTGTCTTTTAATGTAATTATTTTAAAATAGTGCCCGTGTATTCCTGTCAAAACAGGGAGAATTACACTGCATCTTAATAGGATGCATTTGTTTAATATCTACAGACCAACCCCCAAAACAGCATTTTCAAACACATCTTGAGTATGAGCTTTGGGTTTTGGTTCACCAGGGACCACACTGACTCTGGGATTTTGTGTAGCCTAGAGAGATGCATTGTGGCTGACTAATCTGCTGCAAGGCAGTGTACTGTTACGCTCCATGGACAAGTCCTTACACAAGGCAAAGGGATGTGAAAAGAAGTTGTCCATTTCATCCTTTTTCCCAGCCTTTCCACCTACTCCACCTACCAGGAGTGGGTGGGAATACCTTATCATAACTTGCTGGTCCTGCAAAGATCAGTAAATGTGTTCAGAGCAGCCCGGACCCTGGGTGACACCAGCAATCTGTCCAGCTCTGCCTAGAAGAAATGCCGTAAGTTATCCTGGTTCCCTAGAGACAAGAGGGACAGCTGGAAAACCAATGGACAGTCCATTTGTCATGCGGCTTGAGAACTGAAGGGGAGCAGCTCCATCCAATTTTGCCTGTTTTTTTTTCCTGCCTGAAAGAACCAAAATGGCTAAAGAGCAGGCAATGGCAAGAGCCAGGATGGCTTCTTTCTTTTCTTCAAAATTAAGACTGTATCCTGCAGTCATTGCTTTAGAGGGGGTCTTGTCTGCATGAGGAATGCTGCACAAAATGAGTTCCTTACGCCGGGACGTTAATTGCTGTTGAGAGTATTTACGAATGGCCTTTTTTAATGAAGTGATTTGTTGGTCCTAAGTAACTGCTTTATCTCATCAAGTCCACAACACAGGAAATCTAATGTGAAGGTTTGGTCCCAGCAAAATATGCTTGGCTTGAAGAAAAGAATCACACTTTGGAAAAAAAGGAATAGGAATGTTAAATTAGTAATGGCTTTTGCAGCTTGTTTGCAGTTTGATCCTTCTATGCTGTAAAAATAATTTTAATATTTAATTTCTGAGGCTAATTTGTGCCTTTCCTTGGATTGTTTTTTAAAGAATTTATTCTGCTTGGAAGATTGTTTCTTACAGCTGAAGAATAATGTTACAATACGTGGTTTGCATGTGGTTGCCAGAAGCTCCAACTGTTGGTAGGGGGATATTTTGAGCAAGTGTGTAAATAATGTTAAGACTGACAAGCTTCTTGGAATCCTTAGAAAAAGACAGCACAGAATCTCTGAGGATCTTACCCGTCCTATGCCCCCAATCCAGGAAGGCAGTTACGTGTGTGTTACCTTGGCTTTCATAGGCCTGTTCACATGCTCAAAAGTTAGAAAAATGGGCTCTGCTTGGCTGGGTTGGAGTCATACAGATACATCTGCATGGCTGTGGCTGCAGCTCATGTAAGCACCCTCAGATTATATTTATACGTAGTCTCATGGATATTGCTAATAATATGGATGCAGGAACTTGTTGCTCATTGTGTGGTACTGGGATCTAGCCAGCTTGCACTGAGCTCCATGATGCTTTTGCCAGGCATCTATCTCAGTGTCCAGGCAGCTCATTAAGGGTATCTCAACAAAAGCTGCAATCACAGCTTGCAGGTATATTCAGATTGCTTGAAGTAAATGAGGATACTGGTTCTACACTCACTCGATCCTGTATCGCTGGGGGCACAGACAGTGCTGGGCCTGCAAGGGAACAGGAAGAATTTATCTTCAGAGATACTGCTGGTAAGTGTCTCCAGGCAGTTGCCTCCTGCCTCGCAGGTGTCCCTGAACTTCCCTGTGCTTTGGCTCATTTGGTTAGGTTAGAGAGGGGATACTGGTATCGCTACTGTTCTCTTTCCATGGAAGGGAAGCCGAGGTCCAGAGAAATGAAATGTTTTGCACAGGGTCAGGAACAGCAGAGCTGATGTTTGAATCCAAGCCTCTTGAAACTGTGCCAGTACTTCAACCACAAGGCCACCATTCCTTCGTAGCATATTTTCCTTTGACTCTAGCAGCTTTTGCAGCTAGCCGGCTTTGTAGAGCAGATACAGAGCTCAGTGAAGTCAGTGGGAGTCTGACTTCTGACACTTGCTGAATTCCAGCAGTGCTTGGAGCAGCCCCATTAGGTGCATTTTTCTATACTCTAGAAAGACTGGTTCAGCCTTTTAATATTCTTTTACCTGCCCTGATCCTGATTAGGGAAGCCTCATAGTTTAAGATTATGGTTGTTCATCTTACCTTGTAATGCCCCTGTTAATCAGCTGAAAACACTGATACAAAACAAGGTTATTGCTCTTAACTCCTCACTGGAAATTTCTGCTCCCTCAGAGCACAGCTACATAAACAGCTGATTTGGCGCTTAGCACAAGGGAGGGAACGGAAACGCCTGGCAGGGTGGTGGGAATGAGTTATTGGAGGTGATGGGGGAAGGGCCCCAGCCTAGGAGCAGAGCTACTGCTGATGGAAGAAGCTGTGCTGGATGCTGAACCCACTGTTTGTTATGGCTGTAGCCTCTTTGAGGAGATGGGAACGATCACATGTGGGTGGGAAGGAAGCTCTTTAAGTGCTAATAAAATGTTGTAATTAGTGTCATCATGATCACCCAGTTAGTATTTAACAGCTGTGTGTGAAGATTTCCTTTATTTCCCCAGCATCAGTACCATCCCCTTCCATGTCCCCAAACTCCAAAATCTTCAAAGTTGAGGTGCACCGAAAACTACCAAAAACTTTAGTTGCCTTTCTGCTGACTTTACCCTGCTTTAGACCTTACCCGAAGACCCCTGAATTTGTCATTTAGATGAGATTGTCTGTTGTAACTACCGTATTTGTTTTAAACTTAATGTAGACACTGGCTAGAAACTCAGATGTGCTACTGTAGGTCCTGTAGGTCTTCTGCTTGTTTACTAATGCTTGGTGAGGACCCTAGAGTCTGAATTCATCTCAGTTTGCATTAGGTTCTTAGTTTAATTGCTTACCTAATCCCTGAGTGGAATTAGGATACCTCAGTAATCAATAAGGAGAAATAGTTACTTCTAGAAAACCATTGAGAATTTAGATGGGATTCCCATACCTACCATCTTCATGGTTCTACAGCCGTTTCAAGGGACTATAGAGGGAGTTCAGCATAAATTAACTCTAATTTAGACAGTTCAGTGAAGAGCCTATAACCAGGTGAGGTGAATTTGTGTGCTGGTGACCCGTGATTTCTTATGGACCTCACTAAACTTTCATGGAGCTCCTTAACTACAGATATATTGTTTAATAAGGAAAAGAGAAACCTGTGCGAAAACAAAGAATATCACAAGTCTTTACATCTGGCAATAAAATCTTAGGAAAAAAAAACCAGTACAGCAGTTTGTTGCCTTTGAAACATAATGCTATTAAAACGTTCAACATAAAGTTTCTATTTTTAAAATGGCAGTTGAAAGAAATGCCCAAGATTAATAAGAAACTAAATTGAAACCATGTTGGTTCATAGGTAACACAAATACTGAGTTAATGGAGAAACCCTCTTAGGGGAGAGCTCCGTATGCACTCCGGTTTGTGCCGCTGCTTGCTTGTTTTTTATTTTGCCTTTCTTAGAAAGCAGAAGGGGGTAGAAATACCAGCCTGTTAAATCTTTTATTTCCTTTTTTAGACTGTTGTTTAGTTCAGTTTATTAAGCTTTGTGAAAGAGCAGCCAGTGAAAGGCTGACCAGGCTATTACCCAATGCACAGGGAGTCCCTAACGGCAGACCAGGCTCCCCCAGAAGTGGACAACAGGCCTGCCAGGGAACAACCTCTTCTACAGACCAGGCGACATGCTGTGATAACAAGGGAACTGATTAAAGGAGACACTAAAAGATGTGCCAGTTATGTGGGAGGGAGACCCTGAACACAGGTGTTAAGGGGGATAGAAATCTCTCCTTCTCTGTTGCCCTTGGAGAGGACCCAGTCTAGAATAGACACCTATCTTTCTGCTGACAAAAAACAACAGGAAGAGATTGGCAACTCTACTTTAAAAAAGCAGTTGCAAGTAGAAGTTTGTTTCAAGATGACCACAGGTCTATGCTAATAACCACCATTGGAGCCCCAGAGGACTTGGTGGAATCTAGTGCTTGATACTGGATCAAACACATGGGTTGGAGAGGGAAGTAGGGTGTCAGGAGGTTGGACTCTGGAAGAACGGCTTTGGTTTCATTGGCCCTGTGGCCATTTACACCGCGTGAAAGTCTGGCCCACTGACTGCAGTGGAGTTAGGATGATTCATGCCAGCTGCAGAGCTGTCCCATATGGTTTTTATTTTCCTCCCATTTTTTTTTTTTTTTTTTTAAGTCCAAGGGGAACTGATTGTGTGGTAATAGTAGAAAAATGAGCACTGGAGGGCCTTGTTAGCAGCCTGAGGGAGAATATGCAGATAGCTGTTTGGCTCATGAATTGTTAGCAGAAACCCTGAATACTACCAGCAGGCACTGTGTATAGAAAAAAGCTCTATGAATAAAGCACATGGGGCATCCAATGTATATTTACTTAGAGGAGATGTCTCTAAAATGTTAAAGTAATAAATGTATTTATGTACATTTATATGTGCATTATTACCTTATACTAATACTCAAGTGCAGGCTCTGTATTTCATTATAGGTTTCAATCAAAATGTATCCTTATGGAGTTGAATTATCATGTGTTATTAGGGTCTGATCAACAGCATACTGAAGGCAGCAGGATGCTTGCCAGGAACTGTGGCTTATGCTAGTGAAGAGCCCCTAGATACTCCCTGTGTTGATAGACTCACTTAGAGGTAGCTCCTGCCTTGCACTGCTTACGGTGGCACCAAGATGCAAGAAGCAGCAGAGGGCAGGAGGCCCGTGCTCATGTAGGGAGGTCTCAGGAGGGCAACTTAGTTTTTGGCTCGCTCTTTTATGAATCATGCGTCTTTGATGACGGAGATTGGTAATGGGGGTAGTCAGTGATGCAAAAAGCATTGGGGAAGCCAATGCACATCTGCAGAGGGCTTTGCTGGAGTTTAACAACAAAACCTGAAAACCTTTGCAGCTTATCGATATGGTTGCTCTGCCTTTCTATGTGAGCAAGGTATGTAAGCTGAAAAGCTGCAAGAAAATAAGCTCTGTAAAATGCTCAGACAAATGACATAAAAATTGGCAGAGGGTAGCCCTGTCAGTTAAGTGTTTTTCTTCTGTCAAAAGTTGTTCGGTACTTTTTAAAATAAAACATAATCTTGAATGTTAAAGGGAGAAAATCTTTTTTTTTTTTTTTTTTCTCATTTACCTGATACCTCATTCTCACAGATAGTGATCTTCTATTTATCCTAGCACTTTGGGGAGCCCCTTTGGGGCTGAGTGCTGTTGGCAGAATTGTTTAGTAAATCTACTCTCCGTTGAAATAAATTCTGAAGTTTCAACATTTGTTTGCATCTTGACACTCTCTCTGTGCAGTGGATGTCCCGAGAAATTTCACTGTAGAAGCATTTTTGATTCTGAAAGAGAAATCTGATATTCGATAGTTCCAAATGTTATATTATCATGCAGCTTAGTTTAACTGTAGTATCAAATAAGGTATAACAGTATATGTATGTTATACATTAACATTTGCTTTTGTATAATAAATATAAGCTGAAACAATGAAGTACAATGATACAGTGAGAATAAAATATGTGAGTCAAGATTAACTCAGGAAGTTAAAACATTTAGCTGAAATCAGTTTCTGTAAAACATTCTAATTTGGCAAAATGGCTTTGCTTATGTAAAACTACTGCACCAAACTGCTCCTAATTTTTAACCAAGTTTCATTATTATAAGTGAAACCAGTGATGCCCAACAATGTCCACTGCAGTAACCTCTAATGCTATTAAACTTTCAGCACGCTTGCAGAAGTCATCCATGCTGAGGTCTGATTCAGGCTGAATTGTTCTGGAAATGATCAGCAGAAATGATTCAACAATTTCTGAAACGGAGCACAGGGAAGAATATATTTATATATTTTATATTAAAATGCATTACAACTGTTTCAGAAGAGCCTTAAAAGGGACTTGAAATGGGGATGCTGCTGGGATGGTCTTTCCTTCCCCTGTTGGCCTTAGTTTGGCCAAGGCCTGAGCTTGTGCAGTGTCTCACTTGCATCTGGTCTCTGTGCCAGAGGTTGGCAGCCAAACTGAGCCCTGCTCACTGCTGTCCCGTGGCAAGGCACCCGTGGCCTTTCCCTGGCCTCCTGCCTCTTGAGCTTGTGCCTGTGAGCTGGGACAGCCTCTGCGGCAAGGAGCACTGGGGCCTCACGCTCCTGGGCTCTGTGGCAGCAGCCCGTGGAGGAAGAGGAGGGTCAGATTGGCAGAACCACAGAGGGAAGGGTGCTCTGAGCCACTAAGGGCTTCAGAACAGGGAGAGCTTAGAGCTAACAGGGATTCAAAGAGGGGAAGGACTTGAGGAACAGGGTCGCAATTCACATGGACAGAAAACACAAGGAAACTAGCTAGCCATCTGGTAGGTAGATATGAGGGAAGCAGGGGCAGATTAATTTTATCCTAGTAAGAAATTACTTCTCCCCAGATTCAGATCTGAAGCCAAGGCATAGCCATTTTAACATACCTCTCATGGCTAGTTTGTCAGAATCTATCTGCAGCCATGCAGGGATATGGGCCTGGTTGATGATGTTTTTGCTGGACACATTGAACACAAACAACGGTGAGTGAAGGAGGATTTGGTAGAGGGCAAGGAGGGGTTATCATCTTCAGTGTCCCCTCAGGGTGCTTGGGGTGGCGAGGTCTGGTCTGAGCCTCTGCAAGTGCCATATCAGGAGGAGCTGCTCAGTGGTAGGGGGTGATACTGGCTCAACTGCTGAGTTCGCAAGGAGTCTTGTGGAACTCAGTAGATCCATAGGAGGTGACAGGAAGACTCAAAAGTCTCCTTTAAAAAGCTACATATATCACTTGGGAACAACAGGCAGAAGCATTTTCTGCTTTAGTTCCTGTTATGCCCCTGAAGAATGAGACATTGGTGACTGACGGTGTCCAAATATAGATATTCTGCAAGGGACAGGAAAGTCTCAAAGCATGTTTGAAGAAGAGCTATTGCTTTTCAGAACCATCACTGTTTTGCTAACTGAGATGTGAAACATGATTTCTCTTTCCTCTGTTTATTTTGTTTTCTTCTTTAAATCACTTTTGCTGTTTGAATATGCAGAAAAAGTTTGGAAGGGAACAGTAGTAGCAAGTGCTCCATGTTCTTGATTGATCTCATTAGTTAATAATTTTTTTCAACTACAGAGAAAATCATCTAGTCTGTAGAAAAGCAAGTTTGTTATATGAGACATCTCCCATTCTTCCTCTTCAGACTTAAACCTCAAATCCAAGTTTTAACACAGGATTGTAGACTTGTTGAAATGACGTTCTCCTTGTTGCCAAAGAGAAGTCAACAATGCCAGAGATCTAATCAGGTGGTGACACAAAGGACTAGAAGAGATGTTTATGAACACGGAAAAGGTAGTTCTCATGGCTCTCTGAGCCAAATGGCTGTCCAGAAGTAAGGTTTCAATTATAAGCAGAGCTAAAATATGTTAGCGTTAATGACAGATCCATCAGCTGAAACGCAGATACTCTAACAAGAATATATGTAAAGGGATTACATGTGTGTTGCTAATTCATTTGACATAGCTGCTTATTTGAGTTTGGTTATTAAGATGCCTATAAGCATGTTATAGGTCTATATTGCCTAAAATTGGCTACATGGAAACTAATTTTTTACTAAAAATTTAGCATTGCAGTATTTTTTAAACTACCAGATACCACAAAAAAAAAATCAGAATGCTGAACTGAGGTTCTTTTTAAAAAAGCAGGGAGAGCAGGGAAGTTAGTAACACGACAGATAATGAATTTGAATGCAAAATGGACTGATTTTTCAAAGTAAAAGATGATGGCTGGGTACCTAATTTCTCTGAAAAATCTCCAGAACACAATTGTGACTAATTTTTCAGCATTTTTGAATGGAAGCACTCATGCCAGTAAGAAACACTGTGCAGAGGCAGATGAGGAGTCACCTGCTCCTTCCAGACTTGTGCGTGGGCTTGAGCACGTAACTGTACAAAGCAGTGAATAATGACAGCGGTTTAAACAGGCCAGACAAGGGAGCGAAAGTTCAGGAATCAGAAGGTTTCCTGTAGGTTGATGGCAAACCTGAGCACAGGTGACACCAAGATCCCTTGCTTTTTCATCCTCCCAAGTATTAAACAGAACTAACTTGAAATAAAACTAAGCTGTCTTTACCAGCCAACGATGAAGGCCATCAGGTCATACTGCCCTGCAGAAAGGCCAAGACAAGAGCTTTCAAGTAGTATTTAAGGTTCCTGTTACCAGCCTGCTGAGCGGCCCACCTTCTCCCACTCCTGTAATATTTACAGTACATACACAGACTATCTCAGTAGTAGCGCTGTATTGACACTCAGGAAACTGCTGCAAATAACAGAGGGGACTTTCTCCCTACTACAGTATAAAAGACTCTGCACTGATGTTGTTTCAGATCGGAAGACTCAACAGATTTGATTGCATAAGGACTTGGAAGCATTTGCTGGCTTATACTAAATATTATTCCTTCTCTCACTTTCTTTTAACCAGCACTATACTTGCAGCTTGTTACTTCTAAAGTGGATGAGTTGTTTTGGAGGAAGCAGTTTTCCTTCAGAAGATAATTTAACAATTTTTTTTTTTAAATGCAGTAAATAACATATTCAGTTTTGTGGGGAAATTACTGAAATAATCCGTTTCAGAAAGGTAATGCTTTTTTGTTTGTCCTTGCTTTTGTTCATCATTGTGACCTTTTGACTAGTCAGCATCACAAGGAAATAATTCATGTTATTTTGTTTTTGTGAAAAAAACTCCAAGATTTCTTTTCAGAACGACTGGAGATGAAACCCAGTTTCTTAATGCTAGACTCCTTTGTGGGAATCCTGGTGCAGTCCAGGCATTAATTCCTGTTTATAATTCTCCCTCCTGTAGGAAGGATGAACTTAGCTCTCATTTATTTTTAGTGTGATTCTGAGCTTGAAACACATCTGGGCTTACTTGCTCCCTTGGCTTGCACATTGTCCCCAGAGGCCTGTCACTTCTGCACTGGCTCTAAATGTGGAGTGGAATGTAACCTGGTTCTCCAGAGAAGGCTGCTAATTACAGCTTTAATTTTATTGTGTTTAGGAGGAGACAGATAGCCAACCTTTTCTTACCTGCAACTACAGATCTGAAGAAAGGCATGATAGCAGATAAGGTATGTTGATAGACAGAATGGCCCATATGGCAAATTGCCCATCAGGTGAGTAAAACCTGCTATTGATGAGCCATTTGAAAGAATAACTGTTATTATAACTATATAAGTAGCTACATAAAGGTGTATAGGTCTGTGCATATATTTATTGCAGACATACAGTAATTTGTTTTCATGTGTAGGTAACAGAATTTATTAGGAATCAATTCTGAAAATAATTTAGAAAAGAGATCAAAGGTATGTTTTATATTATTCCTGTGCCTACACTTCCTTATGTAATGCATACTTCCTTTCTGCTGGGGACTGCTTGAAAAAGTTTCTGATATATAAGCAATGCAGCTTAAACCTAATGGAATCTAAGGAGTTTCTCATAATACCTGCAGTTTTGCAATATGCAAAAACATTGCACTATGAAGCAACAGAAATGAGATATTTTTTAAACAGTAAGAAAACAAAAGTAAGGAACTGCTCTTAGTTGTGAATACTGCAAAATCTGTTTTGAAAATGTTAAGCTGTAGTTCTGGTAGATGCAAATAGTTGCAGCTCTATTGCCCTGAAAGTGAAACAGCTTATTTGTAGGGATTGAAGATCTGTCTTTTCCATGTAGTTTTTCTTATTCAGAACTCTTGGATCACAGTACATTAGAAATTGTCACGGTAGATTTTACCATAAATATTCAGGTTCTGTGGTGCTTTATTGCTTGAGCGCTGCCATTGATTTCAGAGGCTTCAAAAGTACTCAAGAGGCCAGATTCCTTTGGAGCGAGGGAAAGCTGCAATCTGGTTAGTGGGAGTATTACCACAGCCCTCTTTCCAGTGTGGCAATGAACTTATTTGCTGCAGCGTCACCTCTGCTCACTGCTCTCTGTACTGTTGTTTGCCAGTCACTTTGGGCCTCTTGAAATCGATAGGAGCCTTTCCGCTGACTTCATCAGGTATTGGGTGTTCAGGGACCCTGAAACAGATCAAATAGCAGCTATTAATGTAGCCTGGCCTTCTTCCAGCTTCAGTTATTGCCCATGGTGCTTACACAATCTGTTTGGTGTACAATTTTCTCTCATTTTGTACAAGAAAGAGAATGACTCAGGGCCATGCTATGCCACTGGGTATTTTTGTTTTTCTATATTGTCACTTACCTTTGCATTCAATGAAGATAAATCTAGAAACCATCCAGTTACTGACCCTTTCAGTAAGTCTTGATGTTTACAAAAGCTGCTGTTATAATTTATGATTGTCCAAAATCCCTAAAACAGTCCTAAGCAATGTTTATGCCCTCGTTTTTCAAAACTGGGGCAGATTTTTGGTGCTGTTTAAAAAAACAACCAACCTCAAAA
This sequence comes from Nothocercus julius, assembly GCA_013398735.1. Lineage (NCBI taxonomy): Eukaryota > Metazoa > Chordata > Aves > Tinamiformes > Tinamidae > Nothocercus > Nothocercus julius. Next base: position 1,178,220 of record VZSV01000071.1, read on the forward strand.
CCTGTCACACTTGCCCATGCCTCAAAATCCCAATGGGGAGAGGTCATTTTTGGTGCTGAATGTGTTTGAGAAAAGGAACTCGTTAAATATTACCCATTTCAAAACAGTGTCTACCTTTTTCAAATAAATTTCAAGCAAAGGAAAAAAAAGAATTAAAAGACTCTATCAACTAATTCGGTTAAGTTGTTTTTGTTTTTTGTCTTTTTTTTCCTTGTTTTTTTTTTTTTTTCATTTCTGTGCATTTTAAGATTTGACGAACAGGAGCACTGTTGGTAAGGAGCCTGTGTCACAGGCATATGAACTTGTCATTATAGGTGCCCAGTGTGTGTTCTGCACTACTGCTTGAAGAAGGCAAGAAGACAACCACCAAAATGAGGTTTGTGGACTCTCATTACACCAGTTTTCTTAGCTCCATTTCCGCCAGCAATTGGTCCCACTTTCTACATTTTTCCTGTTATTATTTGAATTAAACAGGTGTTTCACAGAGAAACTGAGGGCTTAGAGCTCTAATCTCTGTTTTTCACCAATGAATCTTTTGTACTGTCTAGTGGATTAATAGGGGGTGAGGTGCTTAAAAAAATAAACAGTGAGTGCAAGCAGTGGGAAGGGGGAAGCAGCGAGGCTGCGTGTGGTTGAGCAAGATGATGTCATTTGTTTAGCAGTGGAGATGCAGTAGTCAAGAGATGCTATGAGAGGAAAGGCTCCTTTTAAGGAAGTAGTGTTGTGTAATGCTGAGGACTAGAGTGCTGCTAAACATGAAGCAAACCGCAGAATATCTGCTCTTGGCCAGTGAAGCAAGTTCTTTGCTTTTGAAGCCTTAGGCTCAGGTGCAGAGAAAGAGAATAGGGGCTCATTGTTAAGGCAAGGCTCAGCACTCCCTTTCCTTCCTGCCCAGGCCCCCTCCTCCTTTGGCACTACAATAATAATATCTTGTCAGTCCTAAGCCATGCTGGCATAGATCACATTCACTGATGGATGTTCAGTCAGTGCGTGCACTAAAATGGTTTGTTTCTGTTGATGTATGTCTTTGTAGACTCCTCTAATGGGAATGTAAATAAATGAACCCTTCACCAGTAATTTCTTTCACTGTATAGTCCAGTTTAACCCCTGAGTGTCTCCTGGAAGGGAGGCACTTGAAAGCCATATCTGTGTTAGGCTGTTACTGCTTTTGCCTTTTCCTTGAGTTTTGTGGGTTCTGTTTGAGTGTGCAGGCAGCTTTGTATATGTAGATATAATCACGCACTTAGTCATTTTTTAAAAAGTTAATATTTAGTGAAATGAAGTTGAAAAGTCAAAATGGTCAGTCAAGAAAGGGGGACTGATGTTCACTGAAATCTTTGAAATGTTTCTTCAGAATTTCACTAGGAACTAGATTGGATTCAAAGAAGTGAAGACAAACTCTTAAGATGAATTTTTATTTAAGCTATGAGAACTGGTTTTCATGGGTTTGTGAATCATAGAATTAGAAAGTTTTTCCTGTGTTCTCACCAGTAGGTAAATGCCACAGTGGTACCTATCCTTAAGTCAGGGGAACTCAAGAACATCTTCAGAAAACTTTCCAGAATGGTTCTTCATGACAAACCAAAAAGACCTTTCAGAGAGATGGGTGCTAATATATTTTTTCTCAGCAGATGTTTTCCCCTATGTTTACAGGTCCTTTAGAAGTGTTCATACTCACAGTTTACCTGTGCCATTGGAAATACCATCTTTCATAATGCCTCATTTAAGGAACTGTTTAATAAGTACTGGCCAAACTGCAATTTCCTGAAGTCTACAGTCTAAAACAAGGAAGGCTCTTTTCCAGAAAAAAAATAGTACACTGGCTGTAAAGAGCTTCTGGCAAAGCTCATTCATGAAACTCAAGGTAACAGAGCTGGTGCCATCAGTGTAATTTCAATCATCATTAGGAAAAATTGGGAAAGAGGTTGCAGTTTCTGTCCCCTTTCCATAATAGGAAAAATCAGTCATGAAATAGTTTATGTTTATGTAGTGGAGACTGAGATGAAGAGAATATCATATGACTGCAGAAATGCCCCCCAAGTGCAGAGCACTACCTGATATGATCAGTGTAACCTGTAACGTTCTTGTGTTGGAACAACATTGTATCAGGTAGCTGGAATTAAGACAATTACCTTCTGCCCCTTTTAGCCTCTTGGATGTAGGAGATGAGAATGCTAAGTTTTGCTAGGGGACCAGCTATAGAGACATCATCCCTTCCTAAAATACTCTTGCTAAATTTCATCTGTTCTGGAGTTGTCAAAGCAAATGTACTTCCATTTGAGATTTGAGAGAGGAGTGTTTTTTTTTTTTTTTTAGCATGAAAAGTATTTTTAGCCTAGGTGCTCACTGAGAATAGGCTGACGCTACTAATGAAGTGTTACTTAAACGATGCATTCTAAGATGAGGAGCTTTGTACCTCCACCCCCACATTCTATATATTTATCATGGTGATAATCTAAGACTGTATTGACTGCTTGGCTGTGAGGACATTGGAACAGAGTTTCCAATCTCTTCATATCATTCCTTGGTTATTTATGGTTGTAGCATAGTAACAGGCAGTACCAGATGCAAGTAAGGAATAGGAGGGGTGCAAAAGGGAACTTGAAATGACTGTGATGAATAGTTGAAAGTGAACAGAGAGGCTTTTAAAACTCCCTTAACGAAAGCCTAATGCTCTGCTGCTATAAGCAGCAGCCCACTGGTGATAGAAATGTCACAGACATATCCGCAGAGATTTGGGAAGCTCTTGTTCCGCTGGATCTTTATGGCAACGTTTAAAAAAAAAAAAAAAGAATCAGTTCTCCTGCCAACTGGGATGGTATGTTGAGCTTGTGTTTCTTCCTTGCCTGTTGCTCTTGGTGTACAGCTTGCAACTTCTTGGACAATGCTGACTTCCAAAGTCTGCTTGTCCTGTGTATTGCACCAGGAGTGTGCCCTGCTTGTGTCTGCTTTTTGATGAACCCCCTGCTAAATGACAGCCCTTTTCTCAAAAATGAACAGGACAGACAGTGGTTGGATTATTTTCTTGCTTTGGTAAGCAGGATTCTATAAATAGAATATATATAGAGAGAGTATACATTCTATACTGCATTCTATACATAGAATAGAGTGCAGTCCTTAGCTGATTTCAGCAGGAATTAGACAGCTAATTATTTTTAAAGATCAGAGCTACACTGACTTAACTTTCTTGGAGCCAGAGCTTGGCATGAAGCTCTGTAGACTTCTGTTGGATAGAGAGTGGCAGCTATGCAGTGTTGCTGAGATGAATATATTCTAACTTAACTGAAGTTATACAGACAGAGGAATTTTGCAGGGAAAATAGTTTGTTACCTGTCATCAAGACTATTACCAGTGAGACTGAATTCAGATTTCATGTAGCCATTATCTTCTTGTGCAGTGCAGTGGTATAGCAACTGTGCTGAAACACAGAGGACATAAGCCACGCTGATGCTGAGAACTTCAGTCCTCACGCTGCATTCCAGTTTTGTTGGTAGCATAATACATCAGGGTCCCAGAGCACCAGATCTTCGTTGTCTCATTAAAGGCAAGTGGTGCCTTTTTATCTGATCAACACTACTAGAAGTTTACTGATGACACTCTTTAAATCCAGCATTAATATAAATTACAAACCAATCACTTCCCATGCTCCCCCTGTGCCACCTTGTTTAATAGAAAACTTTCTAAAATTTTCTGTATTTTTTCAAATGAAAAAATGTTGGCTTTTCCAACCATCTTATTGCTTCATTCAGACTTTTCCTCATCCTGGCATCAATACTTGAAAAGCACAGGACAGCTGCAAAGGAATTTTAAAGCTCTTTCAAGGAGCTTCTGCTTAAGTGAGTCTGGTTTCTGAGAGCAGTTAAAATTGTTTAAAGTGAAATCAAACAGTAGTGTTTGCATACCAGGAGCTCCGGGGGAGGACCTTTCTGAGGGGCTATATGGCAGCAGCTAATGGAAAAATGCTTCTGCTCCCCATGACAGCTGATGGAGGTAGAGCTTCATGCAGCCCCAAGCCCTCCCTTATGGGCTTTCTCCCTCCTGCCACTTCCAGTTCCTACCGTGGGGGCTCTGGGTATTGGGGGGGATGTGTTTCTCAAGGCCTGTCTGTGTGCACTGTGGGTGGCTGAATCCTGGAGGTGAGGGCGAGTTTGTTGTGCGGAAGTGGGGTCAGTGAGTGCCTGTAGGTGTGACGGTGTGTGGGCAGCAAGGCATGTAGAACATGGCATGTGGAACTGGTCTGAGTGTCAGGGTTGCCTTAACTGATGATTTCCTTGGTTTACGCTGATGGCATTGATAGGAAAATGCACTCAAGGAGCCTTAACTCTTGAGTTAACAAAGTTTTTTGTGTGGGTGAATTAATTGGCACAGCTGGCCACACCTCGTCACGCAGACATTTAGGAAATGGTAAAGCAAATAAGCCCAGTGGTGCCAAAATCAGGGTGACGGCTGATGAAGCCTTGATGGGGAGAAGAGCCAAATAGCGTGAATGGAATGTCAGTAAGCCCAGAAGTTAAAAATACACATCTCAAACCTTGAGGACTCTCTGGGGTCTAAGAAACTATATTGATACTAGACTTCAAAAGATCCAAATAAACAGCATTTTTTTTCTTAATGCACAGAAGTACATACTTGTGATGTCAGAGAGATGTTATTTCTGCCCTGCAATTCTCAAGACAGATGCCTAAAAAACAGTCCAGACATGTTGCTTTTTATTTAATTTACATTTATAATTGCTCTTATTTAATTTTCATTTATCTAAGAAACTTAGTTGTAGATTTGTGGTCTGACTCTCAAAGTTCATCCCTTCTGGAGATTAACATTCCTCCTGTGCTTGCTTAGGGGAGAGTGTGTGGTCTGTGTGGTACTAAGCAGTATTCCTGAGCACTGAGTTCAGCTCCTGTCTATGTTGGATGACCTTGGACAAGTAAAGTAGTAATAATGACATTGATTTTCTTTGTGAGATACTTTGAGATCCATGGATGGAAAATACTGGACAAGTGATATGTTAATGTAAAAACAGATTTTTTTCTGTGATACTTCTTGTTCTAAGTATTAGGAAAACTAACATGGCCCTTGGCTTACTTCCTCCCAGTGCAGGGGGCTTCCCAGTTGTCAAACCATGGGCAGACTGTGGGTTTACCTCTTTATGCTAGGTATGCAAAAGTAATGCAGTGGCTGGAGGGGACAGGTATCTACAATGCTCATGTCTCCATCTATGCTCATTACCCTGGCCTCCAGTTGTAATGAGCAAAGAGAAGAACTCTCACAGGTTGATTCAAACAACTTCTTTTAGATATCTGCTCTAGGATAAGTTCTGTCTTGAAGTACTTGTTTTCTCCAGTGTTGATAAAGGGAATCTACTGTGACTGCCTGCGTCCCACCATGGAGTCTTCAAAGTGAATGCTCTTTCTCTGTTTCCTGTTGCCTGTGTTTATGTGACGGGGAAGGAGGGTGAGGTAAGGTGTCCTGCACCCACTTTGGTTGCCCATCTTTTCCGATTACGAGACATTTCAGAATTTGAAGTCACTTGTTTTCCACTGGAATACTGATATCAGTATAGCTGGAAAACAACACTATCCTCTGAGGAAATAGCCAAATTATGGTGAATGCTTTGGCCTTTCCATCATTGTGATGGTCGTGCCAGCAGTGGGACTCTCCAGATTCCTTTATCAGAAAGGTGTGCTGGGTATGTCACCTCTGGCTGGCTGACTGGAAGGGAGCAGTGGCAGCCAGGTCCCTGATGGTTAGCTGTGGTGAAAATCCAGGAGTTGCTTTTGCAGAGAATCTTTCACTCACTTGGACTTGCCTAAGAGAAAATGCAAAAGATAGTAGTGTGGGAGGAAGTTTCTGATATTAGTGCCTGACTTCGTCTAATAGAGAGGCTCATAACAAAGCAAAGGCAAGACGAATTCAGACCAAAAAAATAATAAAATATACCATGTTTTAAGAGTAGAGAGAATCTGAGGAACCAGATCAATTTAATGTGTTGAGAAATCTTTGAAGCAGAGTGGTAGGTTGGATTTGCTGATCTGCTTTCAGAGCTGGATTTGAACACTATTATTGAGAACTTATCTGAGGGCAGCACACTACAAAGTGGGATGCCTGAAATCTAGAAGCTGGAGAGGGAAAGTGCTGCATGTGCAAGAAGTGAGATTATTAAATATAATTCAGCTGAGCACATTTAGAGCCATGTAAATAGATTAGAGGTTTGTAAAAGAACACTCTCAAGGATTCAGAATCGCAGCCAAAGAGAAGGGGAAACATAATGCTTTAGTATCCTGTGATTTATACACCAAATAAGTTTGAATTAGTCACTAATGTAAAGTGGGCAGTGAAGTAGCCAAATCCCATCTCTCTGGAGATGCAGATATTGAAGGGGAATCCTGGTTGTATTCTCCTTTTTTTTTTTTTTTTTTTTTTTTTTTTTTTGGGGGTGGGGGGAGAGTGTAACTACAGATTGCTCACGGTTACCTGGCTATTTTTTGAGTGCTGCCAGATGAGCCCATTAAAAGATGGGACAATTGTGAGAACATGATCTTTTATTTGTCTTGCTTATACAGTTAGTAGCCTGCATATAGTTCACTTCATAGAATGGATGTGTTTGCCTGGAGAGCGGATAGAGAAAGCTGGAGGTTGCAAGCCCTTCATTGTCACATTTCATACTGACTATTTGAGTCCTGAATTACTTCCATGCTTTTTTCTCTTACTTGTAGTGGTTATTTGAAGTGGAAAATTTTCCATTAAGGACTAAAAAATCCTGTCCTAGTTGGTGCTTTGCCCTTTTGGATAGGTGCCAAAACCAGTATGATTTCTACCAACTGTATGTCAGCTTGTGACCCAGCACACCTTCTCTCGTGTGGCCTATATAAACTGAGACCAACTAAGGCTTCAAAGTGACTTTTCTCCCTGTAGGACTCTACCCCACACTTATTTCCAATAAACTGCCATCCTCTTAATTTTCCACAAGCAACAGTATAATTGAGAAAAAAACTCAGTTTATGAAAATCTGTGTGGCAGACGAAAAAAATATCGTCAGAATAAAGGCAGCTGGAGTGCAGTCACGAGGCATAGAGAATGGAGCTCACATAGAAGTCTCTTTTATGAATATTGAGAATAATAAGGGAAAAACTATTCAGTTGGCTGTTTGACAGAGATTCTTATTCCCACCAGGAAAGTGGGAGTAAGAGCTGTTTGACTAAACAAATTGTTATTCTTCCAGGGGATAAGAAGGGAAGAATTACACTGTCCTGTAAAGAAGTCTGGCTAGATCAACCACCTGTGAATCCCACAAGATATGTCTGGCAGTCAAATTTGTTTAGGCTATTGAGGGTCAGGTACCCAAAGATCCAGTGTCCATAAGAACACAGGAAGTTCCCTGGACAGCAGAACAGATTGTTGCTGTGTTATAAAAAGATATTTTTTTGGTAGTTGCTTCTTCTTCATTATTTAAAATGAATCTTTAGCGTCCTTTTTTTTTTTTTTTTTTTTTTTTTTTTTTTTTTTTTAATTCACCTCAACTTGCCTGCTGATATTTGCAGCAACTTTGTTGCTGCAGACTGATTACATGAGATGTAACCTGCATAGGGTCTCCTGCTGGACTGCAGCATAAGCCACTTGCTCCTAAATCCATCCTTAAAAATGTTCACAGCTTCCATCCCAGAGGGTACACCAAGAAGGTCCTTATGGTTGCTGAGTAGCAGGATGTGTGGAATAGAAATGATACTGACTCTTTTCAGCTTAACTGAGTAGCTCTAGAGAGCCAAAGTAATTCCTAAGCCGGGAGTTACATGTATGTGTCACCACGGCTGTTATCCACAGAAGTAATTCCAGCTGGCTCTTTCCCCTTTTCAAAAGAGAGGGCATTGTCTGTTAGCTTCTATGAGGACCTTGGAACAAGCTAGAGTGTCTAAATGAAAGTCAAATGAGAATTGCCTGAGTTTGAACCCTTTCCATGTTAGCCAAGTCTATATGGAAGTACTTACAAAACAGACTGGTAGATTCTTTCAAGATTAGGCCCCTTCTGAATATTCTTCTGAACAATGATGGTAGAAGCAGGACCATAAAAGGCATTACAATACTCTTCCTAAGTATATTTACTCCTGTGCACATCTATGGAATGTGATTTTGAAATGCCTCAAATTCACACTCATGCAGAGTCTGTCACAGTTCCTTGTGACCTTGATCAGGAGCATTTCTTTTAATGCCTGTTATGCTTCCAGATAAGCAGAGCACCCCCATTGACCCAGAGGGGTCATTATCCTCTTCCTCTTTATCAGGAATCCTTCAGCCAATTAATCACGCACTGCTCTGCAATCTTGAGACTCAATTATGCCCGGACAAGTGTTGCTCAGCTGTTCCTCCTGCTACAGATGTGACATATCCTGAGATTAGCTCAGATTCACAGTAGGTCACTGATGCATTGTCAGGCGCTAAGAAAAGCAGGGCTGTCTGGGAGGGAAGTGACACCATCTTAGAAGCATTTTATCACAAAGTAAGTGTAGATGTCTAAAAAATCCTGCTTGCCACCACCACATCACAGCAAGTCCCTTTCACTCACTGTTGCCTCTCATCCTGAGACAATTTACCATTTTTTTTTGAGATGGAGATGTCAGCAGACTAATAAACTGTTAGCAGCACACCGATGACAGACAGTAGCTAGCGTTCTTTTGGGATAGTTGATAGCTCAACTCTGAATTCCTGAAAGAAACCTGTTTTCCTCCATTTTATGTAAACTTACTTTATGCACATGTAACAGTTCATATTTTTCTTTCTGGTCCCTTCTTAAGACTAGTTGCTTGATATACTGCAGCATGGACATTTGGACATGTAAAGTGTGTGACGATATTTTTGATCTAAAAATTCTGCATTAGTTTTACATATTTATATATATATATATTTATATTTATATTTATGTGGCTATGACTTGCCACACTTGCTCAGACTACATTTTATGGCTCACAGAAATACACAGAGCACTCACTGAACTGTTAGGAGGTTATAGCTACACTGAAGCTAAATAGGGTTCAGGGCTATGTTCGAGCAGCCTGATTTAACTGGGACTGGCTCAGCGTACAGCACCCACCTAATGTTAGCTGCCAACAGCTGGACTAGGAGAAAACCCCAACTACACTGCTTGCCTTGACAGCATTCATTTGGTATCAGTGAATACATATAAACTCTAGTAGGACTACTGGAAGCAATGATTTTATACACATACTAATATTAATCTCCTATATCATCTTTCTGAGGTTTAAATAAGGTTTGGAAAAGGTTTAAACAGGTTAATTTTGAGTTGTCTGGATTACCCAGATTATTGCATACAACTTCTTACTGCCCTACCAGTAGATTCACGTTATGGATTAGAATCACATCATGGAAAGACATGGAAAAATTATTCTTGCTTCAAAGTGTGTATTGCGGCCTGGGTATACAGCTACAAGAGTCTGATCTGAGGCATTTGTTATTGACAAGCCTATATTTGTGTGTTTAAGATACAGAAAATGGAGAGTGTGTAAAGGTGCAAGTATAGTGAGGATATTTCACTATGGAATGCAGAAACATTTTATTTTATGCCACAAAACAATTAGAAAATGTTTGGGCTTGGCTGTTTGTTCAACAGCAAATGCTGCATGTGGGACTATTGTTTGGGACACAGTTATTTGAATTGCAAGATTTCTATTATTTTGGCTGTCAGGCAAGTTGCTGGGAACCAAGCCAAACTGAACTCAAATGAAAATAAATAGTTGCCTAATTGAGACGTTTTATCTCAAAAGCCACCTAATTAAAAAGATGTTTGAGAGGGAAAAGGGCCACAGCTGCTATAGATGTGTTTTACAGAAGAATCCTTTGCCCTTCAGCAGGGGAGGGCCGCGCTGCAGTCTGCGGCAGGGCTGCACGGCCGCTTCAGCAGGAGGCCTGGCCTGTGGGGCAGTGCACACCTGTGGTGGCCACGGGGCTCAGGAACCAGCGGCCTCCGGGCTGCCCTCCCTCTGCCTCCGGTCTCCCCCTGCAGACTCCTCACTTGGTGTGCCCTTCCCAAGCCTTTCTTTTGAACGTATGGTGCTCTGGGACATATTGCCTCACAATCCTAGCAGGCTTTTGAAATTGCCCTCTCTGACCGTGGCGCTGGCTGGCCGGCTGGACTTGCCTCACGTCGTGGCCTCGGGCCGAGGACGTGCTCTCAGCAAAGGCTGCAAATGGTGCCCCATGTGTTTTACCGACTACAGCCCCTGAGCTGCGTGTCCCCCGCCGCCTTCCCGATGCAACAGGCGGCCTGAGCTGCATGCCTCTTGCTCGCTGGGTAGTGCGGGTGGAGTTAAAGCCCCACACGGAGGGGAGAACATAGAGCCCCTTTTTGTTTCTGCAGCTCAGAGCTCTTCAACCTTTCCCTCAGCCCTTTAAAAATAATTAAATGGGAACCTGAAACTGGAACACGTCTCCGAAACACCAAATAAAGGTCGTCTCCTCCTGAAGATGAAAAAGAGGATTAGAACTGGAGGGAACTGAAATTATTTTGGTGTTTTATAAATAATCTTCCAATTTCCTATCACCTGCCACTTCATCTCTCTTGAGGTTAGTGCTGGGCTCTGCTGCTCTTTTTGCCAGGCTTTCCGCTACTTCTGAGTGTGAGATCAGCCACAGGGACAGGAAAGAAGCTGGAAAGATGAAAGAAGCTGTATACCCCTAAAAAAAAGAAGAGGAATTTGCTAGCAATGCAGATAGGAGCTGACCACTCAATTAATTTAGGGACTACTAATTTGCCTTGTAGTCCCAGCAGGAAGAAGGGTAAGCTAAGAATAGAGAAGATATGAAAGCTTTTAAATATGGGAGAGAATGACTTTTTTTTTTAATCAAATCAAATTTTTCTCTTCTCACTGCTGTCTCTCCACAGTTCGCTACTTAGTAAAGACATGAGACTGGTGGAGGAATTCATGATCAGTGTCTGTTACTGGGATTCTCCATGGAGTAATAGTAGTTAATGCAACAACTCTCTCCTGGGCTTTTTTGTTGAAAGGACACCTATCCATAAACAGGAGAAATACTTGGAAACTGTGTATAATAAAAAGCTATGCTAAGCTTTTACTGCTCTTTATTTTTCTACCAGTATATTCAAGTTATTTGAAGGGGAGCTGTGGTGTCACTGAAAAGCGCAAGTATTTTTGTCATATATTCAGATTAGGATTAAAATTTTTCACCTCATTTCCCATGTTGCAATATTTATAAATAACTCTTAAAAGCTAAAAATGAGAAAGCTAGCTCTTAGCTTTGGCCCCAAACCTTTCAACTTCCTTGGCTAGGCATTGAAGTATTTGGGATGTATTCCCACAGGGATTATGCAGCACTGTTTTCCCCATTGTTGGATCTTCAGTGCAGTATCGCCACTGCAACGACTCAGCTTTGGCACAATGAAGAAAACCTGATTGAGTTTATTCTCTTTGTAGCCTCATTATAGCAGCTCTTCATAAAAACACGTCCTTTCACTTTTCTTACTGCATTGCTTTGTATTTTTCTTCTTTTTGAGTTTATTTCACCAGTTTTAAAATACAGGTTTTCTTACAGTGTTGAGCATATGGCTTGTGACTAAGAGGTTTGCTTTACCGGGTCTCAGAATGGAAGACAGGCACCACAAGTCCCCGTTTACAGGTGGGTTATAGAGGCACAGAAGTATAAAGCAAGTCACTAGTAGACACAGAACCCATGTTTCTCTGCTTGGTCCAGGAAACGTCACCTCTGAAATTAACTGTAGGATAGATTGTTGATGATTTTGCAGTTGAGTAGATTATTAGCAATTGTATTGACTAGGGAAAGTATTTGTGTTCAGACTCACGTAATTTAACAGGTGTGTCCAGGTGTAATTTTTCACAGGGACATTACTACATTAGGAAAAGAAAGACAAACTTTGAGATAGCTGACCATATAAACTGCAGTAAGGTGATAATATTTCAGCCAAGCATAAAAACTGAGAGCTAATAGTCTTGTAAGTTATGGTGGTAAAGCACTACTCTGTTTGAGCTGTAGTGGTGAAGATGAGATTGGATCCTAAACCTGGAGTGCTGTGGCCAATTACAGTCACTGGGAATGGGTCTGTTGATTTAAAGCATATTGGTTCTATACACCCTCCTGGGAAATTCATTCTGCTTCTTCCATGGAATCTTTTAGTTCATCTGTTCTGCTTCTTTTCCCTTTTCTCCCACAAAGTTTTAGGGATTCTGTTTGTGGTGATTGTGCTCTACATTTCCCATGTCTTTTGGTTCCTGGTGGATGTGCTCAACATTTCACAAGTATTTGGATTAAGGTCCTGCATGCAAATGCCAGCATGCGTGTAAGCACTGCTGTATGCATTTCTAATTCTGTAACCCATTACCTTGCAGCATCTGAATCCAGAGGAAATTAGAGATATGGATTTGTACTTCTTTAAAAAAAAAAAAAAAAAAAAAAAAGAGGGGAGAAGGATCCCACCATAATTGCTTTGTGATTTGCCAGGGGGTCGTGACCCTGTCCTGCTGAGACTCCCCTGCCAAAGTAGTAACTCAGTAGCTGGAGTTTTTTTAAAGTGGTTGTTGATTGGCTTAGCTGTAAGAAAATCACATTTCCCTGAAACTCTTAGGGATACTTTAAATGGGTGGATTATCCAGCTGCCTGATTAGAAGTTTGGGTAATGTAAACACTGAGTGTTTAGATTTAGGCTTTTCAGTTGAAGTCCAGGCAGCTGTTTGCACTTAACTCCATCAAGAAGCCCAGTTAATCAAAGAGCAGGAAGGATTTTTTACCTCCTTAAACCTGTGTCATTATTTCTGCTGTCCAAACTCTTTGGAGTTAGGCCTGTTGTAATGTACAACAAGGTATTTTAGATGTTCTACTGAGGAAATGGGAGAAAATGGATGGGATTTTGGCTCACAAGATGCTGTACCTTGCGGACTTCCCCTGCTCCGGTGACGTAATGGTTTCTCCTGTCAGACCTGTGTCCAGCCTCTAACTGCAGCCAGTTTGTGCCTTCCGAGCCTTGTTAGTGCGGTGGTCTGTACTGTTGCACAACATTGTTTAATAGCTTCTATACATATTCATGTACTCGTTTATGTACAATTTGCTTTTGTAACATTAACAGATGAAGAAACTCTGAAATTCACTCCATTATGTTTGAGTGGGCTGGGAGCTGGCAGCGATCTGGCCAGACCCCATGGGGATGTGAGAGACTTCTCCAGTGCTCAGACCTTTATGTCTATGCTCTGTAGCTGGAAAATGGCTCTTGCAGACAGAGTCTTTCATGGACTTGGTCTTGATGCATTTACACTGCAAGGACCATAAGCCCTGCTGCCTCTCACATTTGATTTGGAATAGCTGCAGTGAGTCCAGCAGTGGTACGTGTATGCCTGAAGTCACTCGCACCCTGTGGCCTATGGTTTGGGTTCCCTTGGCTCTTGGTTTCTTGTGCTCTCAGATACACGAGTTCATTCAGCCCTTGGGGAGCTGTTTGGAGAGGGAAGCTTCGGCAGGGGCCACGAGGGGATTCGGGAGGACGCCCTGAGGAGCAGGGAGCTGCCGACAGGGCCTGAGGGACCGAGAGGCCTGCAGGGGGGTCCCTGAGTCACCGGGGCAGAACTTGCTGCAGCTCACAAAGCTGTTGAAACCAAGGAAGCAAAGACACAGCAGGCAGGGAGAGAGGTACAGCTACAACACTCAGAACAGAGGCTTTATAAGCCCTTTCCTGTCTTCTAGTTGCCTTGAGTTTTCACTGTTGAAAAAGTTAGCTGAAGTTGCTGTTTCCATCAGACATGACTTTTTGAGCCATCCTTGGGGAGTTCGAGCAAGAGTAGATGATGCAGGCAGATGCTGCTCGAAGCTCTGGCCAGCTCACCTTCCTCTCCCACATGCCATTTTGTGATTGTCAGGGCCTATGGGCCCCATCTACGTCAGCTTTCTTCAGGGAGCCCTCCAGAGTGGGAATAGATAGGAGAGCAGCATAACTAGCACTTCAGGACCCAAGCAAATGAGAGCTGTTATGCAGCAAAGCAGCTTTTCTGCTCTAGGGTGGAGGGAAATTCAGAAGGAAAAATCAAGAGAAATTTTTGTGTAATAACTTCTCCCAGTGCATTTCTCTCTACATTCCACTTGTGATTGGCTTAATTATAATTTTACTGTTTAGTTACAAGTCATCAGTATTAACTGTTGGTTTCTATTTTTACTATTTTTCTTGCTTTCTGTATCTAGAGATATCCACAAGCAAACAATAAGCACTTCAGTGTGCGTCTCTGATATTATGTGTGCTTGTCGTCATTTAGAAAGAATCTGTATGTGCTTCATGTTAACCAGGTTGTCCTATGTACTAACTAAGCTATATATAATGCGGTTCAAATCTGTGAAGAAGAAGTAAACAAGGTTTAGCTGTGATAAGCAAAGCATGTATCAAGTATTGCAGCAGCAGAACTCAAACTGCAACAGCATCACCAGTGAACTCGCATGATGTTGCTAGCAGGCAAGTGGTGGTACTGGTGTTGTACCATCCTGAGGCCAGGGAGAGCCCAACTGTGATCCTTTACGGCCTGCAAGAAAGCACAAAGAATTGTGGTTTAATTGAGTAGGCGTTTCCTCATCAGCTTTCTGGATAATTAATCCGAGTCCCACAATTCCAGCCTGAATTGCTAATCATGCTGTAATTTTAGAAAATATTTTTGAGAATTTTATTGCTAAACATTGATTTGTTTCTAAGTTATAAAGCAAACCTTAAGTTATATTTTATAATTTATATGCCCTTCCTTCTAATTAGATCAGATGGTTAGCATCTTGTTAACAAAGAAAATATATGAGAAGTTACCATGCAGAGGCCCCAGTTGACATGGAGATCATTCTATAGAGCCTAGGGAAAGATCTATTCTTGGAACAATTAGAATGAAAAATACACAAATAATAAGCATATGGAGATACAGTATTCAGCAAATGACTCCGCTGAAAAATTGGCATGTCTCTGCTGAGGTTTAACAGTGTCATCTAATGTTAACATATTAATATTTGCAGACAACAGACCATACTGATCTGATAAGAAACTTCAGACTAGACTTATTTTCTGATTTTTTTACTTCCTTTTGTTGTCATTGATCTGAAAATACACTTCATATGCACCAGTCTCTAAAGCTGCGGTTGGCTATCTGTGGCATAGACTGACATGGCAGTGAGTCTTTGCTGTTATTGGTCGTATTATTTATTTTCAGAGAACCAGACATCTGGATGGAATGTAATGTTGTCGTAACCTTTTAGAGTTCACATTTTGTACCTGTGTCTTTCTGCTTATCTCTCATTTTACAAGCCTTGTCTATGAAAAGGAGCAGGCAGTGGTTCACATACTTTCCCCCAGATGATACTACGCTCTTTACCAGGAGCAGATGTGGAATGGTCTGGTGCCCATTCTGTAAAGAATGGGGTACCACCTGGTGCTTGTTTTGTGGTAGCAGTAGCACGTTAGGAACACATAATGAGGTGCTGCCTGGTCGCCTGGGAAATGCTTCCAAGTTACGTGTGATTAACACAGCAGGCCACTTTGTCACTCTTGTTCCATGTTCAAATGTGGCTGAAGCAACATTTATTGAGCTGCAGAGCAGAATGTGCTTTGCAGTTTGTTACATGAGAAATTCAGCCTTCCAGAAATGGGATCTCAGAACTGGCCTTGGATAGCTCCTTTCATTGGGAACATCCCTGCTGGTTGTGTCCCAGCCAGATGCCTGGTTCCAAACACAGGAGATTCCTTGTCACTCCTGGATAATTTTTCCTTTCTGATTATTCTCCTGTGATATCAGCTTGAAGTAGATGGGCTGAAACATGATCTCAGCAATGTTTTCTCTTTTCCCTCCAACTTTTGGGACAGTCGGTTACATACTGAGGTGGAAACTACTGGCTTAACAGCTACACAGTTGTGAATGACAGCAAGCCAGTTCTCCCTGTCTGCAGTAGTGCTGTGGCCAATAAGTAAATGTCATACTTGCCAAGATAAGGGTAATAAAATCTCATGCTTACGGGCATAAGACAGTCATTGCAGAAGTCAGGCTGGAATTCCTCTCCAAACATGCTACAGCATTACGCACTTTCCTCAGCCAACAGTTCTCATGCATTTTCCTAGTGTAGCTTCTCTTTTACAAGAAAGGTCCCCTCAGATAACTCTCTTCCTCTGTTCTGCATGCTGTATTTTCCTTGTAGCTCATGGAGAGCTCACTTGTATGGAAAAGTAATGTTGGAAAAGTTGGGGGGGAGGGTAGGCAGACCCTCACCTTGATGCCAATTGTGCTGTTGCTGCTTGCTATTATCTGTTTACCATTGATGCCCATGCTTTGTTTTTCTCTTCCCTTTGGGGACATGTCTACACTGAAGTAGTTTCTGCAGAACTCCTGCTGTTGCTGTAGTGTTGGCACAGCCGCAAGGGTGGAAGCGTGAGTTCAAACCAGCGATGGGTGTCTTCACCTACATTTATTCTAAACTCTGCTTAATGTCCATGCTCCATGGAAAAGAAATGTGTGCCAGAGGGAAAGTCTAGAGGTTTAAATCATCTGCTGATCTAAATGGGCATAGTTCCACTGACCTCAGTGGAATGACACTGGTCTGTGCCAGCTCAGGAGTCTCCATGGTGGGGAGGGAAAGTGGTGAAAGCGACTGTGTGGTGCATTCATACACTTGATTTATCTTGTGAAGTAATGGGAAAACTTTCTTGAATACCTTAATGCTCGGTCCAGAGAGGCACTTGAGCATCCACAGCCTGAGGTTGCGATCCTGGGCTCCCTGTGCAGTATGGCAGGAGACCAAGAGCCCTAAGGGACAGCTTGCCAAGCGGGGAGACATTTGAGCTGAGCAGCAGGAAGTGCACAAGCCTGGTCCTCTGCAAAATGCCCCCTCCATGTAGACCCAGAAGCAGGAGCCTTTTCCTGGCGTTAGACATTTTAGTGGCCTTTTGGATGAAAGAAAATCAATGTGATGAAATGGTGCTTCCTTTTAGACAAGTGCTCTGGTGATCGGTGCTCACTGCTTTGTTAACCCTGTGGCATTAGAGCAGTAACTTATCCCCAGAGGCGCTTGGCAGTTTATGTGGTGTTTCTGCAGATGCCCGGAGGTTCCAGCCTTGGTGAAGGTACATGTGATGTAGGCTTCTCCTTAGAGGTGGACTTTGCAGGTCTTTTCACAAGTCTCAGACCTGCACTCCTGAACAGTTAATAGTTCCTGCAAGGTAACGTGTGCCCAAACTGGTGCCTCTAAGACATGAGACACTTTGAGGTCTGGTGAACGCTGTGTTTGCACAGTGAATCAGATTCATCACTGGCTTGCTTAGGAGAAACAGTAAAAGAGAATCTATAATTATGATTCAGCGGGAAAATATACAGTGGTCAATAAGCCGCATAACTCTTACTTCTATTTAAGTGGTGCAGCAATATAATGTCAGTGTCCTGAGTTATAATATGAAATATCTGCACACACTGGGTTTTTCACACTCTTTGTTTAGTAGTCCTAAATGTATAGCTAATCTGAAATCTGAATTTTCTTCTCTGATGAGAGTTGCCGCCATGCTCCATCTGTACTCAGATTGAAGTGGAATGAAGATCTTCAGCATCTAGTGGAGGTTCTGAGCGCAGAAAGATTCATCTTTGAGTTTTCTTAAATGTTACTGTATTTTAGTGGCCAGTTCACCTGTCACATCCATTGGCTTTGCTCAATTTTAGGGACAAGTATCAGTGTCAGTGATGACATTGGCTACAGTAATTAGACTAAAATAAGTAGGGTTATGCAAGGTTATCCAAGTGAATGGTTTGGACATGTTTACCTCTTCAGACTGGACTCTTCTGCTGGAGCACCAGTGCTGTGTTATACTCTTGGAGAGGCTGTATAAGAACAGATGTGGACAGCAGGGTCCTGCCACGTGGTAGCAAAGAGAGCAGAGCCTGGTCCACGTGGGAGAATACAGACATGAGGCAGCTCAAGCAGAACTTCTCTTGAGGCAGTGTTTTCAAATGTGAAGAGTGGAAATTTTGGCCATAGAATTGAAAGACAATTTAACAGCAATGAAAATTACACACTTTTAAAGTTGTCCTGGAAAGAATGAGTTGTGTCTTTGCT
>VZSV01000071.1:1196876-1238800 GCA_013398735.1 Nothocercus julius
AAAAAAAAAAAAAAAAAAAAAAAAAAAGCCTTCCTAATTTCTTTTTCTTCTACAGTGTTCATTTGTTTGCTATGGTTCATTTGTTTGCTATTAAATCTTACTGGTAGGTCAAACCCCAGCCTTGTTTCTGGTTGAGAGTTTTTACCTCTTGAATGACATAAGGCACCACTTTCAGTGCCTGTGAATCTAGGAGGAATTTAGAATGACCCAAATTACATACAGCTATACAATATTTTGTCCCTACAAACCACTAAGGCAGAAAAGCCAGCAAGAGACAGTGGCACAGTGTAAGAAGGTTTATTTGTCACTCAAAGGGGTGATCATTGCAGAAAATATACTAATAACCTGGTTACCTTATTAAAGGTTAAAAAGTTAACCTCTGTTTGTTTTTTTTTTTTCCATAGTCTGCCAAGTTGCTGAGTCCATCTCATCATCAACTACTCCAGAATCAGACTCCACCAGCACAGTAGTCTAGTAAACCTAGAGCTGAGCTGCAGAGGGCCTCCTGCCCCCGTTTATAAATAGCAGCATCTGAGCAGCAGTAATTATGAGTTGTATTGGAATAAGCCACGTTATGAAAGCAGTCTGGGCAGACTGGTGTGGTGCAGCATTTTGCTACAGGTATTACCTGCTTCTGTTAAATGGCAGTTTGGGGTATGTGTTTGGGGGAACAGAGCATGTTATTCCTCATGGGTTTCAGATCTAAGGAACAAACAAAAATGAGATGCAAAAGTCCTGATGCCTTCCAGAACTAATGTGACTATACATTTTTTTTATCACATCCCTCAATCTGTCTGGTTGTTCCAGTTCATCCTTTTCAATTACAGAAAAAAGAAAGATGGCTCCTTTTTAATAGTTCTTTTTTAGTAAATTTAGTAATACTACTAAAATGGAGAAAGTTGTTGCTTTGAGTCACTGATTCACTGTTAAGTGTCCATCCCATTTTGCCAAGGTATACAGTGCCATGTATTTGCTCTTGGGGCGCCTAGTAATAGTACGTAATCCCATACTATCATTTTTCCTACGGCAAAACGAAGAAGATAACTAGCTGTTAGCTGAGGAGGCTTGGAGAGGAGAAGTAATGCTGGAATATAAAGATATATGTGTTAGCATAGGAAAGTACTCAGCTCCTTGCATTGCTTGCTACCTTGCATTTTAAGTGCCAGAGCCTGTCCCTAGATGCTTCCATTGCTGACAGCCAATTTCTGACCTTTCAGTCTGTATGATCACTCTTTGTTTTTGCAAGGAACTTTGTCTTTCTTCTCGTCCAAAAGTTTTAAGCAAATACTGTTATTATGGCTACCTCTGCAGTATTGGCTTCTAGGAACCAAGAAAAATCTCACATTACCACTGTGCACAATTACATCATTTCAACATCACTGTTGCCAACTCTTACTATTTGCTAGACAGTCATTATTTTTGCTTTAAAGAGGTGCAGTGACCTCATGTGCTTCTGAAAAACCCCACCGCTGACTGTTTGCCATACCAATATAATGAAACAGTCCTATGGGATGTTGGTAAGTAGTTAGTACTTGAACACAGAAGCACCTGTGCTCTTTGCAAGAGATCGGATTGTCTCCTTTAGACAAGATCCTGAATCTGACATCTTTTTTTTGCCTCCTTTTAAAAGTGATAGGTCAAGGATGGAAAAAGATAGCTGATGTTCACAGCTAATGTGGAATATATTGAGATTTAAAAAGAACGTCTGTTCAAGCTTCATATTAAAGCTGAAAAAAGCCTAAATATATTTGAAAACAAAAGCATCCATAGAAATTGTGAATCAGATTCTTATTTACACTGCACACCCTTTGTACCTCTCCAGCAATGTGAAAGGTCTTGGAGCATGGCTCAGTTATTTTTATATTCTCATGAAGGACCTGTTTATTGAGTTGGAGCTCAGAAATATTTATACAACTGGAGAGTGTGCCTTTTAGAGCAGTGGAAACTCAGCACTATATGACTATTAGATGCTGTGTTTTAACTTACTTGGGGTATCCAGTTGGACAGTTGAGGGGAAAAATAGAGACTGGACAATGGGTGGGTCAGAGGTTCAATAATAAAATGTCAAGTACTTCATCTGTAGGTCATTTGCTAAGAAGGCTTTGGTATTGTTTGGAAGTGTGTATGGCTTGTGAAGTCTAGGTAAAAGAAAATGGTCTCTGGGCTGTCTCATTGGCCAGATGATCTCACCCCAACTGGCAGTATTTGACAGATACACCCTTGTTTGACACTGTAGCTCTCAACAAGTGAGCTAATGATGCTGCAAGAAAGTGAACTATGCTCTTGTCCTTTTGGGAGAAGACCTGCAGGTCAACATACTTTGCATCCTGGGTGGGACAGTATCTGGAAAAGCTTGCTGTTGTCTTTTCTGTGCCCATTCTGAGAGCAAGCAGACAGATAGGGACTCCTGAATGACTGAATGGTGCCTTTATTGAGCTCCAAATTGGCTTAACCTTTACTAAAGGAATGGTAGAAAATGGAGTGGCAAAAGGAGAAAATGAAGGAGTGATCTGGGAGAAACATAGTCATCATAAAACTATCATGAAAATAAGGGCTTGATTATGTAGCTCTAGGAGGGCCCTGCCAAACTGCAGTGCAATGGGAAGAATCTGAGCTGGTGGCAGTTACTGCTTAGGGTGTTGACATCCTGTTTAAGGGAGGTGCTTTCGACGCTGATTTGAAAATGGTGCATTTTCTTCTCATGGCTGGGTTAATTCAGTTCTGCAGCCGAGGACTTTAATTCTGCTACGTTGCAGCTTCTCTCTGGGTCATCTGCCTTTGACTAACTAAGACCCAAGCAGTTCTTCAAATGTGTAAAACCTGGGAGGCATCTACCATGTATTTCTTTTCCATGTTTTACCTGCTCTCTTGATTTTTCTAAACATGCAAAATCCAAGAGTTAAATTTGTGAGAATTTTGCCTTCCATTTTTTAGGTGATTGTAGAGGACAGTTGGAGAGTCTGAGAGTTTTTAAAGCTCTCTTGGGAGAAAATAAAAAAGATACAAAGTCAATCTCAGAAAGTCCAGGGGACTTATTATATGGGGAATGTGGGAGTGAAAAAGAGATGGAGGTGTTCAGATTATTGCCAATACAGAGTACTCAATGCTGTGATGCACCATCTAACACAGCAGAGCCTTGCTCCCTAATGTGTTAGCAGTGATCTCTCCCTGTGCCAGTATTTGAGTCTGCACTGTACAGAGGAGGTCAAATGCAAGACAGAATTCATACCTTCTGCTCCAGCCAAGAATATTTTCAAGTTCTCCCCCTCCCCAGAACAGCCAAGCTGCTAGTAAATCAGAGCTTCAAAAATGTTTGACTGAAGCAACATTTTTAGGAATTAACCTAAAAAAAAGACCTCAAGAAATAGACCTAAAAATAAATAAATAAATAAAAGCCTGCTACCCCCAGTTTCCTGTCACTCTTGGATGTTGCATTAGATTTTGATAGGAAATGTATTTTCCTGAGTTGGAATTTGTCCTTAAATTACTTCTGAACAATGAACCCTTTCAAGAAAAATAACTGCTTGCTTATCACAAGAGGTAATGCTGTGGTTTTTGTAAGTGAGTTTCCATAGCTTATCAAATCCTTTCGTTCCTCTTAGTTGGAGAGAGGAACCAAAAAATGTCTATCAGCTAATTCTCTTCCATTGCATGATTTTAAATCAGCTAATACAGCATGTTCTACCTCACTAAAAGTGGCTACAGGCCCACCATTCATTCTTGTTCTCCTCTGTAATACCTTTAGCCCAAAGAAATTCAACCGGGTTTTTAACTCATTTCGCAGCTGGTTTGACTAAGGAACCATATTAACACCGAGGTAAGTGCATACATTCCTCTGCAACAGATTTGATTCTGCAGGATCCCCGTGTGGGCATCGCGTGGTTCCCTTTGCCACTGAAGTACTGCCACCTGTGGGTGAGTGGGAGCTGTGATTGTTTTTGAGGGTGAGGAGAAAGGAAGAGTGTATATTGCTGGTTTGACTCTGAATTGTTGTAAAATAAGTGGTTTTTTTTAACAGTTTCTAACCTCAGTCATGCTTATTTAGAAGTGTCCCATATGGTGTATGTGAGATCAGAGCCTGTCAGTACGGTGGCATTCTAACCTTTTGGCATTTCGGCTGATGCTGCATGACTGTTAATAACCTCAGCTCAAGCTATAAATAATAAAAAGTATATAGTGGACTTCATGAGTCAAAGTCACAACCAGTATCCTTGACTTCTGTTATGTCTTGAATGTCAGAGTTTGAGGGCCTTTTCTGCTGAAGTCGTACGTTACAGCTGCTCCCAGTAACGTCCTGTGGAGGTCAGAGCTGGAAGTTGTAGCAAGGCTAGTAGCTCATTTCTGTAACTTGGACAGTGTGAGAACTTGTTCCAAATCCTTTAGGAATCCATGGGAGTTTTTATCTTTTCTTGAGAGGGGGTGAGCAGAAAAAGACGGTCAAATTGATAGACCTTTATTGACCGGGATGGCTCCAGCCAGAGGACCACCAATAATTGTGCTGGATTCTTACTTTTGTAAAGCATGTAGTTTTGTTCCTGCAGCCACAGTTTGTTGGTGAGAAAGTGTTGTCAATCTAGCGATGAGAAATGACTTATTTGGAAGGCTGTCAGTATTAAAAACCTATCAAATCCCTGCAAGTGTCAATAATTACAATAAAATTGCAATGGAAAGATTAGGTGAGCTGTAGGATTTGCAGTTCAGTTAAGCACTTAAGCACATGCTTGCAACTAGGTTGAAAAGTTTAAATTCCATTGGCTTCAGGAGCTGCAAGCCTATACTCAGTTAAGTGCGTTTCCTGAAAGGTAGCACTGGAGCTAGCAGCTTATAACAGCTTAATCATCATATATTGTTCATTTGGGTGGACACTGAGAAATACAGGTACGTGATCGGAGTTAATATGTATAGTTCCATACAATAATATGTTCTTTGTGCTTCCATTCATCTCAAAAAAATCTTATTTTACCCTTAATGCTATTGAAGTAGGTGCCTAAATGCCATTCATTTGTAGAGCTGAAAGCTAATATTTACAAGTATTAAAAAAGAAAAGTTGGACTTCCTAATTTGTATAAAAGGGAAACTCAATGAAAGGGGTACAGTAGGTAATGCTCAGATTATTTTTCAAACAATAAACAACTTGTATAATCCTGTTATGAACCGTATGCATTTCACAGCCCATCTGGCAGACAACAAACATTGTGACTCTGTAGGTTTGAAAGGCTTGTTAGCCTTGTTGTACTGCTAGAAGGACAAACTGCACAAAAATGCAGCACTGAGTCAAAAAGTAGTCATGGCATTTCTCTCCCAAAAGTATCCAGTATATTTGCTGGCTTTCTGCAAGAGAGCAGGCTCTTACTAGCTGCTACACAGACTTACCTAAATGTTTGTCAGCAAGTACCTGTCAGTGAAGTGGCATGGATTTTATCATGTTGACCTACTTCAAGGGCTGCATTTTTTTATGAATGGCCAGGTACATATGATTGTGCGTCTGGTTAATGAATTTCCTCTTGCTAGGGCTGCATAAGCTTTCCTAAAGAGATTTTACGTGGAAAAGGTGGTTGAGCTTGGGAAAGGCAGAAACTGGAGTTGCAACAGTTACATCAACCTGATCTGGTCTCGGGTGCTTCCTGTTTGTGTTTCTAGTGAAATTCAGAAGATGATTCTTTAAGTTGGTGAATTATGTAGTGACCTAAACAAACTTTGCATTGCTACCAGAATGCAACTGAACCATTGTAAGTCTTGTATAACAACAGATCAGCAGACACTGCTGTCTTCCAAGGCCCAAAGAGTCTTAAGCTGAATTCTTTCCTTTTGTTGTCCTTATCGCTGGCCATTTGGCTTTTGGGGCTCATTGCATGCTAGCCTTTGCTATTACCCAGTGTATGCCTGTACACATTACTTTTTTGTTTTCTTTCTTTGCAAGACAAAATAATAATCTTTGCTGTTTGACACAGTAATGTGTAATCTCCCAGAAAATCAATGGGAAAAAGCCAATCTTACACCTCTTGATGCCAGTGTCCTTCCAGGTTATGAATCCGTAAAAGGTAGTTGCAGATTTACTATCCTTCAGCAGGCCGCTGTCACCAAAGAGAACCCCCCCCGCCACAAGGCAGCTGAGAGTAATGCCAGGTCATTATGATAAATACTAGCTTTGGCTTGAACTGCCCGTGAAGACGTCCCCCGTTCCCCTTTTCCCACATGGTTAGCTCCTGGACACTCCCTGGCTAAGGGCTATAACCGCAGCGAAGGTCAGCACTAGTTCATGAAAGCTGGGGATGTGGCGAAGGTGAGTAACAATCCACACCTGCAACTGGCTTCCCAAAACATCTGGATTGTTTTAGAGGCAGAGCGTGCTGCCAATTTCTCTGTGGAGGCTAGAGATGGAAGGTGTGACCCCTTGCAGGGTCCATTACGGAACGGGGTGTGTCGTGGAGTCAGCGCTGATGCTTGGGAGTCAGGCTTCATTTTAGTTATTTTATTTCTGGCCTCCTATTACGTATGCCACCAGGTGTCAAGTTCCAATTCTAGTGCGAGCAAAGAGGAAGTATCTGCAAACATGTTATGTCCACACCTTGAAGAGCTAGAAAACCCAGGGCTTAGCTGAAGAGTTCATGAAAGTATTAGGCAAACAGAGTGCTGTTGTGTTGATGGGATTTTTTTTTTCCATGTCTTGACTCATTCATCTCCTGGGGGTGTGTGACAACCAACAGAACAGACAGTGCCAAAACGAAACACATTTCTACATGCAGCTGCCTTTACGTTATGAGTAGTGTTGCCTGTTACAGTGTCATTGGAGTATGATCAGGTTACTTGCTCTTGCCAATACCATGCTTTTACTCATAGTGAAAAAAAGTAAATTTGAAGTGGTCTAAAAATCCTGTCTTTTCCTCCCTCTTGATTTCATGCTCTTAAATATTTATGAGTTCTGTGGCCCCACAATGTGTAGCTGAGTCTTTATGATTTCAGCATCATAAGATTCCTTTGAGGGAGGGAATTGCCACTCCATTTTGTAGCTGGAGACCTGATGCTGGAGACCTGGTTGCAAATGACCTGATCAGGATTACATGGGTAACATGAGGCAGAACTAAAAACCATCTTGCATCTCCTGAGTCCTATGTCACTTACTGATTTCTATCTCCTAAGATGCTCTTCCTCTTCTAGCAGTTTGGGCAGCCTTAGAAGGACTTCCTATAGCAAATCAAAGCTATAATGTCTAAGCATTTAGTATGTGGGTATGTATTTGCTCGAGGTGGTTGAAACCAAGTGGTTTGAAACTGGCATGCTCATGAAAACATGCAGAGATTATTTTATAACTAGGCCATCATTTAAAGCTCCACTTTAATGGAGAAGTTTCAAAGGATTTTCATAAAAGAATAGGAAGCATTATTTCCTGCTTCTGTAATTTCCTTGTTCTTTATAGCTGATTAGAAGTTGAAGAGAGATCTGAGAAGCTTGTTCGAGCTTCCTTTATGCAGAGATCTCCAGCTGGTTGGTTATTTCCAGAATCATAGAATCATTATGGTTGGAAAAGACTTTTGAGATGACCAAGTCCAACTGTAAGGGCTTCACCACCCTGCCTGCTAAACCATGTCCCTAAGTGCCTCATCTGCCTGTTTCTTGAACACTGCTGGGAACAGTGACTCCATGAATGAGTGATGTAAATGCAATGCAATTTATATCACCATTATTTCAATGTATGGGCAAATCCATTTTTCTTCATGTCAAGGGACAGAGAATGAGAATGTCAAATACTGCATCACAGGAGCACAGATGCAAATGTCTTCTCTTTTGGTTCAGAGATTTTCATGGATAAAAAAAGTGCACAGCTCCTGTTAACTCAGAAGAGGTGTTAGAAGCCTCTTAAAAAAAATAAAGGAAGTGGCACCAAAAGAAGCTGTGTAATCTTGTGGCTGGAGAAAAGCTTTCTTTTTTTTTTTTTTTTTTTTTGGGAAAAGCAAATTCTCTTCCAAATTATTGTTTTAATTCAAATACACAGCAGGAATGGAATGACATTTAATGAGTTTTTTCTTTAGATAAATCCACATGAGCAAGAGTATCCTTAGAGTGTAAGAATGCCCCGTCTTTGCAAATCAGATATACAGAAACTATCCTTTTGCATTGCGTCTTCTAAAAGGCTGAAATACCAGGTTATCTAGTGCCACCTAGAAAGAGAGGTCCCATACGATCTATTTATCCGCTTGTATCTTTGCTCTGACAATAGCAACTAATCTTAGGATTTTCTTCTGCTATTTTTCTCTAGTGTCCTTGTGGCTTGTAATGATTTCCATGAAAGGAGAAATTCTAGGATTCATTGGAGGGGTTGCTGGATGCTCTTGCAGAATAGTGAGTTTCAACCTGCCAACCACATATGGGTGGGAAGGAGAGCAGGAGAGCAGGCTATTTCAAGTCAAAATAGGAATTTTCTCTAGGAAATCTACATTCTCAGCTTTGCTGTGCCAGGTATTTCGTGAGTTGCTTGGTCTTGCTCCATCTGCTCCTCTTTGTGAATGTAGACTATAGGCTCTTCAGGGCAGGGACTGACTTTTGCTGTATGCTTGTGCAGTGCTCTGGTCTTGCCTGGCACCCTTAGGGCCTACTGCAGTATAGATCATATTAGATGTAACTGATGCGAATGATTTCTGTTGAGGATGCACAACCAACCCAAAGAATCCAGCTGGCTCCCTCATACATATGTGTGTTCCCCAGTGCTAATAGCAGGAGAAATGAAGCAATTGAAACTGCAGGTGTTTACGAAGATGCTGATTATCCAGAGAAAGCACATCTTTTGAATAAATCGGTGCGTTAATTTCTTTTCTGAATAGTAGGGATCTTGAAGATAGGAACAAACTCCAGTTGTTGGGAATATTCACTGAGTAGGTAGGTGGTGTTGTTGGCGTTAACTAATTACAGACATTAGAAAGTGGTAACTGTGGGATCACCAATAACTCTCAGTCTTCCTGCCTGTTACTAGCAGAGGTTTGGATCACCATTTCCTTCTCAGAAGATCTTTATTTCATATGACAAGAAGATTTTGAAACATGTCGCTTGAGCATGCTTGTGTTCAAACCAAAGAGCTCAGGAATTAATAGGTTTGATTGTTCGACCTGGAATGGTAACAGATTGTTTCAGCAGCGTATGGTTTAAAGGTTGAGTGTGCTGCAGCATTGCATTTATAATAAATTCTTTCAGCTTTAGCTTCAACCAGTAGGAATATGGGAAAGGTGCAGGTAGTAGATGACTAAGGCAACAGATAGCTTTAAAAGATAGTAGATTTTAATTGGTAATAGTGCAGTTGGCAGGTACACGTTGTACCTTACAAATGTTTTCAGCCCTGCCTGAGGTTTGCCTGGCATTAGTTTCAAACTCCAACTGTGTCATTATGGTAGGGGATCTGATATGCAAGAATAATGTTTAAAAAAGCACTTTGATTCTGTTTTCTGGAGTGACTTAGAGTTGAAGGTATTTCAGTCCGATCGGCAAGATGCAAAGCAGATCAAACATTTTTTCCCTGAGAGGTTTTCCAAAGGAATCAGACATTTACTTGAGACAAAAATCTTTTGCAATAATGTTTTGATGTGTTGTTTAGTTTTTTTTAATTATTATTATTGAAAATTCAGTTAAGCCAGCTGCAAACACAGAAGAATTGAGTGTACAGAGAGTGAGAGTTGGAAAGGATATGGCAGGGCATTTGTGTTTTCGTTTTTGTTTCTTTTTGAGACTGGTTTAAAGGTTGAGCATGCTGAAGCATTGCATTTATATCACGAAAACACAGAGAATGGAGAAAGCTCTTCACCTAATTCCTCTGGTCAGATGCTTATTCAAATGCCTTCGCTCACCTGGCATAGTGGGAATTGAAACTTGATCCTCAGGGATTCAGTCCCAGGTCAAATACTAAAGAGGGAATCCTGTTAAGCATGGTTAGATGGTGTCATCAGTCCCCTCTGTGCCTTTCCCCCTTAGGAGGAGGATCATGCAAGATTGTACATTTTCCTTTTTTGCTGAAGAGAGGAACAGGTTTGGGTTTGTACATGGCCTGTCGTTGGTAAAATGAGGGGCTTGCTTCTGCAGAACGGTGCTAACAACTTGGTACCCAGAGTAGCTTGGCCATCTTTTCTGCCCCTTTTGGCATGGGGGCCCTTGCAGAAAATTGAGTTTGAAAGAAAATGCATCTCACTACTAAATATTTGAGTTATTTAGTAAACATTTTTCCACACGTGCCGAAGGGCAGGCCTGAACAATTCAGCACAAAACAGTGCTTTCTTTGTTTCTTATCAAAATATATTAAGCCTAGCTCTGTTCTGGGCCAGTTTTTCATTTTATTTGATGTAGATAATCTTTGGAAGGAATTATGCCACCTTATGCACCGCTCTGTGGTTCCTCTGTGGGAATGGCTGTGCAGATACTGTTCTTCATTTGGAGGGATCAGGAATCACAAGGATTTGTCATGCCCCACGGTGTGTCAGGGGAGAGCAGGTATCTTCTATTACAGCCACCCTGAGTTTTGCTATTGACTTGAATGGAGCCTGGAGTTCAGTGTCTGTCTGTGCATCCTCTGAGAAGGAGATAGGCAAATTTAATGTTATGGTCTGATAGTTTATCTCATGAGGCTTTCCCAGCTCAGGGTATTCTTTTTAATTGACAAAACAGTTTCTGAAGTTGTACATAGGTACCACAACTTGTAAGTGCTCAGCAACAAAAGTTTTAAGGTGCACCTGAATTTCCTACCCCAATTATAGCATCTTTGTATTCCACAAGGCTGCAAATCACCTCTTCTCCTCACTCTTGCAAAGATTATCACCTTTATTCTGCTTATGTACCCCATGTGTAACAGTTACTTTTTCTTTCAAAGATAGTCTCACTGGTACATGTTAAATTAAACTCGGAGCCTTTTTTATTATTATTGAATTCTACTGCTTATTATTTGGACTTGGAAGAAAGGCTTGAGAGCAGTCCTGAAAGCTTGTCTGCTTTTCCAAATTATATTAGTTGGTCTAATAGGGAAAATTTCCTTTATCTACAAACCTTATCTTGCCTACTTGAGTAGGGGACAAGCTAGTAAACTTTGACTTAGAAACATTGCTACTGAATCTTGGTTTAGTGTGGGTTTGTGAAGGAGGCATGAGAAGAATAGGGCACCAAAGTGAAAAATCTGTGCCTTTAAGGAGAAGGTAGAAAGCACCTGCCTGGCAGCAGGCTTGGGTTTGTGTGCAGTGGACATGTGCTGGTAAGTTCACCTCTTCCTAGCTCGTGTTGGAATTGTGCAGCGACGGAGGTGGTGTGGCACAGACATGGGCTTCAGTCCCAGTACTGCTGGCCAAGTGTACAGGTTAAAGCTAACCTTTATCAAGCTACTTGACTGCGTGTCTCATGACCATTACTGACTTGTGTTTCGCATAAGCACTGAGGAAGGAAAATGATTTAAAAAAAAAAAAAAAAAAGGTGATTACCAAGAAAATGTAAGGTGAAAGTTCACAATATTTCTGTTTGGAAAAGTTGCTGTAGTGCCTGCCTTTAAGCTTCTTTAAACCTGGCTTTTATTTGTACTGATACTCTGTGGTCTCCTCCCTTAAAGCTGATAGATATATGACATTTCAAATGTAATTCATTTAAAGAGTTTGGCTTAGATGAACACCAAAGAGCAAAATTCAGTTCCCATGGAGCATTGCAAAGGCATGCAGAAATGTCTTTATGCATGGTTGGAATACTTTAATATTTTGAACAATCAGTTTTCTTGGGGGGAAAAAAAAAGCATCCTTTTCATGCAGAATGGGCACTTTTCAAAAAAAAATGTGTTAAGGAAAAAAAAATTCTCCATTAAAACATCTGTGATTAATTTTCAGACCAGTATTTCTAACGATAGCAATTTGATTCATATTTTTCTCTTTCTCTTCACAAGCTGTATGGTGAAAAGGTGGTGATTTTCACATACGGCTTCACGTTTCAGTCATGCATGTCAAGTAGTTTTTACCTATAGTTCATTAACTACCAGTTGGCTGAAAAGACTCAAGATCTGAAATTGAATTGGTGATGAGTTGCTGTGACAAGGAATAGAAGGTGGGATTTTCAAAACAATTAGGTGGTGATCTACCTTGACTGCTACTGAAGTCAGAAAGGATATATAGGAAGGAAGATGTTGCTGCCTAGGAAAGAAAAATTCAGTTTCTGCCAGTGAAATAAACTGATCGAAAACGGTGCAGAGAAGTAATAAAACAGCATTGTAGCTGTTGGTTTTCAAGAGACCTCAACACCAAACTCACTTGAGAAAAGCAGTGATGAATTCTCTCCTCTTTATAGAGAATGGTGGAGAATGACCGAGTGTCCTTGGCATTTTGAAAATCTGGGCATTTCATTGTTGTATCAGCTGGAGAACTGGAAGCACATGAGAATGAGTCCTCTTATGTGAAGAGTGAGCTGTTTTAAAATGAATCTTTTAGTGCTTGTTGCTAACTGTATTTGCAAGACAAAGATTTCCAGAACTTGTCTGTAGGACTTAGAAGCATAAATTCATTTGAAAATGGATAGACTGTGTTCCTCTGGAGTTTGTATCCTGACTGACATGGAGGAGAGCAGGTCCCTTTGGCTTTCGGGTGGGGATAGGTGGACACCTGATGGAGAATATTCACAACTGCCAGAGTTCCTAGTTGTCTTGGGAAGCCCAGACTAGCAAATAAGTGGTGAGAGGGAAGGACAGGCTCTATCCTACCTTGCATTGCCAAAGCAAATTAGATGTCTACCTCTGGCCATGGCCTTTCCTTAACTTTGCTAGTAATCCTCTCCTAGAATTAAGAGCTAAGTCCTGTCATATTTAAATAAAAGCAAACCACAAATACAGAATGGAGTTGGTGCATTTCTCTCTTCCAGAATATTTCCCTTCTTCAAATCCCAAGGTTGCCCTTTGAAAACTGGCTTCCCATCTCTGGGGAGACATTGATCTTTAGGCTATGGAAGCAACCTGGGTTTCTCTCAGCCCCACTGAATCTTTCATTTTTTTAAACAAAGTGAAGCAAGTTCAGCAGGAAGAACAGAGCGAGACCTTTCACTCTACCTTGCAGCAAGGGACAAAATGCCCCCCCGCTAGGGATTGGGGAAGTGCACTTAAATCTTGCTCCAGCTTAGGTGATGAAGTTTGAAGAAGACATTCAAGGGACGAGTGTAACCAGTACCACTGTGCCGTTATGGGGAGGCAATACCAGGAGGGGATTTGATGAGGCTTTAGTTTGTTCAGCATGTTGCAACCAGACCCCATGGGCGATCACCCGGTTTTGATTCAGCCTGGGATTTAGGCACAAGACTGGCACCGAGTTGCTCACTGCTGTCAAGACGCAGGTCCACCCACTAAAAGAGATCTTGGGGACCTGCCCAGTAGAAATGATGTGGTGTCCAAGTCAGGAGCTGGGAATGCCAGTCTGACAGGTACAGTTAGGACTAGCTTCATAAGGGTTTTTTTTTGCTCTTAACTTCCTCTTGAGAATGGTGCTGGGACTCGTAAGTCAGTAAAGAGCTTTTAAAAACATTTGAAAAACTTTTGAAAGGCCCAGTTTTGATCCTTACCACCAGTAATTTGCATTGGTATGGCATGAACGAAATTAGCCCGGTTTGTTTTCTGGTATTAATCACTTACTCGGAAAGTCTGACTATATAGTCCTCGGGGTATCTGAATTCTTTTCTTGTCTCTAAACCACCTAGGGCAAATGTGGTTTAATTCTGTGAAGACCTTCTGACTTGTTTGTTTGTTAGTTTGTTTTTACTATCAGACCTGAGGCATTTGGCTGACAGCCCAGGGTAAAGAAAGAGAAATAAGGAGGAGAGAGCAAGAGACTGACTGAAGTGGGAAAGCCAGAGAGAGGGGTGAGCATGGCAGAGGTGAAGGACAGAAAGTTGGCTGCAAAGGATGTGGAGGAGTCATGGCCATGCAGAAATACAGGCCATGATTGTAGAGACCAAAGGTCATTTTCCATCCTGGGGCTTGATAACTGAGAAGGGAAAGTCAGACTGCAGCGGGCCACAGGTCTTATGTCTCACTAGAAAGGAAGAATTTAATAGTGCACTGCCATCTCCTGCTGCAGGGCTATGAGAGTGTCAAATTGGGTCGACTGGAAAAGTAGGAGGCAAGGAGTGAGGGAAGCACAGGAAGAGGAAGGACAAATAAGCCAATGCTGAGAAAGGGGAAAAGACACGCTGCTAAGGTGAACAAGGAAGGAGCTAAAGTGACAGAGAGAGAGGAAGAAAAAAATCATCCCAGCAGCAGATGATTAACTGTGAAAATGGAATTCCTTAATCTTACAAACTTCTTCATGTAGAGAAACCTCAACATTTGTAGGGGTATCTGATGATATCACTGATTTGTGTGGATGAGCCCTTTCTTTGCATAGACAATTGTAAGACTGGAAATTGATATATGTATATGTATAGATATGTATGTTTTAATTTAGAGTTTATGTTTTATGGTCTTTTATGGAGGAAAGGGTAGACTTTCAGGGCTGACTGTGGTCTAGGAAGGGAATAGATTGTGGTGTAATTAGGGATGAGAAGAAAAGAGAAAGGCTTTTCTATATCCTCTATGACCTGAATGTGATGGGAAAGATAAGGTTTGGTGGGTATTTCTATAGCACAACATGCGGGTGTGTTCTTAATTTGGATTTGCTAACCTGAGCTAGATAATTCAGATTAAATCAGATAGACCAAAGCAATTTGAGAGCTCACTGTTATTTTAACCTGAATTGGCCAGCCCTGGCAAAAAGCGCATGTTTGAGGGCTTGCTCTGTGCTAGGGAACAGTATTCGCCTTCTCACTGGCGCTGGGAAGCACCTCTGCCCAGGCACTCTTGGAGTATTAGGCTTTGGCTGTGCTGCAAGCCCTGTGCTCTTGTGCAAAGCTGTGCTGGCCCAGGAGCAGACTGAGCTGCGGAGGTGACTTGAGTGGCCCAGGAGCAGACAGGGAGTCTGGCAGAGACAGGGACTGAGCGGAGGCCTCTTGAACTGCAGCCCAGCACGTGGAATTGGCTAAGCAGAGCACTTAATACTGGATTTCTTGAGAATGCTCACAATTCTGAGCACTAAATTTCTTTCCCAGGAGCATTCCCCAGGACTGATTTAAAATGTACTGTTTCCACAAATATTCCAGGCAGAAAATTAATTTGTTAAAATATTCTTTGAAAGCAAATGTGGAAAGGGGGAGCTGGCACACAGCTGAAGCAAATTAATGCTAAGAATTCAATATTTTGCAATATTACATTCCTTTCTCTGATTATGACCCTGGATGAGTAGCTGACTCTATAAAGTCACTCCTGGAAGGTGTATGGAAGTATGTATAGCAGTCCTGGAAGTATGTATCGCAGTCAGCAGGCTGGCAACCTTGCAGATCGAAGTGGGTGGATGACTTGAGCAGTATGGTAGTGACATATGGAGCCTTGCCTATCTTGGAGACAAGTGCCTATCTAGCCTGGATCAACAGTGGTGTGAAGAGTATCCCCTGTGGAAATGTTCTGTAATGCAGAGACAGCTAGAAATGGTGAAATGTTGGATCACTGTTGGGTCCAAGTGCAGCTCAAGGCAGAAATCCAGGCTGGTGCAGTTAGATGCCCTGGGCAGCAGCCTCCCACTAAAATACTGGGATGTTGATTGAGAAAAGAGGTGAATACCCCTTGCAACAAATCCCTATCTTCTCTTGGGGGCTTCATTTAAGGGTGAGCCATCCTTCTAGGTATTTGAAGCAAACATAGATTTGGGGGCCAAAGTAAAGGAAGATATTGAAGCTTTTGATGCACAGGAGGTAACCCTGTGTAATCTAAAGGTCCTGACTGGCCCTGTTGTCTGTGCAGAAGCTGGCCTGGCTCTACCTACTGCAGGAGAGCTGAGGCTCTGGGGCTGGCTCAGCCCTTCGTCTAGCTGGTGACAGGAGTTACGTGCTAAATGTCGCAATTTGTCAGGAAAGCTGCTCTGACCATCTTTCCTTTCCCTCCAAAGGGAAGGAAAGCATTTGGAGGAAAGCACAGACCTACATTCTGCTTTGGTTTGTCATCTATTTATTTATTTATTAAATTCCTTTCCTCTCCTTTTTCTCCTTTCCTCTCCTGCTTTCCTTCCTCCATATTTTGTGCCAGTAGATGGAGGTATTCACAAGTTCTTCGTGTACCAATGTAGCTTCTTTTGTCACTAGCTGGCACTCCAGGTGACCATTAGGAAGAGCTAACAGAGCGTACAGGAGTTTGTCAGTAGCTATACGACTGCCATAGTGGTGCACTTAGCTGAACAAGAAGCACAAGTTTTTCTCTTTATTATCCTTCTTGTTAGGCATGTGAAAGAGCTGTCAGATTGGCAGTTCTAAACATCACCAGGGGAATCAATTATTTGTGATATATGGGATTTGGGAGAACCTTATGTACATCTTTCTGTGAGTTTACTCAACTGGCATGCAGATGCTGATGTTCATTTTATAACCTGATGTCAAAAAAAAAAAAAAAAAAAAAAAAAAAAAAAAAAAAAAAAAAAGAAAAAAGAGAGAACATATTTCTGAACAAGTTTTATCACTGGCGAAACAGTACGTCTCAGGTCTGGATGCCCAAAGCAGGTTAAATGGAATACAAGAACTCAGACTCCTTTTAGCAATCTTGTGTCAAGCACCAAAGATGTGAAATTCCTAGGGCTCAACAAGCAAGTTCTCAGCAAACCTCATCACTCCTTTAGGGCAGGATGTGCAGCAAGAGTTTGGCTGAGCACTTGCCTCTTACCGTGGAGATCGCAATGGGACCATGCACGCTTTACACGGGATGTGATGGTACTGATGAAGAAGCTTAATCTAATATGATGACCCAGTACTCCATAGGTAAAGGTGTGGAAGGCATTCTGTTCTATAGCTTTTTTTTGAATGCTTTTTAATCCAGATGACATCCATATTCCTTTTTGGAAATGATTATTATACTAAGAACTGGTGCTTGTTAGAGTCAGTGGGAAGGCTTCAGTTAGCAGCAATATGTTAAGGATCAAGTCACAGTTTTCTAAGTTGGCTATGAGAATAGTTCTCTTCTGAAAGAGAATGTGAATTGGGCCTTTTGAGGGCAGCTGTCTGATCAGTATCTTTGCTTTCTAGATGACAAGAGAGTTCATGCTCTGCTTATATGCTGCTTGAAAAAATCTGGCTATTACTGGCCATAGTTTGTTTTTTTTTGTTATGGTCTTAATGTTTGATTGGGACCCTCTTCTTGCCTTGCTCAACATCTTCTTATAGTTCTTGTGTGTTCTTCTTATAATTTTGCAGCTATTTCCATCACAATCTCTACTGGACATGCTCAGGTGGATATAGCTTTTATTCCCTCCGTGAGTTTGCAATTTGGACTCCTTTTCTATTAAGAGCATGACTCCAGCAGCAAATCTGAAATCAAATTGCTTTTTAATATTTAGTTTATCATTAGCAAATTAAGAGTAGCCAGAAAAATGAAGTAAGCTACTGAGATGTGATGCTTTGGTAAACCTCTGGAAATTATATGGAAAAAAAATATAAATTATGTGGAAAAAAGGTGAGATCTGAAGTAGCATGTGATTTGAGGTACCTATTTGTGAGTCTTTGGTATTCAAAAGCTGCTGATCTTTACCCAAGGAGTGAATACTTTTCTAATCTGAAGCAAGAGCCACTTTGACCTTAGAAACCATAAACACAAAACTTAGAAAGACCGTGTGTCTCAGCTCAAGGATTGCAGTGTTTTCGATGGCTCAACCTGTCACTGAAAATGTGCTTATCTCTTTTAAGCATCATACCTCAGCGAGGTATCTTGTCCCAGGACGTGTCTCTCTCTCTTTCCGGTTGCAGCACACTATTGTTTCTTGTTCTAGCAAGGAGTGTTTCATAGCCAATGTGTCTCCTTCCCATTCTTTCTTCCCTTTGTCATTCCCTGGGGCTTCACCAGCCCCGTTGATAAACCTTCATCAGCATACTGTGGATTACCTCATCCTAAGATAAGAACTCAATACACAATTACAATTCTATTTCTAAATAACAGTGGGCCAAACTGTAATGCCTTTACTCTTTTTAAGTAGTACCCACAATTCACTACTGGAGTTGCTGAAATCAAAATGCCGTGCCATGGGGGAGAGACTCTCTGAATTGAGCCCTGGAGTCAAGTCCAGTAGATTTTCTTTCAGTGTTACTTTCTTTTTCAATACTTCCTTTCTTTAATTTTCCTTTAGCTTTCATGGGTATTCTCCAAAGGTTGCTGGCTCATACGTAAAGCTTTTTGAGTATCTGTAAGAAGTGTGTTTGCTAACATACAAAGATGAATGATATCAGAATCTCCTCAATGTTAGTAATGATACAAATATTGCTTCATCTCCAGATGTATTAGCAATGAGGTTGCTTTGCAGATGTCCTTTTTTGTGTGGAAAAATTACTGTGAAAAATACTTCCTCCTATATTTTTGTTCAGCAGTTTATCCAACTTTTTTTGTGGGAAAGGCTTTCAACAAGAAACAAGCCCAAAACCTAATATTAAGGGGAATTTCAGCATCTGAAATAATGTTTTGTTTTGTTCTTAAATCAAAGATACTTTCTGATCCAAAATCAGTATGTTTAGTTTGGGATTTTCTTAGAAATTGAATTTTCAATGAACCTCCCCAGATTTTCCAAAAACTAAATTGTTTTAGTTGAAAAAGCCAATGTACTTCAACGGAAAAACCTTGCTCAGTTCTAATCTGCAGAGCTGGAAAAACTGTTGGATCCAGCAATTGCAGCAATTCCCTTCTATCAATGGAAAGACATAATCTGCTCTGGACTTGCTCCTGTTTATATAGCTGTGGCCAGCATTGCTGCTGCTCTATTAAATGATTCTGTCAAGAACAAACATCGTTTAATGTGGGGTTGAAAACGCCAGGGGCGCGTGACAGCGCTGATGAAGCTGAGCCAGTGTTTGTGATAGTAATGCCTGTAGACATTTTCCTAAGTGCTAGTAGGGCAGGAGGTTGATTTCCATACAAGTATATCAGGACAACTGAGAAACATTTCAAAATTACAGAATCCAATTTTTCCTTGCAGGAGAGACCCATAGCATGAGCAGTTTATAAGTTAGTTGTCCACTGAGATACTACCCTCCACCATGCTGGAACCAGTGGCCCTAGCTGTGGCACTGTGTGTGTGCTGGGTACTGATCCCCTCCCTTGTTCCTCATGCTGATTTCAGAGAGATTGTGAGGAGCTGTCCGTGTGAGTAACAGGTCACAGGCGGGCTTATAATGTGTTGTTAATTATATGACTCCTGGCTAATTGCCAGGTAGACACATTATTGACTTCATAATAAGCACAGCTCACTTCAGCCACGAGGACTGTCAACCAGCCTTGCTAATGCAAAGCATTAAGAAATCATGAGTCAAGACCCTCAAATCATACCACTACCTAAGAACGAGGAGCTTTTGCAAGTAATGCCTTTGAGGGGTTTATTTGGTGATTATTCAGGTTCATGCTTCTGTATTTCATTTTCAACAGCTGCAGCACTTAGTGTTTTATTATTATGTTCTTTTTTCTAATAGTAGCTCTGAACACCATCCAGTGAGCAATGCCATAGATTGTCGTACCCATGTCTGCACTCAGAGGATCTTCAGATAATCTAAACAGAATTGGTGGAGAGACTTCTGCCATCTGGCTCCTGTTTTTTTTTTTTTTTTTTTTTTTCCCCTGATGTGAGTGTAACTTGCCCTGAAGGCCAGCTGGGGTATTTTGGTAGATACTAGGCTTAGATGTTTACAAGTTATGAGGGCAACAATTCCTTGTAATTTTAATTTGGTTCATACGTGATGAGGCAGAGATTACAATCTAGGAAATTATATAATCTTGTGAAGATTATATGGTTCAATGTGAGTCTCTTAAATGTGCTAATAAAGCCTGTCTTGCTTTCTTAGGATGTGTATCAGATATTGGCACGTCCTGCTACCACTGAAGGCACAATGTGGAGAACACTAGTCCTCACTGGACACAAACTGGACCCCAGTGTCTTGCTACTTGGCTTCTGTGTATTTACAGTTACATAGCAGGTGAGTAACTTTGAGCAATCTATGTTAAGGTATTGCATATTTTATAATATCCTTTCTTGGAGCCTGTATCTCTAAAACCTTGCCACTTCACAGTCAGACCAAATTCGCAGTGAAGTCAACAGAAATTTTGCCTGAGTAACAAGTGTAGAAAGAGTCTTTCAGTGGGCTTGGGGATCTTCCTGAGAGCAAGCATATCCATGTGTAAGGGCATCCTGCAGCTCATATGATATGAATCACAAATATACTTCAATTCAGGGGGCTGGCTAGTTGCAAAACAGTGCTTGAGTAGGCTTAATCTTGTGTAATACTCCAAACTCCTCATATTTGGGGTTTGGTTGAGCATTGTGCAAGAAACAGCAAGCGGGTACACCTATACAGAATGTTCTGCCAGGTAACAAGCACTATGATATCCCTCCTAAAGGGAATTGCTGTTTTTTTTTTTTTTTTTTTTTTTCTCTCCTTCATCATCAGTCTTCCTCTCTCTGGCCTTTGCTCACTTTGATATTTAGAAAGGTGTTCCTTCTGAAAGGCAGATTTACAGTAGGGATGTACTAATGCAGGAATGAATGGTAGAATGTGTTATTCTGACACATGTCTCTTCTTGATTTGCATCTCTTTTTGATGCTGCCAGTGTCTAGATAAAAGGGATTTCCTCTTGAAAAAAGTTTGATAGCTTTAAAAGACTGAATAGTGTCTGGATGGGCCTTCCCTTCATTCTCTCTGTGCCCACTGTGTCCATCTCCTCGAGGTGAGGCGCCTGTGTAAGCCAAGTAAAGATGCAACCTCTCTTTCCAGTAGAGGGAAGGCAAGGGAGAACGTACTTCACTCTTTCTCCTGTGATTT
The DNA here is from genome assembly GCA_013398735.1 of Nothocercus julius. Classification (NCBI taxonomy): domain Eukaryota; kingdom Metazoa; phylum Chordata; class Aves; order Tinamiformes; family Tinamidae; genus Nothocercus; species Nothocercus julius. The sequence continues at coordinate 1,217,730 of VZSV01000071.1, forward strand.
ATTGGTAAAATGCCAATTTATGAAGAGTCCCAGACTTGCTCTGGGTACATCTCTGGAAACCAAAGCTATACAAGTGGTTTCTCTTGTATTCCAGGACTCTCCAGGTGTGCACTTAGTGTAAAACAAGCACCTACCTACGCTGAAGAGATACTCATGCCAGCTTCTGTCCTTTCATCTGAAGCTGGTAAGGACCGTCCTTTGAAAAGTTTTTTACAAAAAGAAAGAAAGAGTTTCCCTGAAGGATCAATGCCACCACAGGGAAAGGAAATGGCTCATAAATGCAAGACATCTCACATCTCCATCTCTTTCATCCCCTACCAGAAGCTCTACTGAACTTCAATGCCTCAAGAATCTCTGGGTGCCGCATGTAGTGTCTTGCATTAGGTTCCCCAGATATTGTAAAAGCAAAGCTTCAGGAGCCTTAGGCTGAAGTGAAGATGAGTAAAGATGAAATGAACTGATGAGGGGGTGGCTTTGGACTAGCCAATCTTTTCCCCTCTTGCCAGGGTAACAGGACAAGAATCCCAACCACCCCCTGACTTCAGCAAGAACAATTTCTTAGAATGTTTTATATCTAAATTCCATTGCAGTAGTATGTAGAAATCTGTATTTTGGTATCAGCACTGAGAACTGCAACAGATGGAAATTTGGAGTTAAAGGATGTTTACAGTGGAGTAAAATAGGAATACTTTTTCTCCATTCAGCTGTCTGTGAAAACTGACATCTCATCAAAATGCTTTGCCTTTCTGAAGGACATCAGATTACTTCTTAGGCCTTTCTTAGTTGGGGTTTCTTTTTCTTTTGTGAAAGCTGCATTTGAAAACAATGATTTTGTTTCTTTAAACCTTTTGGTAGAAAATATTTCTCACTTTCTTCCTAACCGTGATTAAAATCTCCCCTGTTCTTCTCGGGTGTTACCTTTATCTAATCTGAGCGGCCACACTGAGCCCCTCGGCGTGGTCCCGCCGGCAGCTGCATCTGGAAGCGCCCCTGCAAGGAGCTCAATGCAGCTCGTTGCTGGGGGAGGGGAGAAGAAGACACGGTTTGAAGCTGTTTGGGAGAGGCACTGTCATTACCTCTGTATGCATTAAATGCAAACATTGAACAGGTTCAGGTCTGTGGCTGTTGCTCCCAGGTGTGACAGCAGTACAAATGAAATAATAATATCAAGTAATCTCAGTTGGTCATTAACCCAGCAGTAAAAGCCTGTTTCAGTTGCCAGATTGGAGCACTCAGAGACCTCAGCATAAATTGGCAGCTTATTGTGCTAAATACACAGAGGCATCTAATTAAAGACAGATTCTTTCAGTGAAGTGTGTTTTGGTATAGATAGGCAAGACAGATGGAAGATGGGGATAGGAAAGGGTAATTGTGCCCATTTCATAGATGAGGAGAGGAGTAACTCTGGCCACCCAGGAGCTCTGCCAGGGCTTTCCTGTGCCATCCTGGAGCCACGACTGTGGCTTAGCTAGATCCTAAGTCATGTGCTTCAGCCATGAGACCATCCTTCCTCTACAGAAGGATGCATGGAGTTTCTTGTTGCTTAAATGGAAACCTCAATTTACATTTTCCTTGTTCCTCTTCGGAAAAAAAAAAAAAACAAAAACAAAAAAAACCTTTCTGACCCTTTCGGTTTCTCTCATCCTCTCAGACTATTAGTCATCACTTAAAATATACACAATGATTAAAATGGGTCTGATCATGTTCAGGTACAGTATTTCAGGGAGGCTACTTGGTGTGACTCGCAGGAGGACATGAAATGCCAGAAGGACCAGTGAATCAGCAGCAAATTTCTGAGCCAAAAAGAGTGGGTGGAGCCATGTGCTATATACAAGGGATTCATAAATGTTTACTATAATTTGTTGCCTGGTTATATTTGACCTCCGTGGGTTGGCACATGGACTGATTTATTGCATCCATACTATCTTAATTACTAAGGAAACTGTTGAGAGCCTTTTTAAAATTAAAAGTGACTTATTTTCCTCTATTGCTTAAGTGTAGAGGCTCAAGCATACACAGCTGTATTCTTCTGTCGAGAAAATATATGATTTGTATAGCTAGTTGCACTCATTTGTGCTTCTCCCAGATACTTTGGGCATGACCAGGTGCAGATACTCAACACTAGCATATATGGTAATGTTTAGCAAGACTTAATAAACTTTTCTTTTCCCTATTGCTGATTCTACTTACAAAACTTTGCTCTTCCAGGTCTCAGATGGAACTGGGAGGCAAAATAAGGAAAGTTGCTAAAAGGTTGTTTGGAGTGTTCTCGTAGCCCAGCTGCATGCAGGTATTATTGGAGACCTCATGAGAAAGATTATTCCAACAAAATTTTTAGTCTGGCTTCATGGACTAAAGGATACAAACAAGTTTTAAATAAGTATCCAAAGCTGTGCTTGGTTAGCCAGGCTCAGACACTGAAGCTTTTGATGCAGCTCTACTAACGTGTACATTGTTGGACCAGTTTGAATGTATGACACTAAGCAGTTATGCAGTAGGTCAGCAGGAATTCACAACTGCTTGTATTTCATTTTTTCATAGTTCTCATTTTGGAAATGGGTCTGAATAATCAGGCCCAGATTTTAGGGAGGCCGATTTTCCCGTCTTGACTTTTGCAAACTTAGGCTAAGATTAGGAGAAGTGGCTTGCAATTGGAAGTTCACTCCCTGGGACTTAATTGTTCCTCAAAGGGTCTCGTTTTCAGAGGCCTCTTTAATGGGCTTTTATAATAAGCTCCTAAAACTTGAAGAGTTCAAATTGCTCTTAGCATTTTCTTATTTATTGCATTTCTGTGTGCAAATAAAGTACACAGCCTTATCTACGGATCTGGATTTGCAAATGCTCTGCTTTGCTTGAGCACAGTTGCAGACTCTTATGGGCAGATTCTTATTTCACATCAGTTATGCCCCCTCATAACCCAGCCAAAGCTGGTGTCCTTCTTCCTCATGTAAGGCAGCAGTGCAGTGATTTTCAGCCCCTGATGCTCTCTTTGAGCATCCATTAAGTATCTTTGCATAATCTGACAGAAGTAAAGCACTCAGTAAAGTAAGACTGTCAGAAGGCATAAAATCACTCAATGTCATTCTCATCTCTTCTGTAAGTGAAAGTAAGTTGTAAAACCATGAACCAGTGTAGGCAAGATGGTAATTCAATATCTGTAAACCTCCATGAGGGCTCAGCTCATGCTCATTGCAGGATTTAAAATGCATAATGCAAATTGCACCTTCATACAGAAGAATGTTTCTATTTAACATATCACTTTCTGAGAAAATCACTTAAATAGATTCAAGCTATTCCAGTCCGCCTAAGTGTGCCACCACTTCCAGAATCTGCAGAGGAGAAGATTTGAACATTGTGGTGCCTGTGAGCAGCTGGCTGGGACAGAGCACGCGGGCTGCAGTCGGGGAGGGCTGCCTGAGGACAGCCTGCCAGCCCCTTTGCTTCCCTGGGGCTTTAGCCTACTTCTGACAGCGTAAGATGGGGAGAGGAGTGGTCCCCTGGTCAGTGACTGTCACTGCAACTGGGGGTGTATGATTGCAGCACAGATAAGCAAGTAACAGCTTTAATCTAAAGAGTTTAAGGCAGGCTGGATGAGCCTGCCCAGGATGCTGCATGCATATTCAGTAACTGCTGCCTGTGGCTCCACTGCCTAAGGTTTCCAAACTAGCTAGATGAAAGCTGGACTATGTGTTTCTGTCATGCCTTTGACTGCAAGGCCCAGCCTGCAGATTAAGGCGTTGCGAGTTAACTCTAGCAATAAGAAGTCTTCATCAAGAATTACGGAGATCCTTGCTGTTCCGCACTCACCTGCGGACCCCCTCACCCTTGCTGCTAAACAGACAGGCTGCAAAACAGCCCTTGTTCCTGAGGACACAGGACCTCTCTCTGTACAGAGATGGATCTAAAAGAAGAAAGACTTCTTAAGGTCGTACTGGAAGGACGAACTGAGATCTGGAAGCTTGCATGAATCCCTAATCCAGACCCTGAATAATAACAAATTATTTTTCCTAGATTATCCACTGGTAGCTAGGATCTCTTTACAGGCCTATGTTAAAAAAAAGGGTTCTAACTGTGGAAGACCTGATCATGGAGGACAGAGAAAAACAGGGCAAGAGCAATAAACATTTGAAATTTGAGACAACAAAGGAGAGAAAATTCAAGCATTAAGACATAAATGTGGGTAATCTGTACATGCCTGGAACTACGTCTGTGGTTATACAATACCAGAGGAAGCAGAGAAGAATAAAAAACATGTAGCTTTTGAACAACTCTGTAACAAATCATAATTAACCCTTGCAACAAGAGTTGATGGAAATCAGCAGTACGGAAACCCAGAACCAGTTAATAAAGAGTCATGTAATTATAACCACAAGCCCAATGGCAGTAGAGTCCTGGGTAAAATCATGACTCCGTTGAAATCAGTGGCAAAACTCCCAGCAGTGTCAGTAGAGCAGCTCCTGGCATCTACCAGTATCAACTTGTACTGGTTCTCCTTGTGAGCTGAGGGGCTCAATGAGGAATCTTCTGCTGCAGAAGCAGAGGCCCGTGGTAGGAGGGTTCGTGTGAGCACTGAAAGCCTGTTCCGTCAGGAGCATGGCCGTTCATTTAGGCATGTTTCTTCTGAAGAGTGCTCCCTCTCTGTGGGTGTTTTTTCTGAAGAGCGCTTCCTTCTTGCCAGGATAGGCCAGCATCTCGGGAGGAGCATTGTCACCCTTCCGAGGGTAAGAGCACCCCGGGCTGAGTCACTGGGTGCGGGAAATGGACCCAGAACCGCCTGTTTTAGTCAGTAGAGGGAGACAGCGAGCCACACTAGGAGTCGGACCTGAGCCTGTGTATTGCACAGCTGCAGAGAAATTTAGGATTGTAACGACAGTGGGCTCGTTGGCATTGGGCCTGGATTTTATTCTGTGTTTTTATGGAGACCAGTGCAGTGGAATCGTGGTTTGTGAGCAGAACCCCTTTATGCTGTGGTAATACAAATGAAGAATAAGAGTTCAACAAAGGAGCATTGTTGGATACATCTAACAAAAAATAAAGGACAGTTTTGAAATTCAAAGCCATGACAGGCATGACATTTCATTTTAACTACGGCTAAAAGAAGGATGCTTAAGGGCTTGCTTAAGGGAAAAAAATGTACTCATTTAATTACATCTTTTCTGGCAAAGGGAGAATGCATTATTATTATTTATTATTATTATTATTGTTGTTAGACATATTAAGAACAGCTATATGCTGTAAGATCCTTCATTGCAACCACATTGATTAGCACTAACTGAGAATCTAGTGTAATATTAACACAAGGCACATAGGACTAGTTTAGCTTGTCCTGTTTGTTTCTTAATTATGTATGTATAAAGTAAGAGACACAGCACCTGTAGAGATTTCCAGCACCTCCTGTTAAGCTGAGGCAGGAGCTGCAGTATATGAAAGCAGTAACCAAATCCTGCAAGCATGTTTACATTTTGAACTTACCAAATCTTCCCAAGTGGAATGCAGGGTCCGATTTCAGCCAAGGAACTGTTAGCAGTGAGTGAGAGTTAATGGATCAATCTGCTGTCTCTTGTCAGTGCTTTTACTGTTGACTTCTGGAATGTGTTTGATGAAAAGAAAGCAACTTCTTGAGACAGAAGATACAGATGTAGCATGTTAAGGTTGGGACCTACATGAACAATAAAGCAATGTTATCAGTGTTTTGCTTCCCCAGTGCTGCTTGCCAAAACTGACAATAGAATAGCAGCGAAGTATTTCTTTTTTTAACTACCATAACGGCACATTAACCATTTACGCTGATTCTTTTTGAAGACATGAGCAGATGTTATACTGTCATTATAAATGAGGGATGCCAGACCTTTAAAGGGGAGCATGGTGTGTCACCCCTTGCTGCCTTTCTTTAGTGAGCAGAAGTTGCTTTCCAAAGAGCTGAATTCAAGTGGAATTTGCGGAATTGCTCAGCCAACCCAAGCCAGCTTGTGCTTTTATGTGCTCCCCATCCAGCAGGATGCCTGGGCGCCATGCAAATCTGGCTGAATATATTTATTTTCCCTGTAACCCTACAATGCAGGCTGTTACCCAAATCGCAATGTGATTTTGAGGCGTGTGGCTTATGCTACCCAGCAGATTGCTATGCTATGTGGATCTAGCCAGGCTAGCTCTGCATATGCTCTATGCTGGGAATCTGTGAGGAGAGCTATCTTGACTCAGGTTATCTTATGCTCTCGGTTGAGTACTAGACTGGTTCCAGTGCTTTGCTCTCACAGAGCAACCGGGTTGTTAGGAGTTAGCCCTCCTATGCCTATCTGGTGCTGTGGGTACCCTAGTGCTGTGTAGGCATAACCACAGAGGCTAAAACCCGGATCCATCGAGGTATTTAGGCTTTTAACTCCTGTTCATTTCAGTGAGAGTTAAAAGCCTAAATACCTTTGGGAATTTGGGCCTAAGTGGCTTACAAAAAGCCTGTGGCACAGCAGAGCCTCAGATGCGTTGACTTGGAGGTTGGAGGCTAGCGGCTCCAATATGAAATCAGTCTTCCTTTCTACATCTGGTAGCAGTTTGCATTCACATTTCCCAGCTAGGACCATCAAAAATATGCCCACGCTTAGGACAGGAGGTGAAGAATAATTTAGGTAATTGAAACTACAGCAGGAATGTGGTTCTGTCAGAATGCTCTTGCCTGACCTGGAATTTAACCAGACAAGTAGGGCTTACAGAAACACTGAGCCAACTTTCGCCTTTCAGGTGCACCAAGGGCAGTTAGTTTCTCTGGTAAAAGTGGGATAAATAGTTGAGCTTATGTGTCCATTGAAAAGGAAGCCATGTAGCTGAGACTGAAAGCAGGAGACTTGCCAAACACTTGCCTTGTTATCCACATGACTGTTTATCAGTTATAACTAGACCAGAGCCAATAATTCTTAATGGGTAATTCATATGATGAATATCTCCCCCTTACACAGTGTTTGAATGGTCTATGAACCAGCCATTCCTTTCAAATATTTATTTACTAGTCACAATTATTTGTTTAATACTCTGAATAATTCATGGTTTGTGGAATGTTTTCAGGCGGTTCTCTGAAGGTAGCCAATATTCAAGCTATTTTGATTGGGCAGAGAAGTAAATGTTGCCTTTTTCTGATTACACCAGTGTTAACTGAGGATAACTTGAAGTCAAAAGGCTGGATCCTTCACTGATGTAATTTGGCATAGCTCCATTTTTTTCAGTTGATTTCAAATGACCAGTGTTAACTCTCACCAAGATACTAGATGGTCCTAAAAAGAATAATTGTGTGAAGAAAGAACAACTTCCATACTGTATTGTCCCAGGACTTACTGTATTGCATTTCATAGTCACATTTTTTTCATGTAAGTTCTAACTAATACACATAAATTCAAAATTTGCTTTTAAAAATATAACTCAAAATTAACATCTCGGATGCTTTGCTGCAGTAAGTTGTAATTGCATGACCATACAAAGAAACTGAGAATTTTTGCAGAAATATTTCAAGTTCAGATTTTATTTGGGGAAGAGGGATTTTTTTTTTCATGGCCAATCCATGTCTTATGTTGAGGCCAACCTGGGAAACTTCCTTGTTGAGCGTGCAGGATTTTTCAGTCCCAGTATTACACTTACCATTACAAAATCTTGCCTTATATAAGTCTCGCTGACGTCAGTGGAGCTTTGCCGCTTGTATCTGCTTTATCAGATTTCCAATCCTTAAAGCTATTCTAGAAGACATATTTAACTGCATTCTCTGCAGTGCCCAGCTAACGATGGGAAAAACAGAGCAGGAGGACAGCTAGACGCGTCTCCCTGATTCTTGCAGCAGTTGTCTGTGGTCTCCAAGGTTTTTATGTTGGAAGTTGTTCAGTGGAAGCCCTTATGCTCTGTCTCTGTCCTGTGTCTGCCCCCTCTCTGTGCCAGTTCCCTTCATTTCATTAGCAAATTACACATAGTGATTACACAGAGAGTATGAGAGTACCAGGGAGGGGTTAAAGGCTTGGTGCCTAGGAATAGATTTCTAGGTCATTTCTGTTTCCGGAACCTCAGAGTAACGTGTCAGGTTTACAGTAATGGTATTGCAAATTTCCTATCTGAATCTCTAAATACCTCTGCTCTTTGGTAATTCTTTTCTAGCTGTACTGTACTTGGGTACTGCCACTCCAACTGTCACCATAATGTCATCGTGTTCTTGGCTAAAGAGTCCTTGTATTCATAGCAACCAAACTGATTTGATTTTGACTAATAGTGTTTTCCAAGGAGAGGTCCAGTGCTTTTCATTCTTCTCTTTTGTTCTTGCTTTTTGGTACTTTTCTTGTACTTTTGATATGATCATTTCTTTAGCTCTAAAAGCATAGAAGAAAAATCACATTTCAGTAACATCTGCTGAAGGTAGATTATTTTTGCCTTTTTTTCCCCCTGGAATAGCATAACCTATTAAAATGCTAAGGAATCTGTGCAGCCCAAAAGTACAGGTGCACGTCGTTTCTCACTGCACCTAATTTACTACTGAGTGGATCCAGACAAACAGAGAATCCAGCGTGCCCTCTGGCTGCCTATCAAAATGAGAAAAGATAATGGAGTGGAGGGAATCGAGGCCTTTCTGTAGCAGTGAGACATGAAAAAAAAAATAGAATACCATTTGCTGTTAAGTACCAAATATTATCTCAACAACTCTATAACCAACTGAGGGAGGCAGTGACTTTCACAGACCTTGTTAGATAGCATGGCTGGTTATTTAATATTTTTCATGTCTCATGTTTCATGTTTCTGGATGTCAACAAAAGTTTCCTTTGTGAAATTTGTGTATGTTTGTTTTTTGGCTGTGCAAAGGTAAGTGTGGTTCTCAGAAAAGTACAGCTACTGACCTTTCTTTAATTGCAAGCAAACGCAGGAGGCTGATGGATATTGCTGTGCTGTTGGTCTCTTCTGTTGAGTGAACATTGCTGAACAGGCTTCTGAAAAACAGAGGTGTCTTTGTACTGCAGTCTGCAGTTCACTAGGAACACACCTGATTACACCAAGCTCTTTTTATGCAGAGGCCTGCACAGTGTCAAAGGAAAATGTTTTATTGTAAATGTAGGGAAGCGCAGATGCGCACAAGAAAGGTCAAAGAAGAGCAGAGCCAACTGACCTACTAAAATCAATCATCTTTGGGGTTTTTCAGCAGAAAACCTTTGTCTTCCAACTCTGTGTTGATGCAACCTTCAATCAGAAAGCAGTGGTGTGTCCTGAAATATATGATGCCTTTTTGTATACAGTTCTTCCAGCTACCAGTTCAAAGGCCGTAGTTCTCCACCAGCCATGTACTGTCATTACAACTATATCCTGGACCGTGATTCAGGATGCAGTTCTGCAAACATCGGACTTCCCATTTTTATTTATATTTATGTTGCTCCCCCATCCTGAAGTACAGTCCTCAAGCACTGAGGGCTGTAATGTCCCCATTAACAGAGGAACTAGTGGAGGGGAGGAGCACACATGCATAACATAAGGGAGGTCGCCACCAGTGTGTTGGCACAGCCACACAATTCAGTGCTGTCCTGGGACACCTGTGCTGGTCCACTGAAACCTACATCGGGGTCATGTTACGCAGTTTCATCAGCATAAAATGGATGTTATACTGTTTATACTGCTGTAGATCTTGTTCTGTAGCTATCGCTGAAGACATTTGCTGGGAAATCTCCGAGCTATCCTGTAGTCCACAGCACACATGAATCCCCAATCACCCGTCCGTGCCCAGCAGCAAGTTGAGAGGGGGAACCAGCATTAACGTTTCAGTTTGGATAGCTAGGCTTTTGAAATGAGTCTCCCAGTCATTTGCACTTCACTGCCCATTGACAGACCTTGCAGAGCACTCTTGGAGCACGTGAACCGGACTCCTCTGGGTTGGCACCAAGCTGGTAGGTGTGCAGCAGGGCTGCACTGAACGTGCTGCAGCCAGCGCTAGTTGTTACCAGCCACTAGACTGCAGCTAGTTTGAAGTGAAACGTATACAGAATGGAAGTGCAAACAGTGTGCACGTAAGGTCCTTAGCACCAGAGATCATTCCTGCTGTTCTGCAGTACCTTCTAATATAAACATGGTCAGAGATGTGCCAGGTCTCAGTGCACTGGCCGCTCTTCCCCTTTGCTGGGCTGTTCCATTGAGTGCAGCAGCACTAACACCAGCAGTGAGCACAGTAGTCCTGCTTCGTCAAAACGCTCCGTTTATTCAAGATTTTGAGAAATCAGGTTTACTTTCCTAAGACTCTGCACGTGCTTACAGTGACTTCTGTATCTAAATGCCTTGCTGAACGAGGACTGGTGGGTCAGATCAGGAAAACCTGCACAAAATGTACACACCTTGTCCCACTGCAGCACTGAAAGGGGTGTAAGGGACAAAGGGTGAATTCCTTCCTTTCCCCCCTTGTTATATACTATCTGATCACATCTCTTGATAGTCCCCTTCCCCTTGCTTGCACTCATATAATTACTGAACATTTCTTTCTGATGCTGCCTCTGGAGACTGGCACTGTTGGAGCATGTAGTTTAGCTCTCCTATTGACCCTCTGGGGGAAAGATAGGAAGAAACACTGAAATTAAACATAGGTGGGGTAGCAGTGATAATTACGTTGGATCATAACTTCCACTGTTCTAATTAATGCCACCTAGGTTGTGGCTTGTGCAACTGCCTTGATTTATTGGTTTTATCCATAGTAGGCAAAAAGTTCTTAGAATGACGTTTTTGCAGAAGGCTCGTGGCTCTGATATGCAGTGTGATAGAAGTCATATTTCATGAATATCATGCATATAGTTACAGTATGTACAATAATTTGGAAGATGCCTGTTCTGTGATGTTCCTTAGAGGTGCTATAAAATGGTAATCCATATAGGATTAATGATGTAGCCTGTTCAGCCCAATTAATGCTTTTCTAGCTAAAATCCCTTAACGAAGATCTTAAAAGTACATTTTACTACTGAATCTGGTATAACAGGCTCTAGATGTTCCCCAAATTAAGTGACAGTAAAAGATGACTCTCTCACCTAAGTTCCAGTTTATGTATTTGTTTTATTACTCAGGATATGTCTGGATTTTACAGCTGAGTATGTTAGGAATTTAGTTACAAGTTGAAACCGCTTTATAATGCATGGCTAGAAAGATCAAAGGTTGCAAAACCAACATTGGAGAGCCAGGTCCCGTTCTTCCAAGGCCCATCAATCATGACTTAGTTCTGGCCCATCTCACATGATTTTCTACCATGTGCTGTCATTCAGATAAATGTTTACCCGTAGCAGTAGACCAGAGACACCCACAACTCTTATGCCATAGGTTCCTGACAGCACTGCTCTTTTTCTGTTTACCCTATATCTTTTTTCCTTCTCATTATTTTTTCTTTATCTCACAGTTGTTAACTGGTACGTGACTTCTGCTGGTGGCTCACTGGGAGTTCTCTTTTCTCCCAGGTTAACAAATATCAAGATGAATATAAGATCGAGATAAAGTCTACTCTTTTGTGGTCCCCCCCTAGGTATCTGCTGATGATCCTTAGATTTGTACTTGTCGAGATCCTGCAGCCCTCTGCCAGCCTATGAAGCAGAAGTTAGGCAGGAGAAGGAAGCTCTGAAATGAAAATAAAGGCTTCATCTACTGAGCCCAACGACACCATCCTACCAGGTAAGTCACTGAAGGAAGAGTTCAGATGAAGCTGACTCCATTTACACTGCTGTTACTAATCTGCTCTGACCTTGGGCAAATCACCTCTTTTTTTTTTTTTGGTCTTTCCCCTTCCATCTTTCTTTTCCCATTTCATTGTAAACCCTACTGGTAGGGGCAGCTTTTTGCATAATCGGGCACCAATGAGTCTCATTCTGATGGGCTTCTTAATTTTGCAATAGTATAAAAACTGATCTTTGTGCAGTGTGTTCCCAACTTTGCCCAGAGAAAGAGGCATCCATGGTACAACTTTTCTTAAAAAGGATTTCTTGGTGAGGCTTTATGAACAATGATAGACACTGGTATCACTGGCAATTCTGCTTGTTTAAGTCTCACAAAATGGATTTTTCCCCAAAATATTCTGTCTGTCAAAAAGTTTAAAAAAAAAAATCATTTTGTCTCAAAGAAGATGACAATGAAATATTTTATTCATTAGTTTTTGAGGCTTTAAAATTTATTTTAAACAAGAAAATGAATTTAAATTTTACAGCTTCTAAAATGGAGAAATCTGGACTTATCTCCAGGAATATCTAAATTAAAAATGTGATGAAAGTGAGCACCTATATGTTATATTTAGTGCAAGAATATAACAGTTGTAATTTTTAGATTTTAGGTTGGTCTGCTCTGGTTTCAGAGTTGGACAAAGCCAGCAGCTTTGTGTTAGTTGTCAGAATTTTGGGGGGGCAGAAAATTTTCTGACCTGAATTTTTTACCCCTTTCTGTGACTGAGGGAATTTTTTTGTGAAACTCAAAAGAGGCGGATTTAAGTCTGCAGTCAATTGCTATTTAAGTTATAAATTTAGAGATGAGAATTAATCAGAACAGCTGTTCAATATAACTGATTTGTTTACTTATAGAATATCTGTTTCTGTAGATCCAGCCTCAGATTTCTCACCCTTGATTCCCATTATTGTATGTGTTATTAGAAAGAATACTGATTAGTGTAATTTTCTTATTATTGTGGCTGTTAGTGCCATAGCTGAAGGGTCAAATGGCCATTTGACAATGAAGATCCATATTTGCAGAAATGATTTGTGACTCTAGATACTTGTTTTTTTACTATCTTATTTCTGAATCCCTTAAGAAGCCTGATTTTTATGAAGTATTGAGCCTTATTTTTCAAGATGCCTGGAAAGAAGTCACAGGCAGAATTGTTTCCTTTCCTGCTTTGCACCTTTGAGCGTAAAAGAAAGTTGCATCAAAGGGGAAAATAGCAAAAAGTAAACCAGGGAAGCATGGCTATATTATCATTCTAAAGAAGCGTTTTAATGCCAACGTGTGTAACTGTTAAAATAAAGCTCTTGTCATGTTTTTGCAACTCTTGGGATGTGACAGGATTCCAGCTTTTCGTGGCACACCAAAATACTTCTTAACACAAAGTTATTCTGACTTCGCTAACATAATTATGCCCATTACCCGCAAGGATTCTGCTTTGTCTGCACTTTATCTTACTAACATATTTCCTGCTAGCGGGAGCTGGGGCCAGGGTTGATACCAGTGTTCAAGAGCCGCTTGCTGCTGCTCACCCGGAGGAGTGCGCTCGCTGGGGGTTTGTGGGGGACGAGGGCAGGTGCCTGGCTAGCTTGGGGGCCAGCTGGGAATGGCAGAAGCTGCCAGAGTAGGGCAGAGCGGGTGTTAGAGGCCAGGAGTTGAGGCGGAGGCAGGGCAAGTGTGGCTCTGCCGAGGACTGCGGGGTGAAACCCCCACGGAGCCATGAGCTGTGCTGCCTTCTGGAAGGAGCCTTGCGTTAAAGAAGATCAAGCGTGACTGGGGTTGTTGGGCTGGCTTTGGTAGGGAGCGGATTTCTGCTGCTCCTCAGAGTCAAGATGATGGGGAATTAGCTGCTGGGTTAAATTTATGGTTGATTGCAGCAGGCCACTCTATTTGGACTTCTGCTTGAGACTGGTAGGGATTTGGGTTAGAATTTAGCCAGTTGGCATTCCTGGCTGAAGGTTAGGTTGGGAAACGTTGGGTGGGATTTTTAAAGCAAAGCTAAGCAGGTTATGAAAACCTCATCTAGAAGGTTATACAATGGATCGTATCATGGGTTGTTTCTCCCAGTTGGTATCTGTAATGTCTGAAGGAGGTGCCTTTCTGTCCAGCTTCTCAGGACAGAGCCTCAGTCTCCAAGAGATGTGTTGCCGGCTAGCGCGGAGTCGCAGGGGTGCACGTCCCTGCCCTCCTAGGCAGGGGCATGGGCAGAAGCGGAGACCTAGAGCCTCCAGTTGATTTAATCTGTGCCTGCCTCTGTAACTATGCCTGGCTTCCTCTGACCCAAATTACCTAACTCAGCTGGTATTTCCTTCCTCATATTCCTTCCCTTACATCTATGCATCTCACCTGCTATAGTTTAACTGGCTGCAGTGGGGGAGTTGGGGAAACTCAGTATCCTAACGCTGCCCCCACGGCTGCCCTTCTCCCCGCCTGGCTTAGAGCGACACTGTGTAAATGGAATTTTTAACATCAAAAGTTTCAATTATGGCAGGAAATGTCAGGCCGACAGAGTGCGACTGTTCCAGGTTTCCCATAAGGAATACTCCCACCCCTACTATTTACCCATATGGAAAAAACAACCTCCGATGGTATTTTTTTAAGTTCTCAGGTAAACGGAGCTGAATGGTATCATCACATACACGGCAGTCTTTCTACAGGAGATGAAAAAGTGTAAATCATAGCACAGGGTCCTGAGCCTTTACAGTGCCTTTTTCATGAAAGAAAATCCTGGGATACTGGCTAAGTGGGAAGGGGGCTGTCTGAGAGGCAGCTTAACCTCTAGCAAGTTATCAGTCTCGGGGAAAGAGGAACAGGATGGAAACATTAATCTCCGAGTGAGAGATCATATGGAAAACAACATAAAGAGCAGCACATACCAGAGTGCTGGAGAAGCTGGGTTTCAGAAGAAAAAGTGCCTTAGTGGGGCTGCTTTCTTGGAAGATGCAGCTTAAGGACCACCAGAGAAGTCTGCAGTGCAACTGATTGAATGGAGGGCCCCTAGTAACACCTTTTTCCAAAATAAGTGTGATATTCAAATGTATTCCCAACATGTTCTGCAGGTCAAACTTACCTTTACGGAAGAAACAGAAAGTCAACGTGCTACTATCCTGCAGCTGTAAGGCTTTTACAGAGAGTCCTCCACTGGTCTCTCGCCCCGCAGCACTGAGCTGTAATGGCTAATTCAGCTGATCGATGGATTGGCTACCACTCATACAGGGACTCCATTGCTTGACAGGAACAGGTCATGGTTTTAATGAACAGGTCATGGTTCAAACTGAGTGGTTGTCTTGGACATACCTGTTGCTGAAATCACAACTGGGACTCCCAAAAAAGCCTGGAGAACTGGAGAACTTCAGTGTTCAAATTAAATCAGTAAACGTGCTAAAGAATTTTGACACTTGAATCACTTGCCTCTTTTGGATAAGTCAGTGTATACCAGAGTCTGGCTCAGTCATCTCTTTGTCCAGCAGAATTGCTGCTGCTGTTGAGATTTCGAAAGTGTTTAAGATCTCCAGCCTGATAAGCAAGCTGTTTCCTCATGGGAAGTTCCTGGCTTCATGTCTGTTGGATGTACAGATTGGCACTTATTTACAAGAGAGAAGATTTCATTGAGTGAGGTCATATGCCATGTGAAGCCTCAGTGTGTTTCTGAGAAGAATGGCCCATAATCATAGCACAGTACCATATATTTTGCAGACATGGTGCTTGACCATTCCTGTGCGCGCTGTGGAGAGGGAAGATACAACATGAGGTTTGCGTGTGCCCGGGTGTAGTGAAGAGGGCCACATCCTGGGGAGGGCTCAGAGACATTTGCGTCGTATTGTATTCACAGTGTCACCTGGAGAGCAGGAGAGGGAAGAGAGTTAGAAGTTAGCAAGCAAGTCTAGCCATGGATTCATCCAGGGACTTTCTCCTTATCCTCTTTAGCTGGTCCATTCTTGTGCCTCAGTCAGCTCTGTGCTAGGTCTGGATTTGGAAGTGGCTTAGTAGCACGTGTGTGAATAAGCCTGCCTGTTTTCTACCTCTGTGTAGGCAGATTTACCACCTCTGTGACCATGATTTACCAGCTCTGTGAGCACTAACTCGGGCTCCTTTGCACTGCTCTCCGTGTCGGAGGGCAGGCATGCCCAGGGAGACATGCCCATGGGAGGGCCGCATAAGGAACTGAGGAGCAGGAGGAGGGGCATGAGAAAGGGTGGGGGAAGGCATCCTGTGAAAACTTTATTTCCAAATATATGTTTAGTAGACATCAAGAGTCTGTCTTTTAAGAGTTTTTTTTTAAGCTATGGGAAAAAAAAAAATTAGTACTATTCTCCATGAGGTAAATCTATATAGGTTTAAATTGATGGGACAAATTTGCAACTTGTGTAAACAGGCATTGCTCTGTGAAGTCAGCAAAGTCACACCAAATTATAGCAGCTAAGGATGTAACCCATCATTTTTAATGGTATCATTCTTTCATACAAGAAAAGGCAAGGAAATGGGGATATGTGAGGGAGAAATAGTATAAGAAGAAACAGCACAGGATTTATAAAATCTTGGCCATCACTTTTCACAGTCTCTGCATGGAAAACATCTGCATGTTACGAAACACTTTCATGTCAAACATACAAGCTTTGGGCTCTCCTATCTACTGAATGGCACATTCACAGGGCACTGCTTCTCTGATGTCAGCTGTACTCCCTGGGAATAGGCAAGCTGAATATTGCTCTGAGCAGCTGAACATACACCACCTGCTGATCCCAATGAGTTCATTCTCCTTGTCTGTGAATATAAAATATTGAAAGAGTTGCAATTATTGTTCCTTTGGAGATATTAAACTTTAAAAACTGCCTCTAATGTGTGATGTATGGTAGAGCATGATCTTTTTGTGGAAAGTTGAAGGCTAGTACAAGATAAACCTTATGTTGGTAAAACAAATAATGTCTTTCTCTTAGAGCTAATACATGATGTTTGGTTAATCAGTGGTGCCAGATCCAATGGGGATAGGCCTGTAATTATAGCAGGCAATCATGTAGTTTTCTAAGTTCAGAACTCTGTTGGGTGAAACATTGGCTGGTAAAGCAGAAGACCAGAAGAGGTGTTTGCAAATGTCCCTTCCTGGGGTTTGTGTGTAAATGTAAGATGTTGGATAACTAGTTCTGCTTCAAGCCTTTGGGGTAAAGCAGCCCTTCCTGTGCGTATCAGCGGTGCTCGATGTTCTTGTTGCATATTGGCATTACAGCAACGCCATCAGTTTGCTGTGCTAAGGCCAGCTATAAGAGGTAGCTTTGCACAAGTCAAAGGTCAGGAGTCAGGGGCAAGCAGAGGGCCAACTGTGTGCATAAAACAACTATGTTTTTAACTGGTTGCAGCAGCAGCAGCTCAGCGTCTGACCACTTTCTTGGGCTGGAATTCCTCTGACCATGTGTGCACACCTGCATCCAAGCTAGAGCTAAATGCTCTCTGCAGCTGTTGGAGAATGGTACTAATCTCATCCCAAGTTAGGCTTTTGCTGTAGGCTAGTTCATTTAATTCCCAGAAGTCCCTGTCTCACTCCATTAACTCCAGCAGATGCTGAATGTGGCTGAGATGTAGGTACCAGCACTGCTGGGACTTTGGTGAGAAAAAGCCCATGCTTTGCTCAAAGGCAAGGGGTGATCAGGCTGGCTCTTGGGAAAACACAGGTAGTTCACGAGGGAAGTGTCAGACAAGTCTGCCTAAAGCCCTACAGACCTGTCTCTAGGTCACAGAACTTGTGTCAGGATGTAATGCAGAACTCTGCATTTGAAGAACTGGTTCTGAAATCCTCAGGTGCCTTTCACCAGCTGCCGACCTGTTGCCAAGGGTCACACTGTTTCTAGGTTGTGGTTGGAGACAGTCACGGTGGAACAGACAAAGAGAGCCTCTTGGCATTGCTGGAAGAGGTCAGCACTGTATGGTAACTGAGAAATCTTGCCTGCTGTTCCTTGCCAAGCTCCATCTCTCCAGTGGGCCCAAATTTAGCAATGATGTCAGTGGCGATATGCATTAAATATTATTAAAGCAGCAGAGTTAGCACTATGGATGGATTTATCCCAGAGGGAGAACATTCGCTTTTGATCTGCTGTGCAGATCTTTTACCCTCGATGTGTGGGTCTGCATGTCTCGCTTGCTCCACACACTGACATCAATGGAAACTCCACGTTTAGGCAGGTGCAACACATGCAGTACTTAGATGCATCACACTGATAAGGGCTCTGAACTGCTAATCTTGAAGGAAAATTTCCCCTTCTGCTCCTACCCCACTATTTAGTTTTGTGTTACCTAGCAGGAGGGGATGATCCTATGGTGTATCCTCTTCTGAGATCACTGATATTTCTGTATGGTGAGACTTGCTATACCAATATGAGTCATTTAAAGAGTTCAATTAGTAGTTTATGAAACTAATTAGCAAGATATTAGAGGTCTAATGAAATGATGTGCTGCTCAGGTGATCTGATGAAGTACTTGTAATGCAACCTATACTATCAGATAGGCTAATAATAAACTGGTTCATTCAAAAGAAAATAGTAATTCTGAGATTTCCACCCTTTGCCATAAACAAAACCTGTAGCAAGGCATGTGCTATATGATGTCAATGAGCAAAGGACAAGGGTTTTTGTATGGAAATGGCAATAGCTTATAGATTTGGAAAGAGGGGTATGTGAAGATGGATCACTATTTTTGTCTAACTCATTTATTTCCACAGAACTTTTAAGGCTACATCTGAGCTGCAGTGGGGTCATAGGGTCCCAGCTCAAGTCACTGTAACTAGTCTGGCTTTAACCCATAGTTTGTGTGTCAGGTGCACTTACACTATCGGCACAGCAGTGCTCACCTTATCCATCACATGTGACCATCATAAATGCTGTAGCTCTTCTTACCCTGTGTTTGAGAAGCCTGCAAGGGAGTTGTAGGAAGGGAGTGGAGAATAAAAGTGCACTTGGTGCCCCAGTACATTTGGCCAAATCTGTCCTTTCTGCAGTCTGCCAGACTTAGACATGGGTGCAGTCTAGTCTGTTCTCCAGTCTGATCTCCAGTCCAGAAAGATTCTGAGTTCAGCTCTTCCTCCCTGCAATAATATTGAGACTTTGAGCCCAAGCTGCAGCCAGGCTAGTAGCCAGAAATGTGGACGGAAAGAAGGTAAGTCACAGGGCTGGGCACAATTGAACTGATTTGAGTCCCACTCATTATGCAGTGATGTAGAAATATCCTTGGATTATATTTTAAAACTATTTAGCCCTGACCCACATCCGGTGAAGTCAATGAGATGTTTGCTAGTGACTTAAATGGGCTCTGGAACAGGCCTGCAATGTTACTAATGCCTTCAAATACTTCCTTCACCTGTAGGATAAAAGTCCTTCTCCTGAGTCAATGGGCCTCCTTACTTCTTCTTCCCCTCTCAGTTTCCATGGGCCCCTAACATGGGAAACTCAGCCTTATTCATCTTTGTATTTCCATGTCTCTGAATCAGGCAGGTTCTGGGTATGTTCCACATAGAAGGCTGTTATCTTTTCAAGTGGCAAAAAAGAGGGGATTTTTCCATAGTCACACAGTTTTTCCACAGAAATGTATTCATGAGAGTTAAACTTGCCCAAACTATGTTAATGTATGTGGTTGGCTTCTGTGCCAATTTTCATTGTGAATAAGACGCAAAATAAAAGGGCTCTTGTGTCTCCCTTTCCTCCTCCCTGAATCCCTCCCATAATTTTTGAGTTCATAAGCCCATTTTGTATGCGAATCAGATCAGGAGGGGACAGGCAGAGGGGATTACTTTTAAACAGTGCCTTTGCTTTAAACTACCGATAGTCACATTAGAGTTATATCTGAACCAATAAGAGGTTAATACAATGGGGCTGAATCCTACAGTTGGTATAAAGGAAGTTTACTCCATTTGCTGATTTTCATTGAAGGCTGACATGCCTTAGCTCATGAGGGGCTCTGTCCTTTGCTGCGTTGTTATTCTAAGGCATTGTCAACTGATGAGAGAAACAAGTGTCTCTTTTTAATTCAGAAGTTCCAACTTTAGCTTGATAGTCTCCCTCCAGAGCATGTATTATGGATTACCAAGGCATGCACAAAACAGCAATTGAATTTAGGCTGCTCTCTTAGCCAGATGGCTATGAAACATTCATAATACCTGCTGTAGCTATTATGAGCCATTTGTCTTCGATGCATGTCCTGACAAGCTACTGTTATTAAGTTTCAGTGTATTTCTGTTAATGTTACCTACCTATTTTCATTCCTGCATGCTGTCACACCGAGCGGGTTGGTGTGGTCTTGGGAACTGGGCTTTAAGGCTCCTCCCTGTGAAAGTTGCCAGCTCATTTATTTGTTTCTTTCCAGTGGTTCAAGCTGGTGCGTTATTCAGAAACTTCTGAAAGAGTAGGGTTGGGTAAACCTCTGATTCAGTTCATTTGAAAGCACCCTTGAAATCCTCCTCCTCCACGTCTTGCCCTCTTGCGGCTCTGAAATAGGTTTGATGAGGCTAATTTGGAGCCTGTTTCTGAGAAATCATCAGCGCTTCCGCTCAAAAATTCCCTGAACTTGAAGGTTCTTGCCCCCTCTGGCAGAGCTGTGGTGCTTCCAGTTTGGACCATGACTCTCCTTGATCTTTGTTTCTCAATACTGGAGGCTGGAAGCACATGGGAAGAGGGGCCAAATGTTTGAGTTGTGATGGTGAGGTGGTGAGAAGTTCACTTGTACTTCAACCTGTGCCCAACATTATTGTGCATCACAGTGGTCACCTAGGCAGATTTTGCACTTCCAAAGGCTGCTCAGCTTTGCAAAACATATGAACTTTGCAAATGGTAGCTAGGATATGGGAAATCTCAAGGGAGTTCTGACTACTCACTGCTTTTGATCTAGCCTTGGTTGTTTCCCTCTTTAGCTGCAGAAAGCCCTGTGGTGCAGGTCCTGCTTTCCAGCTCCAGGCTGTTGGCCGGCAGTAGAAACCTCCTTGGGTGGGTTGCATTAGATGGCATGATTTGACTGATAGTGGTAGGCTGTATTCAGTCCATCTTTGTGCTGTAGAAAAAACACTGATGTTGCTCCAGCTACGTCAGAGTTTGCACACAGCATAGACTATGAGCTGCTGCCTCTGTGTGGTCCTCCGGCAGGGCCTACAGAGGATGGAGCCCTGTCTACGTGCCTGGGCCAAAGGCCAGTGACAGCAGTGTGCAAAGTGATTATGCACGACTGGAAATACTTGGTATCCAAGTGTCATTCCTAAATAGACACTTAGGTTTTGGAAGTAATGTATAGTATGTAAGATTAACAAGTGGACTAAGGAAGCTATTTGTAGAACATACTTTTTGCAAGCCAAATGATTTGGTTTGCCAGTTTATGGCACTTACATTAGGTGTCTGCATACTTACAGCTTTTTCTCTTTT
>VZSV01000071.1:1247424-1279403 GCA_013398735.1 Nothocercus julius
CTTCCCTCCTTCCTTCCTTCCCTCCTTCCTTCCTTCCCTCCTTCCTTCCTTTGTTTATAGTGGGATCTGGCCTCATGTGATTGCAGTTATTTTGCATTTATTTTGACGTTAAGCTGTACAACTTATTTCTCTTTCCAGTGACAGCTGTAGTGTTTTAACTATTCTGATATACTTAACGTTTGTATGTTGTTGAGACTTCAGTGGGAGACAGCATCGCAGCGCAGTGAGGATAGGCAGGAAGATAATTACAGATTTGCTATTCTTCTCATATAATGCTTCTGTGGATGTTTTGTACTCCAGCTGTGGCTCCCAGACTGTCCAGTCTTACTCTCCACTGGGGCATGGATTCCTGATGCCAGAGGATGCAGGGACACATGGCATGATATTGCAGAACGACTCATTTTCCCTTATGCCATGGCCAAGGGAGACCCATTCTTGCAAATTTTGTCTGTGCATAAAGCCAGGGATATGGTCAAGTTTCCTCTTCATAGTGAGTTTTCCAGAACTAGCTTAAACCCAAACTCAGATTATTGCAGCAGCAGAATTTTGAGGATACCTGAAGTGTGAACCTGGATTTCACTCCAGTCTGGAAGGCAGTATCTGTGCTTATGATAAACCAGATGTGCAGCAAACTCTCCATTGAGAAATCATGTTTCTTACTGCTAGATTCTTTGCCTGGGCTTTCTGGATAATGAAGCATTTACTGATGCTGTGTATACTGTTTCTCTGTCAGCAAAATGAGGAGGGCTTTTACTGTTCACTTTCTTTCCAAGCTGCTCACTGTTATGCCATTTTGTTATCACTGCACTTAACTGAGTAATAGGAATCTACATATGGTCCAGGTAGAAGTTTGTGTTCTGCAGCTATTGAGCACTGCCACTAAGTTTCCCCAGTGCCATTTCCCTGGGAAAGACAGAGGTTGTTTGAAAGTTTCTTTTCCAAGCCAACGTGAGAGGCAGAGTACTTGCTGTCCTTGACGTGTGACCAAAACAAAAGCTGCTTGGACACTGCAAGACCACACAGATGGTGAGTGAATGAGGAAGCCACTTCACCACTGTAATGCAATCACAACCTGCAATCAGAAGGGCACCTTTGCTAGCTGTGAATCTCATGATCATCTGAAGTAACACAGCAAAGCCATGAGAGATCCTCTGAAAACATAAGGGATTCCAGAAGGCTAATGCTCATGGAATTAAACATTTAGAAGTGCTCTCCTTTACTGATTGTGTTATTTGCTTGTGTAGCGACAGTCTCATGACAATGCCTGTTTGGTATATGGAACATGAAATGACTTCAGATCTAACAAGAGGAATGAGTATTTGCAATGCAGAGGATTAAATTCCAGAGCAATAAAAAGCAATATGTGCCCAAGGAATCTCCCATATAGCACAGCAATCATGATGCAAGCTGTGATGAGGGAACCCATGGGCTCGTGGGGTACTGCAGGCCACAAGAATGTGCACTGGTGTTTCCATGAAGCATCAAGCTTGGTGTCTAGGTAGAGAGCAGCCATTCAGTATCCTGTAGTAACTCAACCCCCCTGCGCAAGCGTCTTCCCTCTGCAGAGCACAAGCATGGAGATTCCAGCATTTTTCTTTGGAAGAGATGGGCTTCCAGTCAGCGTTGGGCTTTGCAACTCCCAAGCTGTACTGCAGTGCAAGACAAAAGGTCGGGTGCTATTGTGAGTGCACATAGAGACTGTGGAGGTTCGGTAGATTGGGGTGAGCAGGGTGACTGTGCTTCTGGAAATCCCAGACTAACACAGAATTCCACCAAGTTCTTTCAGATGAGATTTCCAAGGAGGAAAATTCGGGTGGAAGAGCAGGCATACAACAGCTTTTCTTAAGCTGTGTGTTATTCCTCCTCATTAGTTCTTGACAGGCTCTCAGAAATGACTGTGTAAAACTTTTCCCTGAGGTAAAGGTATTCCTGCAATGCAGAGATGCACAGGTCTGCAAGAACCCAGTAGGTCCTACAAGGCATTTTAGACCAATTGCATGGTAACAGAAACACCAGAGGAATATGAAGAGCCTTCGTTAGGCTCAAAGTTACTATCAGGAACCCTGCATCTGAACAGGAATCTTGCCTCTCTCCTCAGGGATACAGCAATAGGTAATAGCACACATATCATGAAGGGCCTAGCACGACTACCAACATTTTGTCTTCACCACCATTTATTTGATAGTGGATCACTTATTCTTTTGTTATATGTGTATGGAAGAATTAGCATGTTGAAACCTGTTGGCACTACAGTGAATTTATTAGCAGTATTACTACTATTAACACTACTACTACTATTACTAGTATGTTAATGAGTCATTAATAGATTGAGTTATGTGCTCCAGTAATGTATGTCACACTAGTTTCATGTGAAAATCATTTGCAAATATTATTCCTGCTGTTGTGGGGATGTATTTCCCTGCTTAGGAACTAGCATTCTAGAGAAATGTTAGTCTTTGCTCCTGTTTGACCAGATTTTCTTTCTACTGAATCACAGTTTGTTGAATTGTGTTTGTTGTTTTGGTTAGTGAATAAGAAAGGACCTAATTCTGTATTTCTGGGTCCCAGAACTTCTCACTGAAAGGAAATGGAAAAATACAAAAACTATAGAGGTAGTCCTCAAATGCACTCTTTTAAATAGTAGGTAAGATGTAGGGCAACGTGTGTGTTTATGATTTCTGCAATTTTAGATAAAATTCCCACAGAAGCTATTTAGCTCTATAATATATGTATCAACCTACAGTGGCCTAAACAATGCTTCTCCAGCATGTGTTATACAAAATGATATTCTTTCAGAATATGATCTATATTTTGTGATTTTGTGGATTGGTTTGAAATTTGATACTATGATTTAATTTTTGGAGGAACTGTGTTCCCTTCCAGGGGAAATTCTTGCTGAAGANAATGATAGAGGTTACGATAGTATTACGTTACTGATTGCATAAACTGACAAAACAGCCTACTGTGACTTGGAGAGTTTAATTTTGTACATTTTGGCAACTTCTTAAAGCAGAAAATGAGAGCAGTACTGTCAACAGGGCTTTTGATATTCCTTGGTGTTTATACTAGAGATGAAAGTGCATTCTGAATTAGGTTGGAAGGCAGCAGGCCAGATTCTGACTTTGGCGACAAGAGGTGATAAACACTGCAGGTTTAGCCCCCTGTAGCAGTGGGTAGGAAAGGGTTCTCCCAGGCCACAAAATGTGAGATTTCAAAAGTTATTCCTGTTCTTTTTGGGAGATATAGGATCCTTGAAGAGTTTTTTTTCTTTTCTTTTTTTTTTTTACCACAACAAAACACTAGATAGCAAAGTTACTGCCTTGGCAGATGGGAGACCCTGGGTCACGTTCTTGTTTCTGGTTCTCTGTTCTGGCCTCTGGGCTGCAGAGCTGGTCTCTCTGTTTCCAGCAAATATTTGATTACTTACATCCAATATCCAAAGACTCTTACAGGAGAGCAACATCCAAGAATGGCCTCTTGCCTGGGGGTTATTATACCCCTCTTGTATTTAAGAGATCCAAGTTTAGCTCCCTGGTCTGTGTCAGGATTTCATACTTAGGGCTTCTGTGCTCCTGCTGACTGCCGAAACCATTGGCTGCTCTGGGCAGATTTGTTTATGTATGTTTTGACCAGAAGTTTCCTTCTGGACCAGGGAAATCTTTTCCCACTGCAAAGTTTGCTAAGGTTGATATTTGTAAACAACCAAAAAAAAAAAAGGGGGGGGGGGGGGGAGGTTGAGGGGAGGGGGAAGCAGACAAGCTTTCAGAATCAAATCTGACCAAATATGCAGTACAACTTGCGAGCAATTGAAATCTGTTCTGTGCCGTTGTCGCGTTTTGCTAAGAGTTAATGGGAACCGCAATGAACTGTCATTATGATTAGCCAGCAAGAATGGTATCCGTCAGTCAAGTTTTGCCACCATTACTCATGTGCAATATTTCATTTCAGAGGCTGTTGTGGCTATTTTGCTGGACCTGAGCAGGTACTGTGCTCTGCTCCTCTCTGCCTCCAGCACTGCTATTAAAGGAAAGAGGGAGTTGCGATTTCCCACAGTCTTTGGTAAGGTACAACTTCCTTCCTTGCTCACAACTTAATGAGAAAGGCTTCACCTCTTCTCCAAACCATCTTGCCTGTTTATTTATAGAGGCCGGTGTCCAGCCAGCATGGGTAATGCTGCAAACCAGACTGGGACCTGGGACATAGGCTGGTCCAGCTCAGCCGCACAGTGGGGTTTTTGTTGGGTGGAGGCATCTCTGTGTCCTGCTCAGGACATAATATCTTGCCTCTAAATAAATGGTCTGCCCTGCAGGGTAAGGTGATTCTCAACATGAGCGAGGCTGGTGGAAATGGGCTTATAAAAATATCTGAGCAGTGGAAGAAAATAACTAGTTTTCCAAGAAGATGCATTTTTCTATTTTAATTTTTGTAAGGCTGTGATAAAATAAATGTTGTCTATGATGTAAAGCCGAAAGGTTGACCAGAACTTCCTTTGTGGTCAATCTCTTTTTTTACTGATTGATTTTAAGTTCTCTAAATTTGTCCAACTCACAAGTGCAGTGGTAACTTAAGTTATAAGAGAATGTTTGTGTGTCTTTAAGGAAAATTACAGCGACCCCTCCTCCACCTTGCCCTTCTCAACCTTGCAAGGAAACCTGTGCTTGGCCAGAATATTTTTTCTCCCTCAATGGAAAATGTTGATTAAATATTCAGGAAAAAAAAAAGAGCAATTAACTCCTCTAAACCCCTAAATCTTTTTTTTTTTTTTTTTTTTTTTAATGAGAAACTACTGAATATTGGAACAGTTTGGCAATTTTGAATGAAAATTAATTACTTTGCAGGGGTGTGTTATCAAAGCTCAAAGCCTTAAGATAAATTTATTGAAAAAATAAAGACTTTCATGGTGATAAAAAAGAAAAAGTTCAGGAGAGAAACAAATAAGTGTGTTTACAAGACCTTTTCTGTAGCTGCATTGGATGAGCAAAGCCTTATGGTTGTGCTATTGAAAGACTCATGAGTGTCTTCCATGGTGGGTTTTTTTTTTTTTTCCTGAGCTGAAAATACTTCAAGTTGTTCAGCTTTTCATGAGCTGAAAATACTTCAAGTTGTTCAGCTTTTCAGTTTTTCTTTGCACCAGGATGGATGCGAGGGTTTGGGATGGGATCATTTGGGTGGTGGAGTGCAGTCTTGCTTCAGATTCTTGAATTGTCACTATTCTTTGCCCCTCTGTGCCTGGGCATCACTGCCTCTCTGCACTTGTGAGGTGTATCAGTGCTCAGCCAGGGAGCAGATGCCAGGCTCAGCAGTTTGGGGGCTATATGCCTGGGTTTCCTATCTTTGAAAAACAGGTGAGGGAGAAATGCTTGGGTCTCACTCCAGCAGGAGCTGGGACATGCTCCAAGTAGGTATCTATGCTGATTAACTCACAGGTGCTTTGGGCTGCCAAGTCTGGATACCAAAGGGTGGTTGAGGGGAAGGAAATCCCAGGACAGAACTGGGGGCAGGTGGTGTGCAGAAAGAAGGACTGGGGTAAACTTTTCCCTCTGACTGCCCCACGCTTGGTATGTACTGCTTTGCTGCTGATTCAGCTTTGTTCTACAAACAATGTGCAAGTCTTGCACGTGGTGGTATAAAATACAAAGTGCCTAGGTGAGATGACCAGGTTATGGCAAGTCTGTTACCCAAACAGCAAAGCTTATCTGAACTCCATGTAATTAAGTCACAAAGTATTCAGTCCTCAAGTAAAATGAAAATTATTCATCTTCTTTAAAAATCCATGCCTACTTGCATAGCCAGCTTTTGAATATATATAAATGAATCTGGATATATAAAGTGAAGTCCAGATAAAAGAAAAGCTCAATGAAAAGGGAAGAGCATTGCAAATCCGTGCAGACCCTGCATGCTGTTTCTCTTCAACTTCCATTCCCTGGGTGCTTTGGCAGTTGCTCTAGTGCTTTCATTGCTTAGTGCCTCTCAGGCTTTTCCCTGCTAGGGGATTGATCCCCTGGGATCTGTCTGGTCCTTGCTTTTTGTTACAGATATAAAGAGATAAATGTTTGCAGTCTTTACAAGATTGGAGAGGGGAACCAGTGGAGCCATGTTTTGATATTGGTTGAGTTTATACCATTTAGGATGGGGACTTCTCTGCTTTGTTCTCCCCCAAGAAAAAGAGATGAAGAGACATTAAAACTACTCTTGTGTATGACTGTAGTCAGGCAGCAACAGAATCAGCCATATGGGTTGCCTGGGGGGTTTCTTGATATTTGCTCAGTTCAGCTGTTGCTGAGGTCAGTTTTTCCAATGACTCTGTTGGGAGCTGAGGTGGCCCATTCCTCATCCACATCCAACTGGCAAGGGCCCTTATGATGCCAGGAGTACAGCTTCAGAAGACACACAAGGTAGTTTTCAGTGGTACTAGGGAAAACAGTTAACAGGAGGGGAAGAGATGTCTTTCCATAGACTATAGTTTTTAAGGATATTTTGGCATGCAAGTTAACCTTTCCTTGGGTCTCTTGTCAGCAGGTGGGAACCTTTTTAAGTTGTCCTTTTACTCAGAAGGGCTGAATCGTCTGCCCTAAAGCATCCCTTAATGCAATTAAAACCAGCAGTACTGCTTCTCCAACACTGGGGCCTCTGATACTGGGAGGGGAAGCGGTGGCTCCTCTTTGAAGTCCCACCTACGGGAACATCAGTGGCAGGACTTCAAAGGGAAGCTGCTATTTCCTGTTGGAGCTCAGCCCTGGTGCTCAGCACTGCTAACAAAGCAGTCGAACTGGTTGTAAAGGCACTGATCCAGCAGAGCACTTAAGCACATGCTTAAGTCCCTCAGGACAACCCAGCACGGTCTGCTGGGTTGGGGTTCAGCTGGGATGGAGACTGGACTGATGGTTGGGTCAAGATTTCAAGGAGAGAACCATGTCTAAATGCCTTGGGGGGACCGAGAGGAATAGTGAGGAGAAGGCAAATATGCTGTGTTGGAAGGAACAGTGTTGGTATGGAGAGCAGAAGGTGTAAACTGCCTTCCTGATGTCCTAACACTCTTTCAGCAGCAGTTTGGCTTTGTTGATATTCAGCTTCTTTGGATCTTTCCTAGTGTCATCCAGCTGGCCAAAGGAAAAAGGTCCTAACTTGCTCTTTGTTCATTTTTTCCCACAAAAACAGCTTGATGGGTGCTGTGAATCTGGCCAGCCATTCATAACACAGTTACTTGCATCTGTTGCAACAGCAGGAGGTGGAAATACCATGAGCAATACTGCTGAATTTAGTGAACAACCTGGAGACAGACAGTGGGCTGCATAAACTCACAGCAAATGCTTGCCAATCATCCGTTGAATTCAGAAATAGCCTATATCAGTTTTGAGTTTACCTTAAATGAGCTGCCCAGCTGAGTATCTGACCAATAAATAGAGTTGACATGGGAGTCTATTGCAAACAGGTAAGAAATGCCAAAGGCTCAAGCAACCTGCCCTGTCTCTTGCTGAGTAACATATTTTTTTAGGATTAGTACCTCTGCTCTCTGTGGAGTTACTTGCCGAGTAACGGATGGCAGAATTGAGACTTAGTTTTATAGCAAGCATTATTCAGGTAATTCACATAATTTGCACCAACTTATCTGTTGTTGTCCTCAGGCTACAGATAGGCCTTGTGGTTGTGATGCGCAGGTGCAGATGTGTCTAACCGCACTGCTAACCTCACTCTCAGCATGATTTCACCTCCTCTCCAGGAGCACTGCAGCTTCTCCCCTATCACAACCTATGCGAAGCCGCATGGTTGCCTTGTATGCAGCAATTAAAAGAAGACCAGGAGTTGTTCTGTGCTGGCAGCAAGGGTGTTTGCAGTTGGAAAGGCTGCTCTTTGTGAAACAGCCGTATCAGATTAAACATGGTAGTTTGTAGGCTGTGGGAATAAATAGGTCACCTAGCCTGTGAAAACCTGTAGTTTCCAGGTCCTGCTCGCTGAGAGCTTCTTGTGCTCGGGACAGCATGGTGTGCCAAGCCACGCAGCAGACTGCAGTCTTCCTCTGTTTTGGTGTTCTCCCTCTAGGTTGGAGTCCTGGGGGAACCCATTGCCTGACACTTGCTAATCCTCCATCCCAAGAAAGTGATAGGAGAACAGTGTATTTCCTGGATGCTGTCACCTGAGGCAAACTGAAGAATAGAGACTAAAGAAAGTCCTTATTCATATTATGAAAACATCTACAAAACTCTTAGGACACTGTGTTTAGATGTGACCCACAGGGCTTTGCATAGATACTCAGGTACCCCAGAGCAAACATAATGCAGATCTTCAATAGGCAGATGTGCTCTGCACAGCTGTGCTGACCAAGGCAGTAAGGCTCAATTCCATGCTGATGTCTGTAGCCTTGTGGCGCTGCCCTGAGAAGGGGAGGCCCCTTCGCGCCTCCTTGTCGGCTCAGGTGTAGGATGCTGCTACAGTGCTAATACAGCTGTTACTGTTGGTGTTGCTTGATATGTCTATGGTATATTCTTTGTGGGCTCATGCTGGTGTCTCCGCTCGGTGGTTGTGTGGGGCAGTCTGGTTTGGAAGCAGCCACACACAAAGTGTGGATGTGCTCTCCTGTGGATGGGTAGGTTTGGATGGGCCAGTCTTTCGCAGCATGACTCATTCTCCTGCCTCAGTGCTCTGGGGAGGGGGGCGGGTTTATTCCAGAAAGTGAGTGTGGTCACTTCACCTGGGGCTGAAGCTGGCAACCTCAGAGACTGTTGAAAAAGTTCAAACTCAGCTTTTCTTTGCACCTTGAAAATTCACTAGAACTCTCTGAGGTGATTT
This sequence comes from Nothocercus julius, assembly GCA_013398735.1. Taxonomy (NCBI): domain Eukaryota; kingdom Metazoa; phylum Chordata; class Aves; order Tinamiformes; family Tinamidae; genus Nothocercus; species Nothocercus julius. The sequence goes on from VZSV01000071.1 coordinate 1,256,212, forward strand.
CTTAGAAAGGAAGTCCTGTTTTGTAACTGAGTTTTGGGACTAGTGTTCGAGAAAACTGTGTTTAGTTCTTGGTTCTGACACTGGGTGTGAGATGCTGGGTGGCCTTTAGCAGTTCATTAAGCTCTTTTTTTCCTTTGGTCTCCCATCTGTAAAACAAGCTGATAGCTCTTTTTTTTTTGTCCTGTTATTAGACAGCAAGTTCCAGAGGGATGTATTTCATTATGTGATGTATAGGTACTAGCTATGCTCTTGAGCAGGATCGTCCTGTGAAATGAGTAAATTAATGCTAATAGCAAATCTAGACAGGGCTGATCTTTGGAAAGATTTATTCCAAAGGCTATTTGGATTCAAAGAAGGTACATTTTATTAATCTTTTTCATTTGTGTGGTTTCTACCCATGGGTTAGTACTGAAAGGGTTTTATCCGATCCAGGGTGTACATGCAAATATCTCTATTTGAATAATACTGGAGAATAAATTTAGAAATGTTTAAAGAGGGCATGAATACCTCAATCTGCTAGGTGGAAAAATTACCACTTCTTGTGGGTAACCCAACCTGTTTAATTTGCTAAAAACATACCTGACTCAAAAAAAAAAAAAAAAAGGAAAAAGAAAAAAAAAGGAATAGCTGAAAAGAGAGCTTTTAAAAAAACAACTCTCTTCAGATTTCTAGTTTAATATTTCACTGTGCAACAGTATTTTCATAACTGCAGCTTTTTTGGGCAGAGGTGGGGGAAATTAGAATATATTAGAGAACTTTGGAAACCACTTTCTATTTGTAAAACATGTTGTGTGTGTATCATAACACCTACAGGACTTGTAGCTCTGCCAGATTTTGCACTGACTGTCAGAATTTTCCTTGCTAAATGACATTGTACTACTTTGTGGGTACAGAAAACAAATATTTTGAGGGAGGGAGCATTCTCATGCACAACACATTTGTCGTCCTTGCAGTATTCAGTCATAGTGTTTTATTTGAAAGATGCTGCATTTTTCAGCTACCTAATCTAAGTCAAAGGATAGGTTTAATGCATGCTTGTGTGCTCTGTGATGGCTTATTGGTTTGTATCTTTTGCAATATAACAGCCCCTAGGGGCTCTGGAGGAGATCAGGGCCTTATGCATTAGGCACAGTATGATCCCATAGCAGAGGACAATAGTTGAAGGTGAAACTAGGGTGGTTGTATTCACACATCTGGCTGCAGAGCAGTTTTCCCTCCCTAGGCCTGTGATGAGGGGGATGCGGGATGGCTGAGTAGGTGAAGCAAAAGCTGCACCGTGCGACAAGATGCGCCTACGCTGCAGGTACCTCTAACCAGTTAGGTTCAGGTAGCAATAACAGTAACATGGCAGCAGGTAAGACATGCCCTGAGGCAATACCCAACGTCCCCTACACGCTTGTACATGCTGCATTGCTAAAGCTTCCCTGCTGTTAATCCCACAGCTAATTAGCTTCAAGCTCCCACAGATTCTGTGGCAAAAGCCCACAGCAAATCACAGCAGCATCCCCTCAGTGTCTGGTGTCTGGTCACCCTCGTGCCAGCCTGCCCGTCAGAGGAGAGGGAGCACTGGCAGCACCTTCCCCACGGCCCACCGGCGGCCCAGGGCTTGGCCTGAGAGCTTGGGCGATCTCCTCGCGTTGCTTTGTTGGGCAAGGCGTTGGCTGAGCTGAGAACAGGAAAAGAGTTTCGGAAACCTTGGTGTTGTAGACTTCTGCCACAGTTGGGACTTGAAAAATCTGCAGAAGCATTTAGGCAAGCGCTAAAGGCTTCTGAGCTGAAAATTGCCTGGTTTGTTTTTGTTCACCAAAAAATGTATTTTTCACTGAGAAATTTGCAATTTCAGGCCCATAGATTTGTTGAAAAAGGAAAAAAAATATTCACCGGAAGATATATATAACCAGATTAGCAACAATCTAAGAAAATGATCCTTCCTGCCCTGTGCTACTTTTCTGACCTCAGAAGGGCTATGCCTATGGCTTAAGAATACCTAACAGCCAGGTTTTGAGAGTGATTCCCCTGCTGCCGTGAGACGAGCCCGGATGTCCTCATCTTGAGAGCCTTCCGAGGAGAAGCAGGGTGGAGTTAGGAGCTGCCGAGGCTCCGTGGTGCCGCTGCAGCGACGGCCTCCAGCGGGCTAGTGCCTGCAAAAGTGAAGCTGCCCAAGGCCTGCTCTCCCCTACCCCCAGGCTTATGCCCTGCATGCAGCCTCAGACAGAGCTGGAGAAGAGCATAGAGAATTGCCCAATGCCCTCCAATTTACTGATGTCATCAGCACTTTGCAAGCTGAATTTGCCAAGCAGAGAAGGGTAGACATTTGCTGACATTTTATATTATGTCTTAGTGGCACTCCTGTTTCTGTTCGGGATACAAGCTGTGATTAAGATGTTAGCTAATTAGTATTTAGTTATTAAAATCTACTTGCTTTTTAATCACAGTAGACAGTTGTGATCAGTTTTTACAGGTAAAAAGAACAAGTGTTCTGCCAGAAACTATAACAAGCTTTAATCCCCAGCTATGCAATTTTCTGTGACTAGAGAGGCCTGTTGGTTTTTAGAAGTAATTATCAGAGATGAACAATTGAAAAAAAAAAAAAAAAAGTGAAAGAGAAAGAAAAAGAAATAAAAAAGATGTTTTGGAGCACATTAGGAAAAATCTTTAAGAATAGACTCTTCTGCTTTTTCTACTTTCCTCCTGGAAATGATATTATCTGGCTGGATGGGGTTGCTTTAGAGGCTTCAGGGCACATTAAAGGGTAATAAGAAGGGCATGGGGTGAGAAAAAGGTTCCTGCTGAGTTAGAGAGAGACACATGATAGCTCTTCTGGGAGCAGAAAGTCAGATTTAATAATGTCCTTGCTAAACGCAGTTAATAATTGAGGTCAGGGCCCTGGGTGAGGGTAATGAGGCGATAGTCTATGTGCAGAGTGGTGGTCGTATGGACCTGCTGCTTGTAATATACGAGTGATGCTGATAGCGAGCGCAGAGCAGAGCGGCGCTGGGTCCCTTGGGACCATCATGGCAGCAGGTAGGTTCCTTTTATTTTGTCTTTCTCAATCAGTTCAGTAATTGTATTGATTATAAAATGAGGGGCAGCACAGAAACCAATAAGCTTAGGGCAGTGAGCATGATAGCTAATCAGCTATTAGGGGCCTGGTTAAGACAACAACTTCCCTTGCTGCATCTCACTGATGGGGTAATGTGCAGCTGGAATTGATAACTAAAGAACTCTGTATGTACCCGTCAGAATTACTGCTTTTAAGTTTCTGGGAACCATTATGCCCTCCATATGTCAGAATGCCTCCCAAAATCTGATCCTCAGAGCACTCTGGAGAAGGCAGAGTTCCTTTCTCCCTTGGTGTACAGATGAGACACTTGCTAAAGTTATAAATGGAGTCTCTGTTGAAACAGAGTTACTAAGCTGAATTTTAGGTTTTCACTCTAACCACTGAGGCTGATCAGGTCCCCTATGTCTGTTGTGCTCATGTCATCTGTGTTGCCCCTGACATTCAGGATATTCACAGAAATGCTAGCAGAGGAGCTCATGCAAGCTGTAAAAAAAAAAGTAAGTGCTGCTTTGGTTGTCATTCCTCTATGAAAACAAAACCTCCCTGAATCAAGGAAGTGGAGAAGAACAGTATCTGAAAAACACAAGCTTACATAATCTTTGCTCTCTTTGCCTGTGCTTTGTGGCCCTGCTGCTGCTACAGGGTGAGGGCAGAACAGTGCCTGTTGGTTTTGGTGGGTCTGTGGGCTGTATGCTACCAATCTGCTGCTTTCTCGGTGGTGGGTTTTGAGCTACAGCTTTCTAGGGCCTGACATTGCAACAGAAAGCAAGCACAACTCATCACACTTTCTTCCACCTCATGGCAAGGTTGGAGGAAGGATCACAACTCATGTATGTGCTTTGGCACAAAGGACATGGAGTAATTGTGAGCCAGAACTTTGCCATTTAGTGGTAAATGCTTGGAAAGTGTGATTCTACTAAGTTCAGGCACAGGAAAAACATGTTTGTCAGGTCTGTGCTGAGAGGGTCTGGTCAAAGGACCCTTTCTTACTGGTCCATATGTTGGCTCACACAGTAGGCACACTAGACACATTGCCTAGCCCAGGGAGGGTCCTGTGACCTGCAGGGTCTTCAGTGCCAGCAGTTAATAACAAATCACAAATATCATACAAGTTTTCTGACCCTTTCTTCCTTCCTTCCATAGACTTGTATTCAAGGTATGTGATAAGGAAGAAAAAAAAAGAAAAGAAAAAAAAAAAAGAAAAGTGGAAGAGAGAGCTTATTAAAAGGCCAGTTTGCATTAGTTTGGCAGTCTTTGCACCCCTACAAAAAGCCAAGTAGTGAATGAGAAATTGGTCAGTATGTGTAGGACTGGAACATTAGCACATGATCTAGTAGACTGATGAAGCACTAAAAACACTTTATGAATAAGTCATTCATAACTTATCACCCCAGTAATCATTTCCTCAGTGATAACCACTTTTTAAAAAGTATTAAATTGGACATGTCATGGGCTTAAAATTTAAGATAAATTCAGGTCATATTCTGCCTTGTCTTGAAGTTGACTGACAGAGAGGTGGTTGGCAAGAATTGACCCATTTCTGTGAGTTCTTTGTGCAAGGGCTTGTGCTGAGCAACTCCTCATGGGTCCGCAGTGCCCACGGGAACACGTGTAAGCGATGCAGCAATGTACAATTCCTCTCACATCTGAATGCTCCTGTGTTAGTAAAATACTCGATATAGCTTGTGGCTAGCTAGGCCTTCCATGTTCCCCACTCCCAAGCATGGGTCCTGTGCAAAAAAAACAGTATGTGGCCTGCAGAAAAGTACTATACTATGAGACATAAGTTAATCTTAATTGCAGTGTTTCCTCAGGTTCTAGGCTTGGCTTTGTCGCTGCAATAATGTTCTTTAATGTTGTTATTGTTCCGTACAGACATTAAATCTTTTACGAGTAACAGATGGTCATGTCTCTCTGATGTTTGGTCGCAATGGCTCAGTTAGGCATTCTGCTAAAATACTGGCCAAAGGAGATGAGTAAAAATTGGTGTGTGCAATTAAGACAGACCTGGGGCTTCTGATGCTCTGTCTGGCTGTTCCCTGTCCTCACATGCAGGCTGGGCACAGCTTATGCTGTTATACCTCTGCTAGGGCTTGCTGCATTACTCTGCTGCTCCCGGAGGAGAATCCATCCCCATTAGTAGTGGTGGGTGCTCCCCAAAATCACAGAGTCCCAATTGTCCTCCCTTCACGATTCATTTGCCACATGTTTAAAAATGAATGTAGCTATGTGAAAAAGAGGAAAAGTTCAGGCAGAGGAATAATTTATAATTCTCAATAATATTGCTTCTAGCTACTGCTCTATAGTGCCAGTTCCTGCCCAACGTGGTTTCTGCAGCTAACAGCTATAAAAGTTTGTTGACCTGAGAGGCTTAGTATCAACCATAGCTACAGGCAAAGTCAATATGGAGGCTGAAAATCCAGGGCTAATAGAAAAATAGAAGTCAATATTTGGGATGTGAGTCAGGAACTTAAAATAGGAAAGTGAAACAGATGAGGGCTGTAGCTGCAAGAGTGCTGGAGGTGAAATGTTTAGATCCAAGGACCACGGCTGGTTACTATCTTCCCCTCTAACAAGGTTGCTCATTCTGCTTCAGAAATTCATTTCCAATGGCCAGGCCACCTCCCTGACCTATATTCCTCAGACTGCCATTACGTCAGAGCCTGCCTATTTGGGGTTATAAGTGAAATCCTCTGTCTTCTAGGTGAAATCCACTGATAATTATATGTGGGGCAAATATGGGCTGGGGCATGGAGAGGCCAGGAGAAGAGTTTGGTTTAGGTCTGTTTATACTGGAAAATCCCCTTTCTAAGCCCGTACTGTTAATCTGTCGAAGGGAGGGTAGGGGGCACAGGGAAATTCCCCTGCATATGAGGCAGTAGCTGAAGGGAACAGTGATTTCACAGTGAGGATCTTCTAGCTAAGCATCAGGTGGAAAAGTAACTCGCCTTAAGTGTTTTTTTCCTACTGGCGAGAGGCACAGGGAACTGAGAGCTCTTACCCACAAATGAAAATGATGTGGCCTTATTTATACTATGAGGTATGGGGAGCAGAGCCTGAGCATGCTGATGATGAATTTATATGCCTTTCTGTGAGGTGGTATTTAATTTATACAGCTTTTCTCTGCTTGGTTTTAGTGGACCAGATCTCTAGCAGATGTGAACCTACCCAACACCATTAAAGTCAGTGGAGCCGGTTTACTCCAGCGAAAGGATTGGGCCGCATCATCTGATGTTTAAAGCAAGTGCAATCTGCCACGTTCTCCCAGCACGCTGGCTCTGTAGCTAGGAAGGGTTCTGGGGAGTCACCCTGACATTGTTTTACAGGCACAGGCTGTGGTCTGTATGTCTTGCATATACAGTGCTTCAGCTAACACAATTAGTCCATGGTGAAAGAGCAGCTATGGGAAAAGAAGAAAAAAAGAGACTGGGAAGAGGCTGGGAAAAAAAAAGAGACTGGGAAAATGTTGTAGAAATGATTTTTTTTTGTGGAAAGTAGGGTTTCAACTGAGCAAATTATTTCAAGAATTACTTCTAGTCTCTGTGTAAATTTTTGTATTTTTATTTAAAAATCCAGATGCCTCAAACCTCAAATATTTCAGTTGAACCACATTTTGATTATAATATGGTTCCTGTTTCATACTATCCCATCTGACTATTGTGAACCTCACTGGGTTTTAATTTGACATAATTTCAGATTTTTGTAACCTGCTAACATTACTGTAATATCTGTAGTGCTCATTAGTTTTTCCTGACTGTCTAAGTACTTGGGCAATGTGGCATGTCAGCACATCCTAAAATATATACATTGAGATATACAACCCTGGTAGCTATTTAAGTTAGTATTTAAGATGCAAAAACTGAGGCGCAGAGCGCAGCATGACTTGCCTGTGATCCTAAATGAAACCTGTTGTAGACTCAGCGAGTAATTGGAACCCAGCCTGATGCCTGAACTAGAAAATGTCCGATCAGCTCATATTCCCTTTTGCTGCAGACCGTTTTTTCCTAAGGAGGAAACAAACCGATCTCTGTTTGTCTCACCTTGGGGACCCGTGTTAAAATAGATACCCTACCTTTCAGCCGAGCTTTTCCAGATGGAGAGTTTTCAGAGATAACGTGTCCATAAAGATATATTACCTATATGTGGATATATGTAAAGAGTTCTCTTCGGGCTGGCAGGGTCCAGGGTTGTTGGTTTTCAAGAAACCAGACAAAATTACTTTTTTTTTTTTTTTTCCTTTCTTCTTAACTTCAGGTAGAGCCGCAGCTCTTGGATCTGGCAGCTATTCAGTTTCAGCTCTGTAGCCATCGCAGCGAGGCTGCAGTTTGGTGGCTTTCTGACCTGGAGTTAACATAGTCCTGGCCTCCAGCCGCCCTCTGGCCCTTCGCTCCATCCTTGCCCAGCACCTGGACAACCATCTTGCTGGTATCGCCACCAAAATTTGGGGGGCTGTGCTGTTGACTGGGTGCCCAGGCCTCTGTGCCTGATGATCCCAGTGCTCTGGGACTGCAGCGTGGTGGCTACGGGGAGATCCCTGTGTGCCCCGCTGTGACAAGGGCCATCGGATGTCCTCTTGGGGGAACATGTCCTGCTGCTTCCAGGGAGGGCAGCAACACAGGCAAATGTCTTTCTGAATTCTTGCATCGCTTTTGATATGTCAAAAGCTAACAAAATGCAGGATATTTCAAAAGTTACTTATTGAGGCTCAACGAACCAACATGTCTGGATGATTTTTTATTTTTCAGTAGAGAGCCTTTTAACCAGGAGCAGTTTTCATCATCATACCACTGGGCTAGTCGCATGGTGTGTGAATACACAAGCTATGAGTCTGTTATAAACAAAACTGCAAACAAGTACATAACAAGACTGTTATATAAGGCATTTTGCATGTGTCAAATGCATGGAAGGATTTTTGTTGTTGTTGTCATTGTTGGTTTTGTTTTCGCTTTTAAAGAAATATAGTATTGTAAAAATGTTCTTGTTAAACCTAAAATTTTCTCTTCTTACCATCTAGACACAAGTACAGCTATACAGCTCTTAAGAGGGAGTGAATGTCATAAATTGATGTAAAATTATTTAACTCTGCATAAACTGGCCACATTTTTGAAGAACTTAAGCTATTACATGAATTAAAATTTCTCCCTTCAGATGGTACAAAGCTTTCTGTTGCATGTTCTGATAAATCAAGGAATATTGAATCTTAAACTTACAATTCTTGTAAGACTGAGTATTGCCTATTCTGCATCTCAGAAGATTATAACTTTGCAGAGGTGCTGAATCACTTGCCACCTGGGATAATGTCCAGAGATCTCCAAAGAGGTCCCAGAGAGCCCCTGAAGTCTGTTTCCTTAGTCTGTTTGTGATGAGGAGCCCCTGGAAGGGGCTGCATTTCTGTAGAGAGTGATATTAGCTCTTCATGTGCGTGCCCCACTGGCCTCTTTCAATGTGACTGAAACTACATCAATAGGACATACAGTAAGTAATTAAGAATGGCTCTTTCATCAAGTTTAAGCTAGGTTATTGATATTTGATTTCACTTAAATAGACACCAATGCCAGCTCCTGCAAGTGTTCTTTCAGGTAAATAACGTTGCTTGTGCTGGTACCAATAAAATACTGCTTCGGCAGTCCTACAAATTCCTGGTGCTCAGTACACGCTGAGTCCTCCTAGCAGAAAGACTGTTTCTGAAGTTGGGAAACCTCATGTTTTTTTTAAGAGCAAATGAGACTGCAGGTATTGATCAAAATCTAATCATCTCTACTATCTATCTAAGATGCCTGAAGGGCATATCTAGAGTATGAAGCAGCAGTGGAAGCTAGTGCAGGAGTGATGTGTCATTTGCAGAGTGACAGCATGTGCTTTCACATGGGCAAAACAGTACACATGCATCACTGCAAAACTGTTTCTATTACTTGAGATTGAAATCTTAATGACCAATTAGTATCTCATTAGAGTAGTATTTACATAGCTAATGAAGGAGCTAATACGTGAGGAAATAAAACATTTGAGACCCACGAGCATAGTCAAGTGACTTTATCTTTGGTACACCACAGAGCTAACTGCATATAAAGTTGCATTTTTAACATTTGGTAGTAAAAAATGGATGGTGTAAAACAGAGATGGCAATGCAGGGAAGGGAATGCTCATTATCCTTGGTTAGCAGGAACTGAGGCCCAGCAAGATGAGGTTGGTCTTTCCAAACAGGGTCCAGGAAGGCTGAGTTCTGCTTGGGGTTACTGTCCTTCTGTTATGCTGTAAATACCATGGTGCATGTACCTCATCTCTCAGGTAAAAACACAGTTGTCTCAAGGTAGGAGTAAGCTGCAAAATGTGTTCTGCTCTCCAGAAGATTGTGGGAGTTAACTGAGGAAACTTTCCCCAGTTTGCAGTACTTGGAGAGAGCAGTTACCTCCTCAGCCTCTCTCTTGGAGGAAGACTGTGCTTTCTTTAGGGAATTCTGAGCCCCCAGGCTTACTGCAGAGCAGTGTCATCTGGGGCCCGCCAAGTTTCATGAAAGATTAGGTGAATGAAGCTACAAGTTTCTGCAAAGAAACGTAAAGGTTAGAGAATGGTGCACCAGACTCCATGGCACTGCCCTGAGGCTTAGAGAGTTAAGGAAGGCCTGGAGGGTGTTTGAACTTAAATTCAAAGAGGTTTAAGAGGTGTCATCAGCTCTGGTCTTGTGGAACTGCAGTGAGAGTTTCCAAGCGGGAGAACAGCAAGGAGACAGAGCCCCAGTCTCCCACAGCAGAGGGGAATCACCTAAGAGCAGCTCTGAACAGCTGGCTTTGGTTTCCAGTGCCAGGCCTGAAGCTGATCTGAGAGGGGCCTCTCCTGCAGGAGTTCCCCGGTACAGGGGACCACGCGGCCCTGCGCTGCTGGCAGAGGACAGGAGCTGTTGTGGGATGGAGCATCTGACTTCTTGCCCGTGGTTGCAGGAAGGGACTGTGTGAGCATGAAGGACTCAAAACCGACCACAGCAGGCCCTGGGTAGCAGCACTTATCTACCTTAGCACGGAGCTGTTTCCCTAGTTAAATGGAAGAGCGCATTGGCAAGGGGGGAATCTTATAAAATTAGAACAAAGCAGGCATTGGTTGCTCGCCAAATGTACATGTTGACCTTTCCTGGCTGTTAAGACTTTCATTCCTTAGCCATTGTTAAGCAAAAATATTTGCACTCTTAGAATAAAATCGTAAGCTAGAGCTATCGTGGGAATCATGGACAGTATCTTTAAGGGAAAAAAAAGTTTTTTCATCATGTTTAATCAAGGACAAGTCTCAGAAATGCTAAGATATTGTAACAACTGTTTATAGGATGGGCTAGATCTTCAGCAGCTTTGACTCAGTACAGCTTCAGTGGAACTATACAAGTTCACTAGACTCAGACTTCATATTTGTGTTCAAGACTTAAACCAGGAGGGCTAAAAATTTGTGAACCTAAACTGTGCTACAGTGTCCTACATTGTATTAATATATATTCAGATTTGAAAGATACAGCTCTTGAAAAGTTCAAATTTATATTTATGAGTCTTACCATAGTTATTAGCAAACTAACAAGCAATTAGTAGCAAATCTCTAGAGATTAAACCATCCATAGAGGTGGTGTGGCTCTTTGCAGAACTTCGGGTAGGCACAGGAAACTGAATGTCTAATAATGACATCCGCACAGCAGAAAGAAGGAATGAACATATTAAAATCAGAAATAATATTCCCTCAGTAATAATTCCTTGATACTTACGTATCACCCAAGTCTTCTTGCTTATGGTCTGCTCTGAGAGACTCTCCATCGGGGTAGGGTAGAGTCCCTGAAGGTCTGTAGCCTGCCAGCAGGCAGTACTCAGCGGGAATATTGTAGAGTTACAGCTCTGGGCTAAAGATTTCCATGAGAGCAAGTAGGAAATCTGATTTTGAGGAAAAAAAATTGCCCATGGCAGTGCTCTCCTTCATACCCCTGTAGGAGGATGGCACCTCTTTGCTGAGCCGTGATGGCAGGTTGTCCGCAGCTGCAAGGCCTGCTTAGTGTAATTCTCAACTAAATTTAAATAAATCCACTCCTTTGTCAGTTTGCTGATGTTTATGTGACCATCTGGAAGAAGGTTTGGCAAATGAAAGCCCTCATTGGCCTGACTTGGCCTTCTGCTGTCAGTATTCACCACTATTCCTCTCTCCTCGCAACCTCAGCAACTTCTCCCCTTCTGAGACTGTCTTTCTTGCCTCTGCCATGTAGCACGTAGCATGGCACTGGCATGGCTTTCAGAGCCTGCTAGGGAGCAAGAAGCTGCCCTCTGTCCTCCTTGAGCCTCGCATCTCAAAAGGAAATGCCACGATCTCCTCTGCATTAGCAGGGAGGAGCCTTGCTGGGGCTGACCCTGCACTGACACCCAGCAAATGCGAGGCAGTGCAGCGGGATGTGGGCTTGGCCCTGCGTGCTGTGTTGTGCTCAGCTGGCAGCCTGGGTGCAGAAGTGGCACAAGGGTAAAGTGTGTGCTCAAAGGAGTCTAGCTCTCCTATAGGTTCCTAAACGAAGAGGCACCTTGGGAGGATGGGCTGTGATGTTGCTTGGAGAGTGTTTTTATAAGTGACTTTCAGTGAGCTCAGGGGAAGTGCCTTAGGCATACGAAACAGTTTTCTCTCTGGTTGACTAATTCGGTTGCTGTAAGCGTCCACCTGGCAATGCTCTGAAATTGTTTTCATTTACTAAATTCTCCAACATTTGCTCTGAAAGCTGCTACTGCAGGAGAAGACGCTTCTCCCTCATCTGCCGGGAAGAGTGATGTTCCCTCCTTCTCCATGCCTTTCTGTCTTGTTCCTGAGTCTTTCCTGGGTGTCTCTGCCATTGCTATCATGGGCAACTAACTTCAATGTGGAAAGCACAGGCAATTTCTTCCAATATGCAGAGTCTTTGGATCAAATCTCCAAGCTGAGTAAAACAATAAAACATTCAAGGTGCAGTGTACCCTGCCTACTTATCAAAAAAGCCCTTCTCTTCCATTTCTCTCTTTGGTTCCTTCTTTACTAATAAACAGTCTAGCTATATAATCATTGTATCTTTAGTTAATTTAAATGCTATAAAAATGGGATAGTCTCAGTGAGATTCTTAAAGTTGTGCCTTGCTGGTTTTCACTTTTTTGCTACATATTTTAATGATGCCACAGAAGCTCTTCATTCTCATGCTGTTGCCAATCCAGTCTGTGAAGATCACATGGGCAACATTCCCAGGGAGACTGGGTCATCCAGTAAGAAAATTCAGCTTGGTAAAGTCACTCCTCTTTTTTCATACATCCCTTTTCCTCTTCCCCTCCAACTTTCCTTGTGTGTGTCTCTTGCTTTAAAAGAAACAGAGGGAGGAAAAAGGAGGAAGAGAAGAAAATTTTGAGGGATTAAATCTCAGATGTGAATTTACTTGAATTTTTTTTTTTTATCCGAAAAAAAAAGCTTATGATCACTCAAAATAGCAATTATTTGAATCTAATTAGAACCATTTTATTTAGCCCCAGACTTGATGCTTGATCTCAGTAATAAATGAACTTACAAAATATTTTTGGTACTGAAGGAACTGTAGCTGAGAGGGCCAGCTTATCTATCTTGTTTTCCTTTTGTAGGCTTAATAGGAACCTCATTTGATTTTGAACAGAAAAACATCAGCTGAAAAGCTGGCTACTGTGCATTCAGCTAGGGGAAAGGGAATGCAACCTCTACAGATTTTGAAATCCTGGATTACAAGTTAAAGATGCTAACTGAGATTTGCTGAAATTTAATGATTAAACGAATTTGCGTTTAACTTGAATAAAAATGGCCTGAGCTAATTTGTAATGTGGAAGTACCAGTGAAGATCAGGACATGTCTAAGGAAGGTGCTGTGCATAGGCTCAGAAAAGGGATCATTTTTCAGCCAGCTCAGCTCTTTGAACCTGTTTACTGGAGGAGCACTAGTTTTGGCATAAGGGATGGAGCAGGACTATGTGGCTAGGCTAGGGAGGAGGCGTGCGAAGGGAGGGACTGGGGCAGGCTGTGCTTTGTTCAGCTGAATTGTTTGGAATGGCTTTCTTAGAAGCTGGGCTGGTTTCAGAAAATTCCTGGCCTGAACAGAGGACAGATAGAAAGAGGAGGGAAGGATCCTTTACCTCCTGTATAGTTTGGCCACTGGAAACGCCAAGTCTGAACCCAGACAAGGTCTTATGGACCTCAGTGACATCCTGCCTGTGTAACGTAAAGCTGCTGAGCTAGAGATGTGGCTTCATGATGCAGAGAGTAAGTGGCTTCCTGTCGGCTGCACAGAATCCCCTGGCACAGGCAGGGATTGAGTGGAGATCACTGATGTCTCCTGCCCAGGTGCGAGATCCCCTTCTGGCATTGCTGCTTTCTGCCAAAGCCACCTCTCCCACCTCTCTGTCCCTGCTCCGCAGAGGTGACTCTTCCCTTTCACCTGCTGGCACAAGCAATTGCTCCCTGACCTGGTTTGGAAAAAAAGGACGAGTTAGCTTAAATGCACAGAGAAGTTTTATCCTAGCTTGGAGCATATGGAGAAAAATGAGGTAGAGAGCCCCTGTGTGAGCAGTTGTGCTGGGGAAATGGAGGAGGCACTAACCCCTGGCGAAATCATGGGCAAAAATAGTGATTCCCAGATCACTGCAATTCCACTTTAAAGCGGTCTCCCCTGGCGGCTGCTTTAAATGCTCTCTTATTAAGTTAAAGAACTTTTACATGTATATTAAAAAATGCTTTATAACACGGAGAAACATGGACTGAGTTATTGTTGAAAGGGAAGAGAAGGAGCTGGGGGAGCAGTATGCTTTTCACCAAGTCTTTGAGTGATATGATAGGTCACTTTAATAGTGCTGGACCTGGATTTCTAGTTAATGACCTAAAAAGGTAAATAGTTCCTCAAACACCAATGAAGAAAAACTGGTAGTTTTGCTGGGCTAGAAACAGTCTAACTCCCTTGTTGGGGAAAACAAAGCTCTGAGTCTAATGTGGGGAACTGAATCTCTGTCTCTGTGTCTGTCACACAACAGTTTTCATCCTTACTAGGCCGATGGTTGGTGGCGTGGGCATTTGGAAGCAAGCAGCTGCAGCTGCTAAGTCTTCAGTCACTGTGCTTTGCTTGCAAGACAATTTGAAGGCAAAGTTTTTATGCCAGAAATGCTGGTTCCTCATACTGCTTTCCAGTGTGAAAAGCAAATACATTTCACCCATTGCAACTCAAAGTTGTATGCAAAAGTGAGAAGGAAAAACTGCCTTCTTCTCTCCTGCAGTCTTTCTAGACCACAACCTTTTTCCCGTGTATTTTGTTAACTGGAGTCTGAGGCTCAGATTGTCTTTTGCTTTAGGAAGTGGAACATCACAATAAGAGAGCAAATAAAAACAGAGGATTGAACTGTTAGGGTATGTTGGAAGTCTTAATTAACTGCTTTTTGAAGAATTCCTTTGAGCTGCCTTGAACCTTGAATGTACCCCCAAACTGCTGCCTTTCTTCTGTTCCCCACCTCTTTTCTTTCTGGTTATATGGCTTTCCAGGAAAGTTGTCTCTCTTAAAAATACTTTTTACACATACAGCATGTGCCACTGCACAGCATGGCATTGACTGTTAACAGATTCCTTGACCTGTAACCTACTGTGCTATAAAGCTTTCTGATTCCTTATTAATGGGTTATTTATCCCATTATATTTACATCAAAACAGTAGTAAAAATGTCTTTGTTACAAGCAGGGCTAAGGAAGAAATTGCGAGTAGTTACCCTGCTTTTGGGGGACATCAAGAGATACTGCTTCTCTGAACATAACAGGGATATTTCTACTGCTAATCTGCTGCTCAGCTTAGAAGAGTTCAGCTTAGAAGATTGACACCGAGCAGCTTGGGAACTTCCTTTCCATAGGGCACTTTGGGAAGACCACAGAACAGAGCAAAGCAAGAGGTGGACCTTAGACTGTGAAGCCAATGACTGCGATAGCTGGTACCCAAAGCGTCAGAACTGGCACACAGTAATAGCAGCAGCATCCGTTTGAGTTCCTTAGGTAGCTTGTGCACAAAATTATCATCAGAGTGGATAAATTAGACAGCTTAACCCACCAGGACAGCTCCCCATGAGCAGTAAGACCAAACACATCAATGTGTTCTTCAGTTCCTGCCTATTGCTACTGCTTTGGAATTATTAGTGTATGCAACTATTCCTTGTGGCTAGGCTACACGTTGACATAGCGCTTGTGCATGTTCACAGAGCTTAACCACACCATGACTGAGACGTGAAGCAGGTAAAATTCATGCCCACACAGCTGACTAGCACAGGGTCTGTGTGATATTTTGGCCAAACTTTGATGGCCTAAGGCAGCTGCATGATGCATGTGAACTACCCTCGTTCTTCCATACGAAGGTGAATTTCAATCCTGTAGCCTACAAGGCTTGTTAAATTCTGGAGAAATAGTTAAGACAGAAGCCATCATGACAATCCCATGTAAAGGAATTTTATATTTCACACCTTTCTAATGAAGACAAACACGTATAATATGTGTAGAACCCTCTGTATAACTCATGATAATGTGGTGCAGATGGCATTCATTCAGGTTAGGTGTGAAATCATTTTGGTTGAAGGGAAATAAACCTTTATTTTATCATATGCGTATATTTTTTTTATTTGAAGAGTTGGTGGAAATGTTGCTTTTTTGCACTTTTGATCCTTGTAAATCCAACTTGTTGTATCAGAATGTGTCCAATATTGCAAATGGATGGAAGGAAGGAAAAAATAATATTTACATATTATTACAGTGGTGTGTTTTTTTTCATCTATCAAAGTTCCTTAGTGTTAAAGTTTGACATTTTAGAAGCTGCTGAGGAAAAAAAATACATTAAAAAAACACTTTAATTTTGATTGAATTTATTTTGCAAGGAAACTATTTTCCCACCAGCTGCAGAAATGAATGTTGCATTCCATTGCACAACTTGGAATTTCAACTTTCCACTGATACAGGGAGTGTGGTCCTGATTTTTCAAGCACTTATTCATAAAGCCAATTTTTAGGACCTCAGCATGCTTCCCGGGAAGCGTGAGCATTGGAACAAGCACTGGCAGAATCCGTCAACCCGGATGCGATGATTTGGGGCAGCACTGCTGGGCTAGGGGAGATCTCGACACTCACCTGATCCATGTTATCTTTGTGGGGGGACAAAGCGGGGAAGGAGAGGCTTGGGGGCAGCAACTTTTCCTTTCCCGAGAGCCGGCAGTGGGGTGGGCTGCGCTCAGCGGCTTGGAATGTGCGCGCGGTCCCCGCAGAGAGAGGCAGGGGAGCAGGGAGCAGGTGAGGAGGTCAGGGATGCAAAATAAATGGTGTTTATTCCATGGTTCCCCGGCTCGCTGTTTGTTTAGTATTTTGATTTATTTTGGATGAGTTTATTCCATGGCTGACTGAAGGAATGTAGTCAGTGTTTAGTGTAACCACATAAGTGGATGTGAATGTTTACTGAGTATATACGTGTGAAAGCTGTATAGATAACGGAAAACGTAAAGAAAAGAGCAGGCCTCAAGCAGCGACACGGTGCCAAGGCCACATGCATCCAGTGGGGGAATGCAGAATTTATGGGAATAAAGGGATTAGCAGTGGGACAAAGCTGCACTTCCTGACTGGTGGTACCGCTTTGCCAACCCAGTTCTTAGCAGACTAAAGGACATGCTGCATTTTGCAAGCAGGTAAACTAAAGAGGGGCAGTTTGGAGCAGGTGGTTACGCAGCTAAAAAATTCAGCTTATTCACGCAGGCCACAGCTCTCTCCTTTCTTTTGAACCCCCCAGCACCTTGCGCGGCCCCAGGGCCGCGGGCCCCAGCGCCTCGCAGCGTGAGACGGCACAGAGGCAGCACCGCCGCCAGCGTCCGCCTGACGAGCCCCGGCCGGGAACGCGGCCCCCGCGCCGCCCCGCTTCCCAGAGCAGGGAGAGGAGCGCCAGAGCCGCCACGGCATCCGCATGGCGTGCCGGGACGCCACGCCGGGTGGGCTGGTTACAGCGAAAAGGGAAAGAGGAGAGACGTCGGGAAGGAGCAGGAAGCCGAGGAGTGGCGAGGGAAGGCAGTCAGAGGTGTTGAGGTATGCGAAGGTTTCCAAGTTGCTGTTCCAAAGTGCTGAGCGGGTTTCGGTGGGGCCCGAAGGAAAGCGAAAGGGAGGAGTGAGGGTGCAGCGTGCGAGAGGCTTCATTGTGCGTGTCCACGAGCCAGCGCTGGCCAGGCGGTAGCTTGGAGCAGAGGAGAGGCCTTCCAGAGGCCGGTTCACTTGGCACGGGCTCTGAGCACCCTTCCTGGCTTCCTGCTCTACATCCTTTCACGTGTGCCTCCTGGTTCAGTGAGGCTGCTGGGTGCTGGGGACTCAGGAAAACACCTTGGAGGTGGCCCTGCGCTCCTTGCAGAGGGCAAGGACGTGGCGGGCAGGCAGCCGGGCTTCAGCGCACCACAAGGCGCACGCTGTCCTGGGAACAACTCTGCTACATCCATATCCCAACCAGGATCGCTGCCATCCTGGCTGAGGCTGTACCCGGCCTAATTTATCCTAGTAAGAACCAAACCAACCAACCAACCAACCCTTGTCGGTGCAGGTAAAATCCTACAAAGTCAAAGCTTTTCCCCACAACTGGATGGCACAATTGCATTCCTGCTAGGATTCAAGGGTTTCAGAGAGACCTGTGGGCAAGGAGGTGCTACAATTTTTCAGGCCTCTATTGGGTAAGAGATTTGCTATTGGGATTGTGGTAAGTGTCTGCGCTAGCCGGGTACTTACGTCTCACTGAAGTTTGGGGAATTTGTGTGTCTGACCTGATTATGCTTCCTCAGAAATCTCAGTGTGACCTATATAGACGTTCGGGCTTCTGGATACCTCTCAAAATCCAGCCTTTAGCCTCTCTCTGCCACATTTCCCCTTCTCTAAAGAGAGAGTAGTAGTTCTTGCTCCTCTGGTAGAAGAATGGGGCAGCCGAGCACAGGGAGAGCACCCTGATACTGGGGGCTGCAGATGTGCCAAGGATGAACAATACCATGAAGCAATTTAGCCTGTGCCAGCTGTAATTATTTTGTGCATATTAGAGCGTACTAAAAGTAGACAAGGGCCTGGGATAGTCAAAAGGTTCTCCTAAAACCCTACCTACTTCAGGCAGTTTTGTCGCACACCAGCAAACAAGCTGCCAAGTGAAAGTTACAGGATGGTATTTGAACTGGGACTTGTGGTCATCAGAGCTTCTCTGAAAAGTGGGCAGAGCTGAAAACAAGGGATGTGATTGAAAGCAACTTGCAAATAGCTTTATTTCCAGCGTGAAGCAGGTGCGGCAGCTGATTGCTCGTACAGAGCGCATGCCACAGAGCGGGCACAAAGCTTTGCTATTGTTTTCTGACTAGCTTTAATAGGTTATTTTAAAATTGGAATGACAATGACCTGAGAAAACATGACTTTAGACTAGAAAATAAAACTGCAAGCATTCATTATCAAAGGCATACTGGCAAAGAAGTGTTAGAGAACAAGAATGCCTGATGATGCAATGTTTTTCATCCTGCAACCGAGCACAGAAAACCTTTTCATATGCCCTAAATCTGCAGCTACAATAAGGCCTTCATACAGACAATCTGCTTAAACAGAACGTCACGCTTGCCTCTATTTTATTTTAATTGCAAAACATTATCCAGTTTCACTGCTAAAATATGCGGTTCTTAAGGCGCTAAGCGTAGCTTTCTATTATCCTCCATTTTACTTGACGTCAGTCTCTCTGCGGTGATGAAATTCTAAGCCGCTGCAAGGGACCATCTATGACGCAGCTATTTCTCATGGGGGGGACCACTCTCACCTCATTTTCTTCCTAGCAAGACTTACGTAATTTAAAAAATACGTTTGTCCCTTCCGACTGGAACGGTCGGCATCCCCATCTCCTCATGGACTAAATGAGTGATCTTGTACTGCTGAAACCATCAGGAATTTTGCCACTGATTTGAAGGCAAGATTGAGCCCTCAGCGTCCAGATATTTGCAATTACTATTGGCATTAACTCATTATTTAGCACCAAATGGTAGCTATACCCAACTCTTCATGGTTTTGCTAGTAGGTCTTAAAGGGTCCTATAAGTTGGGTCATGAGCAGCAGCTGCATTTCAAAGGTGGGAAGAAAAAGGTGAGGACACTGACAGAGCTGGGAGGGGAACTGAGATCTCCTGCATCTTAGTCACTCACAAGCTACTGAATTTCCCTAGTCTGCCAGCCTGTGACATCCCATGCTACATATAATTGAGTATTTACAAATGATGGTGATGCCTAGAAATCTGTCTGGTGATGGCTGTGTTGTTCCTTGTGCCTCACAGAGCTGTAAGAGCATTTTGCCCCTTCTTAATGATACAAATCTTTGAAATCTGGAACTTCGTAGCTTCAAAGCGAGAAGAGCAGAAAGAGGTTACCATGATAACTTCTTTTTTTTTTCCTCTTTCCCTAGCAATTCTAATGCATTCTATGCATTAAAAATTGGAGAGTTTATCTTACAATATCAAAGTCGGTCAGCTATGTGAACTGATTATTACATCCTGTATTTGCAGATATTATACTTTTACCAGCAACCATTAACTTTCCTTAGCAATGTAGACATACTGGAAAGGTAGAAAATAGCCTTGTATTTCCTGGTAAATTCCAATTTCTCTGCTACTACGACGGAAGTAAAGTAGAGATTTGATGAATGAAATTGAGACTTACTGCAACAGCACAACAGCTTTGAAGAGCTGCCAGATTTGAGCAAAGGTGAATAAGAATAAAGTAGACATTTCGGAATAAATCACCTTTCCTCTCTTCAAAAACAAATCCTCATCTTATAAATTATCTTCTCGGCTGAGAATCCATCCTTAATGGAATTGGAGACAGACAGCACAGCATAGGCAATTGATGGATGTTAAAAGAGAAATCACCAGAAGATAAATACGTCTACAAATGAGTATGAAGTGATAAAGAAAGAATACACAGCATATCCACACAGATGCCAACAGGAAGCACAGTTTAGAAACAGAAAAGCTTTAAAATAATCTCCAGTCTTTACAAAGCCAAAACCTCAACATCACTAACACATCTTAACTCATTTTCAGAATGGCGCCTATATCATTTGATGCCTTATCATTTATATGTTTCATACTTCAGCACAGATTTTTCTTAAGAGGTTTATTCAGTAAAATGCAAAAAAAATATATCTGCACATGATATATTTGCACATTTTACTGAATAAATCTCTATGCGCACATACTTGTGTATGTGCGCACACACACATACTTATATATGTTTTTATACACATATATTTATGCACACACACATATTTATATATATTTTTATATATATCTCACACCTATTAGTATAGCATGCATCAAATCCTTAATACGTATCTGGGGGACAGAGGTCTAAAGTGGGAAAAGTTCTCAAAAGTTCTTAGTATTGGACTAACTGGTCCGTTGAATTTAATAGTAAAACTGGTTACTATCAATGTGCATGGAGTGATGAGAATGTTTCTGGAGACCTGCACCTCTAACTTACTATGTCACTTTGTTCAGGATCACTACCTGGTGAGCAGGTCTCACAGAGGGCTTCCTGCTGGAGTCTCCTGCCATCACTAAAGACAGTCACTATTTAACCACATGGAGAAAAGACACTACATAGTGGCAGCATATAAAAGTGATTTGACATAGTATTTGTAAGAGGACAATGTTGTAGGAATAGGAAATGGCTTTCTTCTTTTTCCCTCTAGTCTTGGAGAAAAAAAACAAAAAAAGGGACTCTCACTGTGTTGTTAAACCTATCCTTATTTGGAAAGTTTTCTACCGTTTACTAAGAAAACCCAACAGTATGTAAAGTTGAGATCCATCAGCTGTATTTGGACTCCTGCAAAGGAACACCTGGGTGTGAAACCCTAGAAGCAGGCGCCTCTACCTGAATACCCACTGGCTGTTAAAAGAAAAAAAAAGAAAGAAAGAAAGAAAAAAGCGGGTGCAGGAAAGAAAGAAAAAAGAAATTAATCAGTCCGATCAATTATACAAGGTTCAGAAGCAGGGAAATGAATGAAGTTTCACAAAGGAGATTAATGAATGTACATGGTCCAGTTTCCTAAAACCCAGTGTCTGTACCAGATCTTTTCAGCATAAATCGTGTTTCTCTATCAGGAGTTTAGTTGACATGCAGGTTTGGTCTGCAAAACTGTAAAACTAAATGACACTGTGGGATTCCAGTGTGACGGGGCTGGATCTTCAGCTGGTGGATTGCTACACTCCTTGAGTTCACTGAGCCTGTGTGGAACTGCAGCATCATGAAATACAGCTCATTTGTCTCCAGTATCATTATCTCGTGGTCATTGCCGTGCAGCTCGAAGGTGGGAAGGGGAGATGTCTGCTGCGAAAGCCTCTGCTGGGAACTAGAAATCTGGGTGGGAACTTCCTGGCGTGTTTCCACCTACTGTTGCATTTCTTATGCCTAAATGCACCTGTCCCTAAGGTTGTTTGTAGCGTTGCTATCTCTCAAATGGTGTCCTGTATGCAGTGTTCAGAGATAGCAGGCAGGTTCTCCAGGTGGATATTGAGTTAGTTGTCATGCTGAGGAATCACGAACCGTAACTGGACCTTCATGGTTCACAGTTACATACAGCTCACACCCAGGATGACTGAACCAAAGTCTTTCCTTGTAAAAGGAGGCACGTACAAAGAGCCAGTTTTATGAACGAGATCTTCAGCTGAGTGGTCTGGAGAAGTTACCGAGAGCGAACACTTTGGAAGGGGGCATCGTCCAGGGCATACCCTCCTGCCTTTGCAGCGCGATAGCCACCTGCCTGTGGGTTCACCTCCCATCACCATGTGGCCTGTGGACACAAAATGAAAAGACAGGCAACATCTTGCACACCTGACCCGCTTCACGTGGCAGATGCTGCAGGGCAATCTCTTCATATGTGACTGTTGCAGCATCCCCGTGCTCAGGAGTTCACTGCTAACGCAAATGCCATTTGAGGGAAAAGGGAGACGACACTTTCTGAAGCTTATTCACCAGGGTGCTTACGGATAGAGGCTGTGGCTGAAAAGAAATTACACACTCTAATGAAAAACCTGCACGTGCACCAGGCAGCACTGGGAAAGAGCTGGGCTACTTGTTTTTGAGGTTCTGGTATGGGATGCCAGCACATGCAGAGACATGCTATGAGCCCTTCCTGTCGTCGCTTGGGTCCTTGTGCAAACAAATCTAAGATAGAGCCTCTATCCCAGGAGCTCCCAATCTAAATAGACAAGAGAGATGAAAGAGTAGGAGAGGAAACATGTTTTCCTGCATGACACCTTTTATTACCAAGAGAATGGAAGATTGCATGAGCCTTTTTATATTTACCAGCAGAGAGGAGGCAAATCTACAAGACCCTCTTGATATCAGATCAGAATATATCCAGGCCCGTAGAGCAACATAAAGATACTTCTTCCTTATAAGGTTCATCATCCTAATATAGAAACCTGCTGGAGATAAAGCAGAGCTGGGCATATAGCACAACCTATGCTCCAGGCACAGGGAGTAAGTGTTGAGGCAAGAAATGACTTTTTCCTGGCATGACCCACTACAGATTGAACTGGAATGGCAATTAGAAGTTGAAGTGCTCATTTAATGTCAGTGATGTGTAAACTACGTTGCCATTGTTATTTTAGTGCCGATTTACATAATTGGCATACCCTGAAGTCACACTGCATGCACTTTAAGTTCATGCTAAAGAGTTGCAGGAAGTCATAAAATTAAACATTATCTGAAAAGGAATGCAACGGAGAAGTTACTACGCTTTGGAAGGATTTCATTTGGGTTAGTGTCACATCTCCTGCCTGCGGCCACCTGCATGGCAGCAAGTGAAAACAGGAGATTAATGACTCTTGGGACTTGTCTGTATGAAGAAGCTTTACCAGTGCTTTAATTACACTGGTGGTGTCCTGAAGAGGTTTTGCTACACTGGCGTGTAACTCTCTTTGCCAACATTTCCTTTCAGGAGCACCACTGCACCACTGTAGTTTAAGTCAACCTAAGGCAATAGGGAAGCCCAAACAAGAGGCTCCACTGGAGGAATTATCCCACTCCCAACTATGCCAAATTCCTGCCTCCGACTGGTAAGTTGCCTCCGATGGAGGGTAAAG
>VZSV01000071.1:1282188-1336294 GCA_013398735.1 Nothocercus julius
CGTTCCGCGGGAGCGCTCGCGGCTCCCTGCGCGCGTTACGAGCCCCGGGTAGGGGACGCGGCAGCTGCAGTTCGTGTCCTAATGCACTTAGCCCTTTCCTTCTCCTCCTCCCCCCTCATTCGATGAGAGGATCTTGTTTTATTTATTTACCCTGCGAAAAACCAAGCCTGCCCACAGATAGCTTTGCTCTCGCGAGGCCGAGCGTCCTCGTTTACTGCCGAGCTGGGGTCTCTCCAGAGTTTTTTTAATCCTTATTTAATCCCCATGGGAGATCAATGAAGTGATCAATCCCAGTGTTTTCTCAGCAACTGTTCGTCCTGCACTGAGGAACACCTCAGCCTCGAGGCTGGTAGAAGCCCCACTGGTGGCTTTGAGGTGCCCCCAAGGCCTCAGGTAACCCGGCCCAGCCCCTCAGCATGGTGCCTGGCAGCCCTCCGGAGCCCCGGCACTTGGCAGTCCTGGGGCTTGGCCACCCCCTTCTTGACGGGCGCTTGGCTCCTGCCTCAGCAATGCGCCGGGTGCCCTTGGCCGCCTGATGCGCCGGCTTGCTGCTTCGGTGGCTTGCTGGACACGGGCGAAGGATATTCTCCTGGAAAGGAGGCTCTCTTGGAAAACATCATGTTTACGTGTTCTTGCCCCTCTCTAGTGATGGGCTTAGCTGCCCTGTTTGCCTGGACTGCAGCGCTAGCTGTGGCACAGACCAGCCCATGGGTTGAGAGACCTGTGTGTCACTCGCCTGCTCTGGGGAAACACTTCCCTGTGCTGAAAGCTGCTGGTGGGTGTCAGGGTGTCCAGGGTGTCAGTCTGGGGTCTCACTGGAAAAGTGAGGAAAAATGAGGGAAATGCCATTTCCCCAGCCCTTACATTCAAATGGCTATTGTAAAAATAAATAAATAAATAAATATGTAGGGTTAAAGATTCTGAATGATTCTGATGACAAAGAAGTTAGCCTAAGATAAGTGGATGTATGCTCTGTGGAGAGCTGTGTGATGGAGGAGGTGAAGGGTGAAATGCAGCCTGGCACTGTTAGTCTGTGTTCCTCTGTGCGGAAAGTAAACACTTAGCAATGAATGGGGAAAATCCTGTGCACGGGTGGTTCATGCAGAGTACTGCGGAGTGTGACTGAATACGGTAGGCAAAGGTCTAAGCCAAAGAGGAGCTGTGAGGGCAACGTTTGTAACTTGTAGGCAGATGTAGAAACCTGCAATTTTTAAGTAGCATATAGCCAAGTCCTGGGTAACAAAGATTCTTCTTGGCAGAAGAAAGATTCTCTAATTTTCACAAAATGCTAGAAGAAAATCACTTCTGTGCCTCAGTCTTTTCATTGAATTCTGACTCTGTGTCATGTGAAAGCTCAAGTTTGCTTTGTGACTGCTCAAAGCCTTTATATTTGCAAACTTAGGTCTGCTTCTGAAATGCTGTAAAGCTGAACATTTCCTTATGTGAGATGTTTTACTACAATCAACAGGGAATAATTATAGCAATAAGAATTGCCTGTACCAGTCAGGTTTCACTTAAGAAAATGAATGGTTCTCCGGTAAACTTGGTACCAAAATGAAAAGTCGTGCTTTTAGGGAGATTTGCTGTGGCTAGTGCTTGTAATTTCTTTAATAGCTGTCACAACAACATCCTTCCTAGATATATTTTATTCTCTCTCAAGTTCCAAACAGTTATATTGGGTGAAAGGGGAGACTGGCATGGAGGTGAGGGAAATCTTTTTGCCTTTGAGAAGCTTTTCTTGTTTAGAAGCAACTTTGTTTCATTATCATTTTACCACCCATCAGTTTTAGGAGGTGCAGCCTCCTGTGGTTCTTTAGGGCCCTTTTGAGTAAAATTAGGGTGTGCTTAGTGAAATGCCTCTACAGCTGTGGAGTTTGTGCTCTCTAATTATGATACAAAAATGCATAAATTAAGATTTGTAAGTCACCACCTAAGCTGTGGACTAGTTTTTTTTTTTTTTTTTTTTTTTGGAATGGCCTTTAAGGGATAGACATTAAAACTCTATTCTTGAAAAGAGCAGAAACACAATAATTACCCTAAATCCTCAATCAGTTTTAATTATTCTCATCAGACCTCCACTAACTATTGCACTAATGTCTTTCTCACTAATGTCGTTGAATTCCGAAGTAATGCTTTGTGTTTCTTGCCATTTATTATAACCACCTGGAAGGTAGAGCACTAGTATTCAATCAAAATGCATAACAATGAACGAAGCGTTTTTAACTTCATGCTATATGTACTTGCATAAATAGAAGGACAAGGGAGACTGTTTTCTATTGGAAACTCTTTCAGATCTTGTGTGTCAGAAGTGTTAACTGTCATTTGAAAGTTGCCAACAGCAGTTGTATCTGAAGGGTTTGTTGCTTGTCTCAGTCCCTGATTACTTTTTTTTTCTCTCTCTCTCTCTCTCTCTCTCTCTCTCTCTCTCTCCCTTTAATCAAATTAGAAGTTTTGGAAGAACTGCCAGAAACAAGTGGGAAAACAGCACGTCGTTTCTTCTTTAATTTAACTTCCATCCCTAATGAGGAATCTATCACCTCAGCTGAACTCCAGATTTTTCGGAAACAGGTGCACGGAGCCTCTGAGAACAACAGCAGCTACCATCATCGTATTAATATTTATGAAATTATAAAGCCAGCCACAACCACCTCTAAGGACCCTGTCACAAGACTTTTGGACACCAGGTTGGTGCATCATAATGCAAGTAAATGGGAAAGTTTTGATGTAACGCCAGCTGTAATGAGGTGGATTGCACATGGACAACCTAATCATGGGTTTGTGGTAGAGGTGGTTCACTTGGACAAAGAGAACAGTGCCTCCAAGAGGCACGTTAGGATTAGCAGGTCTTTACATCAGGATGAAGATAGCTGGTCTCAACTGAGGCCATTATTAGTAACGTTTGGGCATGATGGCAAGGGACACCCGCTTCATAAAAGAGAAAAGCGTCAAGTGAAACACAAACAGCGTAAACGCCACAAATACAGTTGCAAAAGGCATCCGTTATATGTGGACTTCAATGATGTGGGGTGGAATGACTGGATTGTTGCCCCACCGGGGTATAGTGCCTTTTACTGCCATGGGGAATGTCCTTTTCCACTGGCAGATCATCTAAACTCAACAAACCATGCCATTGTTCAGACTTTGGTCAATTCAGTGAATTCCAAAATCCCTAAGGCTTGCTGTGTGCCGACAGAACTGAGTGCTATTTCCATGCTCTACCTTGATGAGAATGAAAAAGTTGTATTAAAGAACTATCAAGATATGGTTGTGGAGGGTTGTGGGTGCCGCTAACACAGCAAATATATTAGACGAATACAAAAAAAAAAAAGCTGACACTTTAATATTTCCCAATGAAGACTTTATTTATGTAATGAAATGGAAAGAAAAAAAAACACAACTATTTTGAAAATATATTTATGTCTACAAAAAGTTGGGAAAACAAATATTTTAATCAGAGAAATATTCCTTTAAAGATTTTTAAATGTATTTTAGTTGTACATTTTATATGGGTTTAACCCCAGCACATGAAGTATAATGGTCAGATTCTTATTTTGTATTTATTTACTATTATAACCACTTTTTAGAAGAATAGCTAATTTGTATTTATATGTAATCAAAAAGAAAAAAATATAGGGTTTGTACATAATTTTCCAAAATTGTAGCTGTTTCAATTGTGTGTATTTAAGTTGAAAAGAATACATGGAACGTTACTATGGCAAAGTGCATAGCACATTTGCTTTCTGCTCTGCTACTGTTAAGGTCACAAGTTCAAGTCCAGAAAAAAGTGGATAATCCACTCTGCTGACTTTCAAGATTATTATATTGTACAATTCTCAGGAATGCTGCAGGGTGGGCTGTCCAATCCATGAGAACTGGCATCCTCTTTAGGTGGAAGATTTGGATAAGAACCAGACATAGCTGATCTAGTATAAATACTGCTATTCCCAACTAATTTGCAGTGTGAATATAAGAAGGGCCAATAGAAATCCTAGGGGAGGTGGGGGCGGGGGAAGACTGAATCCTTTCTAGACCTGCAGAAAAGTGAATGTTTGATGTTTCCTTTGAAAGTCCTTCCTCTAAAAGTCCTAGCCAAATATGGAATAATAAAAATGAAAATGTCACTATTATTTTTTTGTGATTATGTATGCTAAAGAGGAATAATTATCTTATTTGTACTGGCCTGTGTCTTTAACAATTGGAAAGACATTATATATTTCCTTAGCTCACTTCTGTGGAGTGTTATAGTGAAATTAATCTGCAGTTTTTGCCCTCCGTACAGCAAAGTGTTGTCATATGTAGTCTCCTGTCTAACCTCAGCTGCTGGTTTTGCTGTTTTGCAGATTAGCTTGTCTGTCTTTCCAGGGTTTTCTGTTCAAAAGCATTTCTTTTCCAAATCTTTAAATATTTTTTAAGATAATAAATCATGGAACTCTGGTATTTTGTTCTGAAAAGTGCAGTCTGTATGAAAAAAATGGTTCAATTGTGCAGTGGTCACAAGGATAACCTGTGTTTGCATCCTTTTAAATCCTTTCCATGAAGGGCAAAAGCATGATTTGCAGTCGGAAACCACAGCATTAAAGCTCACACTCCCTGTACTTGCTGTACATTACGAGCCTTGGGTGGCAGTCTGCTAGCGAGCCATAGAATGGGATGAGAGCACTGGACCTGGGTTGCTTGGTTGCTTCTTGCGTGGAAGTGGTGCCCAAACAGTAAAGTAACTTAAATAGGCTTCTTGCTGATATGCTGCAAAGTGCCTGCTAGGGGTAAGTTCTTGCCTGTTTGCGGAGCTCTCAGCTGCATACAGTATATAGTATGTAGCATATAGTCTATAGCAACGCTGTGCTTTCAGTCTCCAGAGGCATCAGAATGCCCTTGCCCTCCTTTGTGCCCTGATAATTGGATCCAAAACTGGACTCTAGTGAACTGAGGAAGCCTTAAAGCCATGTGTGTGGTTGCCCTTCTACAGACCGTTCTCAATCTCTTTCCAGAAGATCCGATTCTGGCTCATCTCTAGCTTAACCTTTTGTCAACACCAATCTTCTCTTGGCTCTCCCCAAGCTTCTCCTTTTTGCCAGAACCCTCTGGGCTCCAGTAAAGATGCTAAATAGGTTTGTTGATCAGAAAGGCTGATTTGGTGGTATCTTACGGGTTTTCTCATAAAACAGCTCTCTTCCTCTGTTGCTAATCATCGGAAAAAAGTAGCTAATAGATAAGATAGAAGAGAAAAATGACTGTAATTTCCTATTGCCTGCTTCCATTTCTGTTGTGAACTTAAAAATATTTTCAACTCTGTGGCAAGATAAAGCTTTAATATATTATTTGTATCAGCAGTGTTTTCAATAGGTGGCAGAGACTCTAGTTTGGGCTTGTTTGTTTTCTGAGAGATAACTGATATTTTCATGTTGATCCTAGATAGCAGCCTGCAAGTTTGTTGCATAGACAGCAGTGCTGGAAAGCGATGTTTTTGTGGCTCTTTGAATGTTTTGGGGATGGCACTTTCTCTGTGTGGAATTTTAGGTTGTCCTTTTTACCAGGTAAAGGGTTTCACTGGTGGTGAGTGAGTTTATGGCTATTGTGAGTCCCAGGGAAGGCTCGGCAGGAATTCACTGCTTGTTTGCAATGCTTGGTTGTTCCGGTCGCATCACGGCAGCACCGGTGTACGCTTTAACTTGGGCTTGCAAAAGAGAGGCTAGATAAAGTGCTGAAAATTCAGTCCCACATCATTTCTAAGAGCAGGAAAGATATGACCCCAAACCTGCTGAAATCACTGAAGACCCCATGGCACTTCTAACCAGATCTCAAATTCTGATGTTGCTGAGCTTAAGTTTCACAGCTCCAAGTCCATCATGGAGGAAGGCTTTGTAGAGAGTGGTGACTGCTTTACCCCTCCTAAGGCATGAGCACACGTTGATGCTAACTTGTTTTTGTTTTAGAAATAGCTATGACACTTGTCCATGCATGAGCAGTATCTGGCTCGTGGCGCGATGCTGCATTCCTTATAGAGGCAAACCGCCTGTTGCTGGACAAAGGAGTTGCATCCTTAGTAATATGCACCGTGAGGCCAAGGTGTAATTGCAAATGTAGTAAGACCTGCTCCCCTGAGCATTTTTATACCTGCTTGGTGTTAGTCGCAGAACTGTCAGTTCCATGCTGGTTTTGAAGAGGAAATAAGCCTGCATCAAGCTCAGCATGTCAATACACTTATGCCAAATTGATTTCTTAATAAATAATAAATTATTAATTCTTAAGCTCTCCCTAGACTGGAGATGTGAGAGTGTTATATGGAAGGGTTTTTTCTTTTTCTTTTTTTTTAAAGGCACAAACCTCCTTTTTGTACATGAATAGTGGAAGATCCTCACAGAGATTAGTTGAGTTATGTTCCTGTACTCTGCTAAATAGTGTTGGTGATCAGAGAGCCTTCCTGAAAGTTTTGGGCTTTCTGACAACTTCTAAGTTTGGTAATACTGCCAAATAACCCTAGGAGGGAGAGGGAGAAAGCCTTTAGCACGGTGCTTATCAGTCCTTTGGTACATGCTATGATACTTGTTCCTACTCACTAGTGTGTTAGTATTCTACAGAAAGAAGTGTTTTAGAAATGTTTTTAGTGTGTGTGCTTTTTTTTTTTTTTTTTTCCTCTCTCAGGAAGAGAGAATGCAGAGGATCTAGAAGACAAAACTGCCTTTGTTACCCTGTAGCCTGTTTCTCCTAAACATGTTGCTTCTAGGCACTTATATAATCTATATCGGCAGAGATTGTGATAGATAATGTCACCCTTTGCATTTCAGATAAGCATCTCTCTAAACACAAATGCGATCATCTCTTCTTGTCCTTTTGAGACTCAGTAACAGCTTTGCCGAGTGGCTTGATAATTTTTGCACAAAATGCAGTTGGATTCCTGTGGTCAGCAACATGTAAAAAGGCCCTGGGAGGATCTTCAGTTGAGGTAAGCTCTCCTGAGAGCACTGGCCGTTCTCACCCATCAGGTCTGTTGCATGGGCTCCAGATCGGGTCCTGAGACCTTTCCAGCTCACGAGTGCACAGGGTATCCCCTGCTTTCCCCTGCTGCTAGGCAGCTGGTACCTTTGGCTTGTGCACTCTGTGCTTGTGAGGCTCGGAGAGGAACATTGCACTTGTTTACTCTCAGCACCGGAGAGGGGCCTCGTCTGGACTGTGTTTGCATTAGACCTTCTTTGCTAGGCTACTAGAAGAGAATAATTGTTGAGCTATTTTATTGTGCAGCTATTCCAAAATTGTTCATTTGTTTTTTGTTTTTGTTTTTAATTGATTTCAGGAGGCAGCTAATTGCCATATGGCAGCTTGATGTTAATGTTTTATGAATATCAGGAAACAAAAGTTTATGAAAAGCTTTTGTATAGTAACTGCAGAGTTTCAAGAACTGTTTTATACTTCCTGACAGTGCAGGTCTGGCTTAATGGTTTGTTTTTATTGCTTAAGAGTGTAAACCTTTCTTTAGCCGATGTGTGGAAATTATATCCTCATCCCGCATTACGCATTTCTCATTTCTCATTGCTCATTACTCATTCCCTGCTTTCATTTCTGCCATCTGTAATCAGAGCCTTACTGTTTCAACTGCATGCAAAACGCTCCTGTCCTTTGCACAGTAAGACACTTTTCCTTAGCATTTACCTATCCCATTCCCAAAAAGGGGAAGGGGAAAGGAAGGAGGGAGAAAGAAAGAAAAAAAAAAAAAAAAAATGCAAAGCCTACTCTGTCCATATTGTTTTTCTCTGTTTTGGGTGGAGTCTGTCTTAGATTCTGGTTGCTAGATGGTTTCTGTAGTAATAAGCAGAGAAAAATTCAAGTCTGAAAAGGCACTTTTAGAGGTGCCATATCTTGCCTGAAGAATTATGTATCTAATTATGGATAAGGGATGTTTCTCTTCTTTTTCACATTAAGGCTACCTCTCCCTTCTGGTAGGGCAGACTGCTGCTATGAGACCTTGATTTGTTGTTTTCTCACAATATGAGGACATGAGAACCATGAATCCTGTTCCCAGTTGACTTAAGCTGCTCAAAATAATGATGAGAAGCCAAAGGCATTAAAATGTATTTTTAAAGATGTAATAAATGGTTGTTACAGGCACAAGCCACTTTGTTTTTTAGTTACATAGGAAAGAAAAAAGAAGCTATGTTCAGAAGGATATTTGGAGTTTACATATTATTGCTTTTGGATGAAAGCGGCTGCTTTTTTTTTTTTTTTTTTTTTTTTTTTACTACAGTGTATAGAAAATATCCCAGCTCCTTTGGAACATACTATTTTTATTTTTTTTTTTTTTTAATCCACATCTTTTGTTTATTTCTCCCAAGCGATTTTGCAGGTGTATTGGGAAGTAACAGTTTTTATGTATCTACACATTTGACTTGCTTGGACACAAAAAGGATGAGAAAATTCTTAAGGGTTGGTTCTTTCTTGTCTTTCCAGTACTAATCCTTCATTACCTGTACCCCTGACAGCAGTGTCTGCAGCAAGCTGTAATGGTTTCCTCTGGTGGAGTTTCCTCTCTCTTGGGAATCTGGTCACCTGGCGGTGCCCTCTGGGATCTAGCAGCCTTCAGTCCGCAAGCTCTGTGCAATGGTCACTTAGAAATGCAGCTTTTGTCCTATTTCTGTGCTCTTCAAGGAGGCAAGTTTCTCCCTGCCTGCAGTAGCACTGTAGCTTGGTGAGGGTCCGAGGCTTTGGATCCACCGTGTGCAGCGAGCGGCGCCTCTGACACCAGCGACTGTGTTTGTAGCTTGCCAGAAGTCTGAGGGCCAGAGCTGCTTTGCATCCGTATTTGCATAGTGCTGCGAAGGCACTCGGCTCCGGTACCTGCCCGGGCTTGCACTGCCCTCGATAGATGAGCAGAGGCTGAGAGTTGTCCGACTTCTCCACAGGTTTGAAACTTGCAGTGGGTCAGCCGGGTTCTCCACCTCGGAGGCAAGGGAGCCCCTAGATGTGTTTGTGCTCTTCGGAGTTTGTTCTTGTAGGGGCTTCTGCAAAATGTGCCTGGCTGGCAGGATAGAAATTAGTGCCAAACCACTGTTAGATGGGCAGTTGGGTATGTTGGCTTAACCCCAGGAAAGAAGCAGATCTGTGGCTTTTTAGTTTGGAAAAAAGGCATGGATTTTGGTGAGGAGAAAGCTTGAGAGGAGAAGTGGGGAAGGGGAAGACCTGTGGGTTTTGAAGTTGAAAGTGTTAAATGTGTCTAAGGTGATTTCAGGTAGAAAGATCAGAGCAGTGAATTGATAATACTTGGAAAGTTCATGTTCCCACAACAGCTGGACTGCGGCAGATTTGCAGTTTAATGAGGCTGATAATCCCATTAGAGTTTAAATTAAGAAGGTCTTTTTGGGTGATCACCAAGAAAACTGAATATTGTACTGCAGCTTGGATCGTGTTGCCAAAGCCGGGGAGAGCTGACATGGACTTCTTGAACTCCAGGCTACTGTTTTGTTCAATACCTCTCGTTGAAAAGAGGCTTTCAATCCCAGCACTGTTTCACTACAAACAGAAGCAAATGTATTATTATTATTACTATCATCACCATCACCATCTTGGAAACAACATGCAGATTAAAAGATGGAAATATCACAAGATCTACAAATCAGCATAGCTCTGTTGACTTCATTCTCAGATAATCTGGTCCTTTTTATTAAAGCAAATCCTCAGGAGGCAAGGAGAGCACGTATATAATATAATGTATTTAAGGTAACTATTGACATAATTCCAGTAGCTTGGAACTTGCACAAAAACATTTTTTATGGCATCCTGCACACCCTAGTGATGGGAAAGTGCTGTATGGAATAATGACTCTGTAACCACAGACTTCAAAAGTATAGAATGTCTGCGGCGTGATGGAAATAGCTGTTTCCACATCAATAATATACACATAGGCATATTGAAGCTTAATTGCAAGGCCACTGGTGATGGGAAGGGGGAGGGGATATCTGGTGACGGCTGCAGCAAACATGCAGGCTGAGCACAGGGCCTCTGCTTTGCAGCCAGAAACAATGATTCATTTCATTATAATCTTGACTTTTGCATTTTTTCTCATGACTTATTGATAACTTTGTATGGGATTGCATAGACCAAAGGAGTTATTGACTTCATAGGAATTAGGAAGTAAGACAGGGCATATATTATTTCTTGTAAACATCGGACTCGCTGACAAGTGTTTTAATTGTTCTGCTTAAGTACAATTCTGACACTTTTTTTTCCTGCTTGCATTTTCTCCTTTCATTTGCATGAAAAGATGCTGTACTTGAGTCTCACTATATGTTGTCTGTTTTCATGGAAAATCCTAATTCGCCAGTTGAGATCACAGTACTGACATGAAGGCAGTTTTGATGTCACAAACTGTTGCTGTTGGACCAGGTCCTAATGCATATGGAGACCCTTTTCCTAGTCCTGGCAATATAAAGGGGCCTTATATAAATAAAAAGCAGGCACAATAGCCTTAAGTAAAAAATGAGATCTTGTATTCTGCAGAATAGTGCTTGCATTATTATTCCCTCTAATTCTTATTATTTAAGACATAGATTACTGGCGTTGTAGGTATGCTGTCATTTTTGGTACTGCTTTCAGTGTACAGACTGTTGGCAACTTGCAGGATTATCTGAAGGCTTCCAGGGCTGCACTCTTGTGAGTGCTCATAGAAGCTGAGATTCTTGAAGAGAGAATTTCATCACAGTCTCTGGGGAAAAGTCTCAAAGCATAGCTTTGAGGCTCAAAAATCAGAACAGAATAAAAGAAAAAAAAAAAAAAAAAAAAAAAAAAAAAAAAAAAAACAGTTTAAGCCACTGGTGTTTATAAAGTCCATCAACATTTTTGATTACTTAGGATTAGCAGGAACCCCTGTTCTAGGTACTGTTATTACTGAAGGGAGGATCAAAGACTGATTGATTGTTTTCTTTCTAGTCTTTTTCAGTAGTTACTCGTTAACTACGTTTTGACACATTGGGCAAAGAATTTTTCCTGGTTTGCAGATGAAAAGATTTTTGTCTTTGAAAACATAACCCAAATGTACCCTAGAGGGCAGAGTCATTTAGAGAGAGATGCTGCACACCTGCTCACTTACTGATTCATGCCCACTGCAGAGCTGCGTGGTTGGGAGAACCAAGGCCTGGGAAACTACTCTTGGGAGAGTTGCTGGAGTTTCTGGTTTTCATCAGTAACCGGAGTTAGGAAAGTGGTCCGCAACTCTCCTGTGTGCGGTTTGTTTGTTTGTTTCTCATCCTTCTTTTTTATCTTAAAGAAAAGTCGGTAGCCTATGAGCAACTCCCTATAACCCAGCTGTTCTGCTGTCAGCCATGTCTCACTGTTGTTGCCTGTTGGAGAATTTGCGTCCTTTTGTGAGGCTTAGATTTAATTTTCCAACAGAAGCAGTCTATCTGATGTTTCATGTCAAAGAAAACAAGGCAGGAGCTGCCCTTTCCAGGAGCCGCTGCCTCCTGGGCCATGCAGTGCGTTACTGCCAGCTTTTCCGTGCAGCTGGATGGGGAAGCATGCTGTCAGACCCTTCTCTTGGAGCCCAGTTGTCTGGGAAGGATTGGGAAGGACTTCCCAGCTCCCTGTATGCAAGTACTTCCTTCAGGGTTTCAGCTCCAGTCCTCTGTCCCTTTCCTGATTCATCTGAGGGGAGGCGGGGGGGAAAAAAAAAAAAAAAAAAAAGGTCGGATACTGGGGCACTTTGAAGAGTGCGTCTTTGCCAAGCTTTGGTTTTTTC
Organism: Nothocercus julius; assembly: GCA_013398735.1. NCBI lineage: Eukaryota > Metazoa > Chordata > Aves > Tinamiformes > Tinamidae > Nothocercus > Nothocercus julius. The sequence continues at coordinate 1,293,914 of VZSV01000071.1, forward strand.
TCCCTTCCTGGAACTCTCATTATATGATCCTGCTTTTTCTGAGCCAATTGCTAGCCCAAGGCCAAATCCTTAACCTTGGGCTAGATAACAAAAGCACAGCTGAGGTGATCTTGACTCCTTTAAAAGGGCTGTCTACTCTTTGATGCACTCAGAATGAGACACATAATTCATTTTTGTTCCAAAGGTTGTTCTTAGCATGGGAAATTAGCAACCTCCGTGATAGTCAGCATGGTGTGGGTTTGTGTGTGTCCTTTATGCTGATCCCTGTCTTGCCTTGCGAACCACATCCTGGTGGGTGCTGGTGCATCTGGGGAGAACTCCAGGTGGATCCTCTCTGGAGAACTTGGCCTTGTGCAAGAGCATCAGCTTGTACTGAGGCCTGGTAAGAGCTAATGGAAAACTCCGCATTTGGAAGACTTTGTTTTTTGTTTGCAGGTCCAAATGAGAGGAACGTGTAGTCAGAGTGTTTGCTCAAGAGAAATGAAGCTGAGACCAGGTTTATCAAGGGATATCGAAACAAGTTTATTAAGTACAGCCCTTCATGGGTGCAAAGACCCTAGAAACATGAGCAAGGCGAATGCAGTGCTAACGTCACGCCCAGTACCGTGCGCAGAATCCTCTTTGGCAAGTTCTTTCTGAGCCTTTTTTCTTTGGGAACGAACTCCTCCAGCATCTGTTGCTTTGTTGCAGAAGTCTGTGTGCTACTCTGAATAACTTTAAAGGCCACGTAGCCTAGCAAGCCCAATGGCAAAACATGCGACATCAGCGGTGGTTGAAGTCTCAAGCGTCGTAGATGCAGTGGAGTTGACAACAAAGCTGGTACCAGGACTAGGTTTGGTGTACCAGCCTCTGGGAAGGAAATGCTGCTAATCAAATGCTACATCAGAAAAAAGGACATGGTACAGCCACTAGTGTGGGGATGTGAGAGGCAGCAAATCTTGCTCTGCCGTGGGCTTCCAGTGTGCCCTTCACAAAACTGACTTTGTCGTTGAGTGCCGATTCCCACATAGCTCTTCCCTGCCTCCTAAGAGTTGTGTAATGATATGTACCTTAAAGAATTTGAAGATGCCCAAACACACTGCTGTTTATCCTGTAGGGTAGAGATAGATAGCTATGTTATATGGCATAATAACAGGTTTCATCCCTTGGTAGCCAGTTTGCATGCGGACCAGGTCTGGCCAGTATTAAATTGGAAAGCAAAGATGGCTTTGTGATTAAGGTGCTGGAGTGGGACGCTGGAAATCTGGGTTCAAGTTGTGGGTCAGCCATAAACTCCCCGTGTGACCTTGAGCAATATAATTATTCTGAGACTTCAAAGGTATCTAAACAATTTGGACACCCATTTTCCAGTCATTTTAATTAACTGGGATGCTTTGAAATGTTCAGCTTTAATCTCTCTGTGCCTAGGATACTCATTTGTAAAACCAGGATAATATTTCCTTGCGCACGAAGAGGATGTGTGCGTTAACGACTGGGAAGCGTGCAGCTCCGCGAGCAGCAGCAGATACTGACCTTGCCGGAGCTTGGTGAGACGGGAGTGAGAGTTTTGCAGGCTCGGGATGCAAATACGTTTGGTATTGGGTACAGGACAAACCCAGCCTCTTTCAATGAGATTTGTTTACATATGAGCATGCACCAGGGGATGAATAGTTAGCATGATATATTACCATGATATTGGGCTCATGGGGAGATAAATACCACTGCAAATAAACTGCAACCAAAATATTTACTAGGGGGAGCAGCTCATTTATTCCAAATTTCATTTAGCTCCATAACAACATCCTGCCAGTTTTTTAGTGTCCATTTGTTAATAGTGAATGTTAAACTTTTACAAGATAAAATGGGTAGTTATTAACATTTTCATTTCTGTAACTTTACTCCAAAACAAGCCATACTTTCTCTTTAACATCACCTACGGTTATGTCCCTTCACCCAATGTTATGAGTGTGTAATGAAAAGTTACACAGGCAGAATGAAGGGTTAAAAGAGCCAAGGGAGTCTTTAATTCCTTTGTTTTCTGACTTTTGTGGGTTTAGCACACAATCTTAACATTCCATTAATAAGTAGTTTTATTTTATTTTTTTCTTTTTTCTTAAGAGATTAAAGGTTTCTTCAGAATTCACATTTCTTGCTGCGCTCTTTAGTAACATCAGTTTTGCCTGCTGTGCAGACCAGAAGCAAAAAGCTGCCATCAACATCCTTGTTGCTGCAATCAGAGCTGAGTATTGGGTGTTTGAGGGGTCTGCCCATGCAGGGCTGCTATTCCAAAAAGGATGTCGATCAGGAAGGAAAATTTTTGTGAGACAATAGGACCCAGTCTCTCTCCTAGGATCTTCACTGGCCCTTGAGGTGACCTCCACCTTTCAGCATGTTGGTTTGTAAAGTGCTTGGCATCCTGGCATGCAAAACACCGTACAGGTATTTTCTGTTTCTGCTTATTACACTGGTTATTGACATGACAGTGATAAATATACATTGAAATAAGATTTTGCTATATAAATAAGAAGGAAAGAAGTGTCTGATACTATAAAAAAAAAAAAAACTGTGACTTTGTTATGAATCAAATCAAGTCTTTTTACTGCTCCATGTATTAGCTTATTACAATTACAGCTTTGCAAACAAGAAAGTCTGACTCTCACTTGCTGTAATGATGAGGAGCATTTTGCTAGGATAGGGATGCTAGCTCTTGAAGTAACCCGCTATTTAACATAAGGAAGGTTCAATTCTGGCTGTCAAGATACGCTTTTCTCTCAAAATTTGCTTTTCAAAGCAATCATGAACTAAGTGCTGCTTACATGCTGACATGTTTGCTTGCAGGATAAGTGGCCAAGCATTTATCTGTCTTGTTTAAGGTCTCTATTGAAACTGAATTTTTGTATGGCAAATTTTCCTCTATAAAATCATAGTCAAAGAAGAGAGTGAAAATTGTGTTAGTTTTCAATGCGAATTGGAACTGGCAGCTGTTATTAACTAAGATTTTTCTATTACTTTGATTTATTTTTTATTAAATCAAGCAGGTAAGAAATACTGACAAATGACTACTTTATGTTGTGTACAAGTAACTATTGTCCCTGAAGACTCTTTTTTTTTTTTTTCTTTCTCTAGAAGAGTAACTATTATGATTAGTTTAAGTAGGTATTTTCACTTAGTGTCACTTTACAAATGCTGCTCTTAGTCTCTGGCAGATAAATAGTTTAAAAGCAACAGCAAACAAAATATGAAGAAGTCATATCTAAATACTTACTGAAAGTTAAAATGACTTTGGATACAGTAAATTGACACTGGAGAAAATAATTCATCACACTTGCTGAAAAAGATAAAACTAAGAAAAAAAAGTGTTTTTGCTGTGGGCCTAATTCTGCAAAAGCTTAGAAGGTGCTCGTTAGATTTTTCATGAGCCTAGATACAAAATACTTTTGGAACAGAATTGCAAACTGTCCCTCTTACCTTGGTATGTTGTTGTAAACTCTGATATCTGCCCAACTTTATCCCAGGTCATGACCCCCCCCCCAATGCCTCTACAGAGGTGCTACGGAGGGATTTATGGTTTCATGTGCAAAACAGTGTGAAACTTGGCACTTTCCTATGGCCTGAACCGTAACAACTCGAGAGCACGAAGTGACTCAGGGGCTGTGAGCTCACCCAGCTTAGAGGCTGAGTCAAGGTTTACTGAAATGTGCATGAGCTTCAATTAAATTCCATTTCAGAAAATCTGGCCCTTAGTGTCCCATATCACTGCCTTCGCATTAAAATGGGGATAAACTGTCTTGCAAGGCTGCAGTGTAAAGATACATTTAGTAAGAATTCGGATATTCAAATAGTGATGATAGCGATGGCAGGGGAGAGGACTTCTGATGTGTAGAAATTCAGTAGATGACCAGGAGATATAGATGTCTTAATTGCAGGCATTATGGATAGGAAAAGTTCCTCTGAGTTCCTACCTGCTGAAGAGCCAGGGCAAGTCAGTCACTGGGGCTGTCTGGCAGGGTAGTGAGTCACAGTCAAATCAGACACTCATTTCCATCACCAGGCTCTTTAAGAGCCCATATGAATGATGAGCTGCAGTTCAAACTGAAGACCAGGTTTGCTTTTCACTTGTTTTGCTTTCAGGGGGACTGAAAGAGCCTGACTGGGGATTCGGGTGAAGGCCTGGGAGACTCCCCACTGCCTGGCTTAGAGCCAGCAGTGGTGCTGCTTGCGGCCCGTATCTGAAGCCCTTAAAGGTGATGGTGTCTGGTTCCTGTGTCACCCAGTGCCCATTCTTCAGTGTCTGCCTTTTTGCTAAGAATTGAATTGAAGTCTCTGGGCAGCAGTGGAAGTGACTGATGCCTGGGGAGGCGTAGGGCTGGGCCCACGCGGTGCTTTCTTCATGCATGCGCTTCATGGCATTGCCCTCTGGACAGATGCAGTAGGTGGTGTCTGGCTTTGGAGCTCTCCTTCTTCAGGTGGGTAATGTCCCTTCTTACAGGTCCTGAAACAAGCCAGTATCGTTCTCCCCAGGCCCGAGTTGTCTATAAGCTAATGCTTCAAACGCTGATTCTGAGATGTGCTACCTCTATTTCTGTAGCCTACCTATCCTTCTCAGATCTCTCGGGATCCTCAACGAGTGAGGTCATGCGTGGGTTTGTCTAAACAGACTCCAGCAGAGTTCCTTGTAACCAATGCGTTTACGTGATACAGATTCCAGTTGTGTTTATGGAGTGCTTACAGCTTCAGTGTGCCTACAGTGATAGTACCTTGGCTTATAATGCACAGTGGGGTGTTGTGCTCTTAATGAGTGTCCAGTTATCGAGGCATGGGTTTGTTTTCTGACCGTAGGCACTAGGGAGAAATGTAACCATCCTTGCATCTGCTGCAATGGCATAAGTGTGATAGGGCATAAACATTTGGGGAGATTTATGAAATGTGTCAGGGACAATTTTTGGTGCTGGATGATCAATGGAGGTCCTCTGCTGGATCTGCTGTTCACAGATATGGAAGAAACATTTGGGAATTACTTGGCTGCAGTACCATGAGATGGTGGTTTAAGAACCTGAGGGAAGTGAGAAAAGCAAGCAGTGTAATGATGACTCAAGACTTCAGGAGTGTGGACTTTGGCTTGTTGAAGGAGCTGGTAGACAGAATCTGCTGGGAGTCTGCCCTGGAGGGCAGAGAGACCCATGAGAATTGCTTGATCTTCAAGGACAGCCTCCTCAAAGCACAAAAACAGCCCATCCTGATGTTCAGGAAGCCGAGCAGGTATAGCAGGAGGCCAGCTTGGCTGCACGGGGAATTCCTGCCTGATTTCAAATGCAAAAAGGAAGAGTATGGAGGTGGGAGCAAGGACAAGCTACCAAAGAGGAATATAGAAATGTTGCCTGGGCATGTAGGAACAGAGTTAAGAAAGTCAAAGCTCAGCTGGAGTTGAAAATGATGAAGCTTGTGGAGGGCACACACATGGCTTCTACAGGTTCAGCAGCAGCAAGAGGGAGCTCAAGGGAAATGTCCTGCTGAATGTGACAGGCGACAATAGTGGTTGAATGTGGGGGAGAGGGGTAGTACCTGCACCAGAGAAGGATTAAAGATTGCTTAGGTAAGCAGGACATAAAAACCTATATGGCTGGACAGGAAGCACCTGAGGAGGATGTTGAGGGGCTGATGCTATTCAAGAACTTCATCAGCAACCTGGTTAGAGACAGGGTGCATCCATAGCAAGTTTGCAGGTGATCCCAACCTGGAGGAGCAGTTGATATGCTGGAGAGTAAGGCTGCCCTAGAGGGACCATACGTGGGACAGGCTGGAGGAAAGGGCTAATGGGAATCTGCTAAAATTCAACAAGGACAGGTGCGAGGTCCTGCACGTGGGGCAGGGTGGCCCCATGCCCTAGCAGGGGTTGGGGTCAAGCTGGCAGGGTAGCAGCTTGGCACAGAGGGAGCTGGAGTCCTGGTGGGCAGCACATCGTGAGCTCCTGAGGACACATGTGGAGTACGTGCCCAGTTTGGGCCTCTCCGGTACAATAAAAAAAAAATCTGATAATGTGAAGAGACCAGAGGAGAGCAGCTGTGTTGATTAGGGCACTGGAGCACATGATGTGTGGGGAGAGGCTAGGGAACAGGTTAGTTTAAGCTTAGCTTATAGAGCTAAGGGGGATCAAACCGTGTGTTTGAGCAGCCTTCTGTTATCCACAGGAGCTATGGAGCAGGTGGACCAGGCTTTTCCCAGAGGTGCCTGGTGGAAGGACGAGAGGCAGCTGCCATGGACTTCAGCAAGGGGAGATCTGACTGAACGAGAGGGGACAGCTCTCCAGAACGGGCCTGGTTAAGCAGCTGATCCCCAAGAAATTGTGGAATTGTCACCTGGGGAGATTTTTTCTGAATTTGATGAGCCTCTCAGCAACTTGATCCAACTTTAAGCTGGCTCTGCTTTGAGCAATAAGTTGGATTAGATGACTTCCCAAGCTCCCTTCCAACTTAAATTTTGCTATAATTCTATGATAGAGAAAAAAATCAGAAACAGCAATAAGAGGAATAATATGAATATAACAAGTTCTAGTTTTTTTTACTAACCACGTTATGGCTACTTTGTACTCTATTAAAAAGTAGAGAAAGATAGAAAGCCTAGTTTGTTTATTTCTTTTTAAGATACCAACATTTATGGCAGGTCTTTTTTTTTCCTCCTAAATGTCAGGTTTAAATCCTAACAAAGAGTTTAAAAAGGTGTTTCTATAGACATGAGACTGAAATGCTGACTTTATCTGAATTTTTATAGCAAAAATCTATTCGGTCCAAGGTGGTAAATAACTGCAGTAAAATTAGGAAGAGATTTATATTTTGATTTTAAAAATAATAATAATAAAAAATTCTTAGCACCATGAGTGATATACGGGGGCATCCGTGACCAGTTAGAATTAAAAAAAGAAGTCTTCAAACAACAAACAGCCTGTAGCTACTGACACCTGTTAAAATTCAAGCCCATGCTAGAATATCAAGCTTCTCCTGAAACTATGTAATGAGTGTATTTTTATGTTTTAAATATGACTTCCCATCCTGGTATTTGCAGGTGCATTGTACTAAAGCGAACACAATCATTTTGTTAATTGCAGTTCAAGCTCATTAGGGAACTATCAAGGCAGAAGAATGAATGTAACCGTGCATTAAATGGTAAATGATTTTGGGGTGGGAAGCAGTCAGGTGTGTTGCCTTAGGCTATGATTTTCCCCAAATTAACATACATAGCAAAGAAAGAAAGAAAGAATGAGGCGGGTGGGAAGAAAGAAAGGCCACAGGTCACCGAAGCAAACCTCCCGAAATTCGGCGACGCTGACGGGAAACACTCGTTTCTGAAGTGCTGAGAATCTAGCTGGTACTGGCTCGCACCAAGCAATTTTCGTATTGGTTTAGGTTCTTTTAAACCAAAGGCAATGAAATCCAAACCCACTCACCAATGTTCATTTTAGTTCACATGTAACCAAACAGAGCTTTGGGAGGTTTCACTGAGGCCTGCGAGACCTCTCAAATACCCAGTAATAATTTTTATTTTATTACAAAACCACCTTGAAGTAGGGTATGCCTGAGCAAGCAGCCAGATGTTCCCCTCGGAGTTTTGATGAAAAACTTATAAGCCTGAAAACGCTTTATCACAAAACTTGGTTGCTTCCATTTCCATTTCCTTGCCAGGCTCATAATGGGGCTCCAGCATTTTCAAATCTGGCTAAACAAGTATATTTTGTTGCCTCACAATATTAATCTTTCAATGAAATTAAAAACCTTGGCCAAGATTTCAAATGTCATTAGCAATGCTGAGCATCTCACTATTTGGGTGTCTACACTGCGATGTTTTAAGGAAGAGTTTCTTTGGATTGCTGTGATTCTGATCTTCTGGAAAATCAGGCTCCTTCATGTTCTCCTTTTGCCATTTTACCTTTGATTGAAGTGGAAATACTTGTTTCAAGAAAGGAGAAAGGCTGCAAGAGGAAAAACTAAATGCAGACCTGAACGGAAACTTTCCACGGGACTTCTTTGAAATACTTTTTAGACAGACCTTCCCCTTGCATCCCACTCCATTTTTTTTTTTTCTCTTGTGTTTGTCAGATTCCTGCTGTTTTGGGCTGAAAGAAATTCCGTTTTTCTACTCCTCTACCGCATTGTTGAATCAGTCATCAAAGCTGATTGCATGATTTTCAGGAAGACACTTCAATATTTTATTGGCCATTTAGGTGCAGATGGGCTAAGATTGATTTTTGTTTGTTTTCTCTTTCAGAGTCTTCAGAAAAATAGCCATTTTCTCTCTAGTACTAATAAATTCCTTCAATATAAAAGAGAAAAAGCTTCAAGATATTTCAAGGATAAATAACAGTATTTTCCAATGTTTATATCTAGTGAAATATTTTATTTCCTGGCCATTGTTTTATTATATTTGGTTCAATTTCTTTTTCTCTTTTGGAAGTTTCCAAAAGAAAAAAAATATACCGCTGTGGACAAGGTGTTCCCTTGGGGCTTAGATGTCAACTATGAAAAGCAACTAATCTGAATGAATAAAAGGTCTTGGTAAAGATTTCTACCGAGGAAATTAATTACCCTTTAGAATCTGAGGGACTCTCTCAGACCCCAAAATACATATAATGAAAAGGAAGTGTGTGGGTTTTCTTGTTTTGTTTTGTTTTCTCTCTCCTCCCCTCTCACGTATCTCTGTAGAGTCAGAGAGGAGAGCTTGGGATGCACCTAGACTGAATCTTCTCCAGCAGCTCCTCAGTTCTTTGAAGTTCCAGCTTTGTCGGCTGCTGCCAGCTTTGCTGTCCAATGTGAGACCAGTAAAACCAGATTTTGCTGGTAAGCCCAGTCTCCAAGGTGGCTTCTTTCTGCAGAGCCCAATATAGGCTTTTGAATGCGTATCTTATTTAACAAGATGCATATTTTTTCGTAAACATGAATAAGTGTTATCATTGTCCAAAGTGTGTTTTTATTCCTGTGTAATCCACTTATTTTATCACATTATTTGTCTATTTTAGTAATTCTGCAAAGAAAATATGTGCTACTTCATGGCCCTAAAATAAAAGGCCTATGTACCTACTTGAGGTAGGCAGGTGATGAGCTGTTCAGCCATAGCCAAGGGAGGGGAAAGTAAGAAAAAAAGCTTTCGTTTGACAGCTAATCAAAAAGACTAATAGTAGAAAAAACAAAACAAAACAAAAAAACATGGCCAGACTGATACAAAACCCCTCTTTGTTGGTGGCACATGGGCAAATATAGTGGAAATGCTTTTTAAAATATTGCATGAAGGAGTTTCAGCCATCGTGGGGTTTTCTGTAATTATGATGGGTGGATCTGAAATATAAAACTTTCCAGAAGTTTGCTGTAAATCAGGACAAACCCAGCTCTTCAGTTAACAATGTAGAAATTTCAGTGGCAGTTCTGCTCCGTGTATGTGCGTTTATGCATGTATGAGTGTAGGGCATGTGGGGCTGGCACCACCAGCTTTTTAGAAAAAGGGGAAAAGAGGTTTTGCTTGTGTTGAAACATTGCGATGCCCTTCAATCTGAGCCGCTCTAGCACCACCGTGCTGCTGCAGCTTGGCAGGAGAGCGACTCTCACTTCATTTTCCTGCCAAATTTGGCCACTTAATGAACCTTTCAAACCTCTCGGTTTGCATGCGTGCAGCTGATGTTTGAGGGAAAGATCCCATCCTTGCTGAGCCGGCTTGCGCCTCTCCCGGCTGCGTGGGTGGCCCGGCTCCGCGGGGCCGGCCCGCGCGCCCCGCTCGTGGCGGTGCCGGCCAGCGGCTGCGGGGAGAGGGTTCGTGTGCTGGGCGAGGGCAGGGGCCGTCTCGGTGACTGCAAGGATGAATCCCTGCAAGACTTCAGTGCCCGGTTGTGCTGGTTCCCTCTGCGCTCACGGGAGGATAGGGGGTTGCAGAGACCTTGTTCTGCCCCTAGGCACAGTCCTGTCCCTAAATGCTGGCTAAGTTCCTTCCTGGCAGTGCTGATCTCTTTCCTCTTAGTTAAACGACAGTTATTGTGACTCGCATCCTTACACACGCGCTGGGCTTCAGGTGTGTGACACTGTGCGATACCTGTTGCAACTGGTGCTGCAGTCACAGCCTGGGGAGCCCTCTGGTTTGGCCGGAGAAGTAGGAGAACTTGGGACTGGCGTAGGAGGGGAGAACGGGGCCCTGGTTGGGCAAAGGAGTAGATCTGGGAGCCTCTGGGAGAAAAGAGAGGAGTATGGAAAAGCTGGCAGGGAGAAAGGAAGGAGAAGAAGTGGGAAGGAGAAGAGCGAGATAGAGGGAGATGGACTGTGACATGCAGGGAAGGGGCAGAGCCAGGCCTGGCCCTGCAGAGACTTGATCACTAAGGTCAGCAGTAAAGACATTGGGGCAAGTCTGAGAGGCCCTGGCTGGGAGGGCCAGGGAGATGAGCTGAAGTGAAGGGAGGAAAGAATGCAGTGCTGGACAGGACCGGAGAGGGAATAAAGCAGAAAGGAGGGCAGGACGTCTCCGTGCTTCGGAGAAACGGGAGAAAAGTCCGCGCTGTGGTCAGCGTGCTTCGTTTCAGAAACCTGAGGTGGAGCTGGCGATTCCCACGTGCTGCGCCCCTGGCAGCGCGTGCTGCGAACCCCCAGGCAAGGTCCGCGCTCGGTGGCCTCCCGTCTGTGCTCCCGTCTGACAACCCGCTCTCGCCGTCACAGGTACCTCGTTAGCTCTCAACACGGGAGGTCTCTCCAGGGGCTCTTGGGTCCCAGCCCTGCTGGAACCTGCTTCCCGCTACACAGGGGATTTCTGTTGCTTCATTTTGATTTTTCTTTTTAATCCAAGAAATATCATGTGCACGCATATGTGTGTGCAAACTCTTTTTAAAAATGCTTAGTACGTACCAAAATCATCTTGCAGCTCCAACTCTTATCCCTGCCCTGCTGCCATCTTCTGCATTACGATACAGTCTTTAATTAGCCCGCTACAATTACAGACCTGCTAGGGGGATGAATCAGGGTTGAGCAGTAAAAGGTCCCATTGTCCAAGGATCTCTACCCCATCCCCAGCAGGAGCAGGAAGACGAACGATGAACGAGGCAGGGGGTGGTGGAAAGAGGACTGTGTATTTCCAGACGTTCGCTGGAAATTCAGTCTTCCAGTGCTTCTGCCAGAGTGATTCCCGGCAAGTTACTTCAACCAAGCTCTCCAAGCAGGTGCTCATGAAGAGGTCCTCACGTTGTGGGTGTCTGACTTGAGAACCAGGGGTGTGACTGGAGGTGCTGAGCAGCTGCTGCTGCATCAGGAGCGAAGGAGAGCAGAGTCCAGCAGACACCTTGTCAGCGCTCTGAAAAATAAAGCACCTTGGGCACCTCCAGTTGTGTTGTCCCTGCAACCACAGATCCTCCACCTCTGCTTGCTCCTACCTCCATTCCCAGCCTGCAAAATGGAGGAAAGGTTATCCCTTCCTTTTGCAGGGAAGTGGCGGAGATAAATTTAAGTTTGTGACGTGCTTAAGTAAGAGCGTCAAGAGCAGCAGAGCAAAACAGATGAGGACATTACTAACTCTGCCCCTGCAGCTGGGTTTGAGTCATGCGGAGCAAGGCCGGCCTGGGAAGGCACAGGGACCCGGAGCCGTCGCCGTACGGCTTCGTGGGACACGAGCGCTGGCCCCTGTCTTGTGTTGCCTGCGATAGGTGCAAACAGGAGCGTTGTCATCTCAGTGCTGCTGTCATGCACATGCGTGAGGGGAGGTGAAATTGCTCCATTTACTGTAATTCTGTCTTTTCCTAACTTTTGAGTTCTTGGCTTTGTGAGAACATTAGGTCTTTTATATCTGCATTGTGAGTAACAAACATCGCTCTACACCCCCCAGCGAAGAAATGTTTTCCTAATGGTTCTTTAAGGCAGAACATGCTGTGTTAGTGACTTGTTATTAGGAAGAAAACTCGGAGGCAGAAATGTTGATCTTTTATTCCGCAGCAGTTTATGGTTGGATAAAAGGTTTCTGAAAATAGGTTTTGATTTACATAAAACAACTATCTCCACTTTAATTTTTCATGTGTGAACGTTTCAGAGAGCGCTTCTATAAACTTCATTACAACTCCTGCCATTGCGTGCCAAATTATAACTTTCAGGATCTTTGAAACTAGGCATCTGTTATCTCTTGCCTGAGGTTTACTTAAGGAAAACAAGAATTCAAAACATGAATACGCACAATCTTTACAAAAATACTGATGTTTACAGTTTGACCTTTACTTTCTAGTGTTTACCTAAGGGCTAAGTATTTGGAATTACGCTTGGGCTTATAAATGTTTATCATCTATCAGGAATGATATCAGAGTTCTTGCAAAAATGAGAGTTCCCTGGAATAAATTGTCTAAGAGGGGAACCAAAGTGAGAGAAAGGGAGAAAAAAAAGAAAAAATGGAAAGCCCACAGAAGGGAGTGTGGCTTTCTGGCAGTGCTTGCTTGCCCATGAGCAGCACGGGGCAGGTGCCCGGCTGAGCCGGCAGCGCGCCCGCGCCGGGAGGTGGCCGCGTGCTGTGTAGCCACCCTGCCCCAGACCGGGGCAAAACCTCCCCCCGGCGGCGGCAGCAGGGACCTGGCTGGGCCCGGCGGGTCAGACGCGCTCCCCGGGCTCTGAGACGCTGCCCAGGCCGTCAGCTCACGGGCAAGCTCGTCCCTTGTCCCTTGTGGTGTGGTGCGGGAAAACCTTCCTGGCTTTCTTTAGAGGTGCTTTTTATTCCATGGCCAGTGACTTCTGTAGCTGTATAACAGCATGTGGGCTGCGGCAGGCTGATTTCTGGGGTCCTGAGCAAAGCTGCTTGAAGATAGAAGAAAATAGGATGGATTTGCCAGGGCTGAATGTTGAGCTTGTTCTTGCTCAGAGGATCTGAGCTTGGCTCCCTGAGCTCCTCAGACTTTATATGGCATCAAAATAAACAGGAATATACACCAACAGCCAGACAAAGTGCTGGTGGCCTGTGGCTACTGCTGAGCCAACCATCACCAGCTCATGCTCCTCCAGTGAGAGGAAATTGGTGGTTTCCCAGTCACAGAAATATTTTGGATAAACTACCCAGTCACAGAAATATTCTGGATAAGCTATCTACTGACACGTCACTAGGATAACCTTGGAACACACCTCTGACATGCTTCTGTTTCTGCTGATTTTTATTTTTTATTTTTATTTTTTACCCCTACAAGATTGTTGTGTAAGTGCTATGAACACTACCTACTCCTAGGACAGAAACAAGTGGAAATTTTACTCAGTGTTTTTGAGGAGCTGAAATAGGGACAATAGTGAGAATGTGGTGTGATAGTGAGATGCTTTGGCCCTTCCATGCAGTCATCTCTTTTTCCAGTAGTCTGTATTTCCAGTCATGTCAAAGCATGTCGAAGTTGCTTCTATCTGTGTAGGAGATGCTGCAGCCTTCCCTTTATCTGAAATGGTGGTGCTTTCCTACCTTTTTTTTTTTTTTTTTTTTTTTAACACAGGTGGTAAAAGGTAGGAACTCAGTCTATTTAGAACTCAAAAGTTGTTTCAAGGTGTCATTGCTCTTTCCTATTTCTGTGCTGGTAAAACCATGTTTGGAATCCTCTGCCATCACCGAGGACAATGTTGGGTCTGTCTTTGAAGGTTTTGTTATATGTCTTATTGCTTCTTGTTTATGGTTGAGCTTGCTGCTTGCCTGCCTACTTGATTGCTTTTATTTCTTATATTATTGCTACTTCACCCAGCTTAAAATGACTCCTTCCCTCCCTCTCCCCAGAAACACAAGCATTTCCAAATGTCACACAGGTACAAAGATCAACACACTGTTGGATCTGCTGATAGCCTGGTGAACATGCGGTAATTTCAAACCACGCCTGTGATCTGGCACATTGCTATGACGAAAGACAATTTTATAGGGACAGACTTTATTGCCACTGTAGCATTTTTTAATTGCTCTAATGCTCCATTTGTGAGTACCAGTCAGATCACGTAGAGGGAAGGGCTGAATTCAGTGGAAAGGGAGCCAGTGGCTACACTCTGGTTGCTGCTGTATTCACCTCAGGCTTTCACATCCTTTATAACTGGGCAAACTTTTGAAGTGCTTTTGTAGCAGTTGGTGAACTTGGGGTGCCTGGTTGTTTTCGTTTTGTTTTGCAGCTGTGTGGATCACGTCGTGCATGTTGTTTAACTCTAGCTTGCTTTTCTCCAGCTGCAAACTCCTTGATCTTAACTAGTAGCTCTCTGGTTAGGTTGCAGTGGAGAGAAAGAGGATTATGCTTACAGAAGTGTCTCTGTTTCTTGAAGCAGAGAGCACTCCCCAGTTGACTTTGAGACAGGCAGACGCAATCTGGCTCTCGGAGTCAAAAATTCATGTTTTTTTCCTGCTTAGGTTGCATATGTGAACATATAGGCATTTGGTAGGTTATGAGTTATTAAATGAATCCACGGAGGAATACAGTAAAGAGGAAACATGGTTTAAGCCAAGGCCACTTCCAGGTGAGGCAGGTGGTTCAGCTAAGTTGCAGAGAGCTCTGGGTCCAGGGCAGCGAGAGAGACCAAGGGTGAATGGCGAGGCTGGGGCAAAACCCCATTTGAGGAACTGCCCGTGAGACCCGCTGGGAGAGCTCAAGGGGTCCTGGGCTCAGCTACGTTGCTCCTCAGCAGGGAGGAACGCTTGCCTGCGTGGTTTGATTTGCCTGACTGGAATGAGCGGGCAGGAAGTCAGGCTTCCTACAGATAACAGGCCTAATGACTGCACAGAGCGGCACCGTGGGCCAAGGAATTCACAAGCCCACAGGGCTCCGTGGTTTCTGCACTCTCCTGGTGGTGGCCCAGCAGCTGTTAATGACTCGCTTCCAGCCATGAGCCCCACTTGGCAAATTTTGCTGCCAGTGGGATCACTGAGATTTTTTTTTTTTTTTTTTTTTATGAAATTATTGTGAAGCTCCTGAAGGTCTGGCTGGGTGAGAAGTGTATGCGAATTCCCAAAACCTTGGAGGGACCTTTCCATGCCCTATTCCTTTTTTTTTATTCCTTCCATATAAATTATGGCAAGCGAACAAAATGTGAAGCAGGTCGACAAGTTTTCTGCCGGTGCCTGCGGCATTAGCTGCTGGAAGAGATGTTCAGAGGCCCAACCAAACCCATCCAAGATGTTGCTTTGAGAGGTTGCGGGAATTGGGAATGAGGAGTTCCTCACAAGGTGAAGCCCTCCTTCTCTCGCCATGAACTAGTGGTTGGTTAGCTCTGTTTCCCTGCTATCAAAGCTAGATTTTTATACATCGGATGGTTCTCTGCCATCTCTTCTGGCGTGGATGGCAGAATGTCTCTGTCCTGCCCTGTGTGACCCTTATACCTGTGCAGAGTAGGAACAGAGTAGGTGTAAAACACAACTTCTCATATTCTGATGGCAATTTTTACTATTGTTCCCAGAGTTGCTGTGACAAAGAGTCACTGAAATTAAGAGAAAAAATATTAGAGATAACATCTTTTTCCTAGCTTCTTTTGGGGAATTGAATTGTTTATATACCAATTGTTTATATACCAATAAATATGCCATTTCTCATGGAACAGTTGTAGAATAGAACATTGATAGATGATGGCAACGCTAATGTGGCCTGAGCACCCGAGGCAGCCAGGGGACCTGCCAGCTGGGCCCTTCCGTTCGAGCGCAGCAAAAGTGGAAATCCTCTGCTTTAGGACAGGCCTGTGGACAGTTAGGCCAAACTTGCAGACTCGTTATAGGCATTATTTTTGCTAGGTTATATCATAACTCTTCTTTCTCTGTTTGGAGCAATTTGTCTCCCAGATTAGTGGCCAGAACTTAGATTCAGAGGTTAGTAAGAGAAATGCTTGATGGTGGCTGGCTTACATTTACCCCTCATCTTATTGGTGTGTTCCAGGTCTTCTTCTTTTGCTTGCAACAATTGCTTACTAAATGCTTCTTCTTTCTGTTGATCAGTGGCAGGTGAATTCATTTTCCTCTCTCTTGAATCTTCTAAATAACAGAGTGAGTAAAGTGAACATGAAGTCTCTGCTGGACTGTTAGCATCTCAGTCAGTTATGTGTCATCTGCTCGGAAAGCTATCCGAGTTAAACCAGTGCTTGTGTGGAGTGGTTGAATTTAGTAGCTTAGCTCCAAATTCTTAAATCTTTTAGCCACTCTTAGCAGTGGTACTATCTTCCTCATGCAGGCATCCCAGTGCTTCTTTGCAGTTTACCTACCTTTCCAAATAGACCATTGTCCAGTGTTATCTGACGTTGATTTAGAAGATTACCCTGGACAATATGCCGGTACAGTGCAGACATTGCTCAGTTAATTAGCAACTCGTATATCAATACAGTTTTAACGAGGGAACCTATCCTAATGGGATGATTGGTTAGGAAGTTAGGCTGTTTCCTTATTCTGTAAATGCTATTACCAATGCTATGTCATCCACTGCATTTTCTGGAGCAGTTTTTTAGTTTAGTGAACATCCGCACTGACTGCTCCGTAGTTCTCGAGGGCTTATCGATATCATCTGCGGCCTGGCTTGCAGGCTCTCTTTCAGCAGTGCGCCATGTAGGGTTTTTTTTTATTATTGTTATTTTTAAGAAAATAAAAGAGAGAGCCAGTTGGTTTGGCTCATGCCAAGCTATACAATGGAGGTACCTTCATTTAGATATGGACTTTTTTTCTGTGCTTCATTTTTTCCTGTGCTTGTGTCATAGCAGCGTTTTGCATGCATCACTTTGCATTGGAAGGTCATTAGAGCTCCTAAAGAAAGGACCTCAATTTACTCTGAAGGAGATGTGACTGCTGTTCCTAAATTGTTGCTCAGCCCATATTTTCTTGCCCAAGAGAATCATGCCAGCTCTTAGCGAGTCTTAAGAGCGCCTTGGGTTGGAGGTATGCTGGTGAAAGAGTTCTTTTCTGAGCTGCTACATAGAGTTTTCTAATATATTACTCATTTATCCAGATGAATTCAACTCCTGAAGTAACTTTAGGACTAAGGAGGTCATGCTGGCTTTGAACCAGTGCATTTTTCTCACCCTCAGAGCAGTACAACTCATCTCTTTCAAGTCCCTCTACTAGGGTCTATACTAGCAGAAATCCAGAAGGCTGCAAGCATCCTTTGCTGGCACATTTCAACGGCTGCAATAGCTGTTGTTCAGTCTGCTCTGCAGCGAGGGAACCCACGGGAACACCCTTGGAGCCAGGGGCGACGTGGTGCTCGGAAGATGCCGTTCTTTGCAGGTAGACGCCGGAGGGCAGTTTCAGGGGTCAGTGTCCTGCTGTGTAAGGACACTCCTTGTGCTTCCTGTCATCCTGCGAGCTTCCCTTAAGTTTTGGTAGAGAGCCAGTATAGGTGGTACCTATTTTCAGTTATCGATCAGGAAAGGTCACAGGCTTCACCAGTTTTTATCCCAAAGCTTGTAATAAATAGAGTTTTCAAACCAACCCATGTTCTACAATGTGACAAGCGATTTTAGCTGCAGCTGCTAACACAGACTGGAAGGTGGACCAAATCCCACTGGAACCCAAGGCTCTGCTGTTACAGTCTCGGAGTTTTACCCCTCTGGCATGGCCAGATATTATGTTGAAGCTGATGCCTAATTCCCAATAGAATTGAGATGGTTTTGAACATCTGGCAACTTCATGTCCCATTCTCCTCCTCCTGCTTCTAGCTTGCTGTTGAACTCCTAGGGTGGTAAATGTGCCCTAAGAGTGGGAACCTCCGAGGTGCAGCTGCCCATAGCTGCTCCTGCCTCCGTCTTTCTGTGTCAGGCACTGTGAGGCCAAACCTTCAGTGGCTCCAATGGGTTTTGTCCCATCGCTGTCAGCAGTGGGATGTTTTACTTGACAGAGAGGTAGAGACTGGAGTCAGTGGGGAGAAGGTGCTGTGGACACATTTCCTGCTTCTGAGGATTAAAAAGGCTGCTTGCTGTGCGAGCAGATGGCCACCTCTCCACCCATCCTCTCAGGTATGGGGAGGCAGCCAAAAACTTGCTTGAAAGAGCAAAGCGTAACCTGTTCAAAGGAGAACAGAAAGGAACATTTTTCAAACAGCTTAATGAAACACTTAAGGACTGCCAGGGACAGATTTCCATTTGACACAGGATATTCATTAGAAAAGTAAACACCCTCCAGCATCATTTGTAGGAACAAAGCAGCTTGCATTTTATAGCGAGGTGTTAATTTAATGAAGGAGGGGACCCCGCAGACAAGCGGGACGCAAACAACCAAAAGACAGACAGGGTCTGAGAGGCTGTGGTGGCTGAGCATGGGCGACACGAGGCTGGCGGGGCAGGTGCCCGGCACGGAGAGCTGGGGCCACACGGGGCGCTTGGGCTCGCGGAGACGTTTTGGGTACCGGGGCACAAGGGCTGCTGGTGTCTGTGCCTGCAGCGCAGCTCCTCCGTGCAGCACTGGGAGCCGGGGGTCTCAGGGGCTCCGCGCTTGCTGCCCCAGGGCAGGAAGCCCAAGCAGAGCAGAACTGAGGCTGGAGAGCCCAGATAAGCCCATGCTCAGCCTGGTGTGGCGGGGCCGGCAAGCTCTGCTGCCCCTCCTGCCAGGGACTTAGCCTCAAGCCGATCTTTTATTTTCCCACATGTGTTTCCCATCGGAGAAGGGCCGGCAGGGCGCTGAGGCCGTGCGGTGGCTTCCCGAGGCGCAGGGCTGGAGCTGAGCTGCCCACGCGTGCCCAGAGAGCCCTCGCAGCTCCCAGGAGAGCGCCTAGAGCTTCCCGCTGCGGAGGGCGCCGCGGAACGGGCAGGAAAGCGCTTGGCACCAGCGCTTGTTAAAGGATGCTGGCCCCTTTTGGGTCAGAACACAGCAGCCCGGTGAGGAGAGTGTGGAGCAGCCCACAGGAGAAATTCTGGCCGCTAACCCCTGCAATCAACATGAAC
This sequence comes from Nothocercus julius, assembly GCA_013398735.1. Classification (NCBI taxonomy): domain Eukaryota; kingdom Metazoa; phylum Chordata; class Aves; order Tinamiformes; family Tinamidae; genus Nothocercus; species Nothocercus julius. Next base: position 1,312,741 of record VZSV01000071.1, read on the forward strand.
ATTAGCACAAATGAGGTAATTTCTCATGTTTTTATTTATATATGCAGTGCAGGCTGCCGGTTCCTCCTCCTCATGTCACTGCGATGTGAAGGGAATTTCCTGCGCGCGCTGGGCCGTGTAGCTGCAGGGTTTTTGTGAGCGAAAGCCACCTCCAGGGGCAAGGATAGGTGTGCAGGCACCGAAATACAAAGTTAGGAAATCTCCCACTCCTTCAAATCACTTTCCTCCTGGTTGCTTGCTGAATATTTTACTAGAAGATTGAAAGGAGAAGTTTTAGCCACTTTTAGCCACTAAAAGGCCACTTTTAGCAGCTGCTGACACGTTTCATCACTCTCAGTAGGCAGAGGTCAGCTTTTGAGCACTGTACATCGGGCTGGTTCCTCTAGCCTGGTCATGGTGTGGTGACTGAGGAGGTGGCTTGTGCAGAGGAGCATTTCAAATCTTCTTCTCCAATTACACCCTACATTATCCATCAGAGCTCCTAGAAAGAAACATTTGAATGGAGAATTATTTCCTCACCGCCTGTCACCTTTGGCTTTAAGGTGCTCCTGGTAGTGAGACAAAATGAGATGACTCAGTTGCTTCTGGTTCACATGAAACAGTGTTTTTGCTATGGAAAAGAAATGCTGGTTTGTGTTATGAGCGCAGGATGAGGGCAGCATCCACAGCTCAGGTGGTGTCGGCCAGGGCATCCTTATCGGGTGATACAAAATGTCTACGGCATCCAGTGGAGCAAAATCGAGAGCAGATGTGCAAAGGGGAAATCTCCGCCTCCCCTTTGCTCCTGGCCTCCCCATCGCAAGCTGCTTCAGCTGTTGCTTAAGGGCAGCAGCGATTTCCTCCTGATGGCGGGGCCAATAAAGCCGTCCGGAGCTGCGTCCCCCGCCTCGGGCGAGAGGGCACAGCCTGCTTTTAACACCGGAGCTGCGAAAATGCAGGGGCATCGTTTAGGCTGCAGGAGAGAACCATAAACGAGAGCAGCCTCGAGGCTGCTGCAGAGCGCGTGTCGTCCCTGCCCACCGCCGCTCGCGGGCACCCGGTGCCCTCATCCACCTGGGCAGCGCGACGGTGGCGGCGGCGGCAGCTCTCCGCATAGGAGGGAGGGCGACCTTGCTTCCTGCGCCGAAGGTGGCGCGCCGCGTCAGCCTCCGACCTCGGTGCCCGTCCCCGGCAGGGAGGCCGGGACGTGCGGCGAGAGGTGCCCAAGCAGCCAGCCGCGACCCCCAAATCCTGGTGCCCCAGATGCTGCGAAAATGAGTGTCTTGTAAAATTACCCTTGGAAGGGATTTCAGAGTGAAAAAAAAAAAAAAAAAAAAAAAAAAAAAAAAAAAAAAAACATCGCTAGCATTAAAAAAAAAAAAAAAGTCTAACAAAAAAGACATCCTTCATGTCAACCCTAGGGCTGGAGGAATAAAAGTGCTAGAAAACTTTTATGTTGGGCTCCCCTCGTATCAGCGCAGAGGAACCGGATCCTCACCATGCTCCTGAGCATAATCCAAACCCATCCCCACTTTTGTTTAGGGGCCGCCCCGCTAGCCCCTCGGACGCCTTTCAGAGCTTGGCGTGAGCTGGCGATGGTGCGGTTCAAAGCAGGGATGTGTCTGCTCACCGGGGCAGCCCGCGACCGGCAGCGGGTTGCAGCCCGAGTGCTCCCAGCGCTGAAACGCCGTCTGGGGATCGCTGCGAGGGGCTGGCCAGGGCTGTGCTACGGCCTCCAGGGTCGAAACGGGGGGTCCTGGTGACTTGCCGAGGCCGGTGCTGGCCCTGCTGCCCCAGGGCTAGTTCTGCATGAGCAAAACCTCAGCATGGCCGGAGGGCCGGGAATGGCAGGGCTGCGGCGATGAGGGATTGACCAGGATGCTGATATAGTGGAAAAAGTCTCAGGAGGAAAAAATTAAGCCTTCAGGTTGATTTGAAATGGTTTTGCTGTTCCTCTTCTTCCCTCCTTCCCTGAACAGGCAATCAAAAAACAAAAACTCATCACAGATGTTTGGCACAAATTCAAATAGTTTTGGTCAAGCTGTATTTTTCACCGTTAATTTTGAAGATTCTTCTTGCTGTTGCCCAGAGCAAGGGTTCTGCTAAGAAATAACACGCTCCAAGTGGTGGAAGTTTTCTTCTTGTGGGAGAGAAGGAGACGTTCATCCCCGTGCGAACCTCCAGCCTTTCCTCTGGCGGCCTCCATCCTGCCGGCCTTTTCCTCCCGGGTGGCACTCGCGGCTCAGGTGCTCCAGGGCAGTTGTGGCTCCGGGATGGGTCCCTGCAAAGGTGAGTGTCCAGAAATGCCTCTCCAGGGCGTGGGGGAGAGTGTGGCCAGGATGACTGGCCCCCATCCCTGGTGCTGGAGCGGGGAGCAGGACCTGTCTCCAAGAGGGGCTGCAAAAACACCTTGAAGTTGCTGGCAGGGCTGAGCTACAGCCCAGACCTGTCTCCTCCTGTTAAATATCAGATGAGCCACTGGCGCTGCCACCTGGTAGTACTTTTCATGTCCAAAATAACCAAAACAGCTTAATTTTCACAGAAATTAGATCATTTTTCTTAACTAAAGTATTTGCCATCAGGGTTCTGAGCCCAAACTCCATCAGAGCAGATTAGCCCACTGCAAATGACCCTAACTGGCCACAGAGAGTGGATTAATTTCGTAATTAAGTGACCAAGACGACTAGAGGATTGGGCATTCTTGCAGCAGTCTGACATTTCCACATCAGCTGCAGCCTGGGCTTCCCAAGGAGCTGCAGAGAGCCCTGAGCTGGTCTCTGCTACCCTGGGCAGGTCCTCGCTTTTTCTAAGATGCCTAATTTGCTGCCATCAACTAATGCCAACTGCTTTAAATTACTGAGCCATGAGTGAAAGATATTGTCTTATGTACACGAACATCCCACTTTTACTAGCCTTTCATTGAAACAGGAGATTAAAAAAAAAAAAACACATCCTGGGGCAAAACACATATCATAGAACCCGAAGGATACATTTGTGTCTCTTTTAATGTGAAAACCACGACGTCACCGTTAAATTGTCAAATTATCCTCTGCTTAATTTCTATATAAATTTCAAAACTTTCTCCAGGCAGCCAATAAACCTCAGGGTGAAGGGACTTGTTTGTGCTTCCCCTGCAGTTGGTGGCAAACCTCCCGCGTTTGTCGGTGTGTAGCATCAAACCCCCAGCGCAGACATAGCCAGGCACTGAAGGTGCTCTGTGATTCTTCCGACCATATCTCTCCCTTCCTCCCAGAAGACTTCTGAGCCTGGGTCCAACACTGATCTCATGCACAAGCTGGGAGCATCTTTCTTTCTTTCTTTTTTCTTTTTTTCCCTTCTTTCTTTCTTTCTTCCTTTTTTTTTTTTTTTTTCTCCCTCCTCCTCTGTGGGGTTTTGATCTCTGCCTTTGAAATGGAAGCAAATTCCCTGCAGGGTGCTCTGTGATCACTTGTTGGGTGTAGTCGCATGCTTTCACTTCTTGCTGTAGGTGAAATGGCTCGTGTGCAAGGATATTAACTCTCTGCTAGGTGTTCGGGGAAGGTAGTGAGCTGCATTCCTTTTGTTTTCCTCCATCCTTAGCAGACCAGACTGCTTTCCTTCCACAAAACCTTGCTAAAAAAGAAAACTCTGCAGCCAAGTAGTACCGCACTTCCAGAATACTGGATACAGGAGAAAGAGATTTTAGGGAGAGCTGTGTCTTGGACAAAGCCATCTCTGTTGTCTGGAACAGTTGGTCTGAATAAAAGATATTGCCTCCTCCTGCCGGGCTGTGCGTAATCTAACGGTTTGTTGTCAATTACAATTTACTTGCTGTAGAAGAAAATGTCATTTCCCTTCAGTTTCCCTGGAATGAAGCAGTTAGAGAGTGTTACTGAAGAGGGGAAATTACAGTGATGGGATAAGTGTTGGAAAAAGAAAAAGACTGTTTTCACAGGAGAACTATGGTTAGGCCCAGCCCAGAAAAATATGTAAGAATGTGCTTGTGATTTGCTTCCAACAAAATTTTTAAGCCTATACTTAACTTTAAGCATGAGTATCTCGTTGCTTAAGGTTAAGCACGTGCTGAAATACTCATCTGGAGGTAAGCCCTGGCTGGCAAGACTGAAAGAAATAGAGATCACATAATCAACTTCCAAAGCAAGAGCCTAATCCTACCCAGTCAGCCACTCTGGGGGAGTTCCCAGGAAGGCAAAGAGGTTGCAAGAGATGGATCTAAGTCTCTGATCTTACAAATTTCCTGGCAGGTGCAAAAGCGACTGCTCTGAACAATACCTGAGGTGTTTGCAGGATCGGCCCCAAGGCTTCATCTGCAGCAGCCAAGGAGGTTAACAGGCTATTTAAAACAAACAAACAGCCCCACCTCCCTCCAAAAATTTTTCTAGGATGGCCCTTGTGCACATGGCACGATTCTGAAAAGGTGTACGCAGGGTTGTGCTGAAACCCTTCCCATGCCCTAGGAAAGAGAAGTCTTCAAAAAAAAAAAATCGCTCCATTGTGGTAATCAGTTTTACAAATTCACATTCTCAAAGTCAGGTCTGTATTAGCGAGTCAATCTGGGCCTGTCCTTATACCTCCCTATTTGGGGTTGTCATGCTGTTGGAAGAAATATGTCAGGTGCACCAAGCAGTTCTTATTTAAATGGTGTTGGCTTATTTAGAGGGACTTTTTGGTGTAACTGGAAATTTTCTAAATAACTGCCTTCAAGGAATTTGTGTATGCACGGATGTGTATCTGTGCGGTGGGGTAAGCTATGCTCATGCAAAAAAACTGCACACGCGCGTAAGCACGTGCACGCACGAATGAAGCAACAAATGAAAGGAAAGCATTTGCTCCTGCATATAAAAGATGAAATTCTGGAAAAAAACTTTTATTTTAAGCGTTTGGAGAATGCCACGATGTGAATGAAAGTAATGCTTTTTCTTTCTTATCACCTGCAAAATCTAGGACCATGTTTAGAGCAAGCAGAGAGAGAGAAGCCAACCCCAAAGGAGACAAAACGAGATCCGCGTGCGTCTGTTGCTGCACGGTGGCAAGATGGCCAAGGCTAGCATGGGACCATGGAGAGGCACTTACCAAGAGGGTTGGAAAAGGTGGCTTTGGATACTCTGTGCATTCTCAAACTAGGCTTAAGGTCTTGTTTTCATTAGTAAAGACTTTGGCAAATGCGGGGTTGATGAAGCCACTGGATTTCTATCTAGCAGAGACGTGAGGGAAATGTTTGAAGCGCTTCCAGGTGTTTATGGCCTCAGAGAAAACTCGGGGGAGTTTTCAGCTCGCTGGAGGTTTGCATGAGAGGTGCAGGGTTAGCCCGGTCAGCAGCTCGCCCGCCTCCGCGGCTGCCTGGGCACCACGCAGACCCCCCTGGCCGCCCAGGTCCAGCAAAGCAGCTGCAGACTCACAGGGCTGATACTTTCTTCCCGCCTCCCAGAGCCAGTTGCATAACTCTCATCACCCAAAGCTTTGCTGCTAAAGCCTACGACAGCCCTAGAAATGACCTCTGCAGATGTTTAAACCTCTGTTTTATCTGTAATTACACTGGAAAATAAGCATGATGTGCTGGCCACTCATTTTCAGATCCTCAGTGGTGAGTTTGAGAGCCAGGTTAGGTTATTCTCAGGAATATTCTCAGCAATAAATAATGAGGTGATAGAATATGGGTGGTCATCATATGGCATTAATATCATTGTAAGGCAGCAGGTAGTAAGCAGGTCTTTTGCAGCGTTTCAGCAAAGACCTTGCCTTTGGACTTTCATGGACATGATGATCTACAGCAAGGTAATGTACTTGAAACAATGGAAGTTATCTAAAAGTATATTCAGGAAGGCCTGGGGCTTTCAGATGCAAATGCAGAAATATATTTAACATCTTGACTTGTATTCTTTTGTCATAATACAAAGTAGAAAGACAATGTTTAGTAAATGTTTACATGTTACAAAGGGGAGTTTTGCAAATCGCATTGTAGCTCTTTGGGAGGAACCAGGAAAGAGGGCAGGATGTTAACAACATAAAAAAGAATAGCAATAAAACCCACCCCTAATATTAATTGTCTAAGAGGAAATGCATATATCTCTCATCAGGACATTACAGACTCTGCTTTGCATTGCTGGAAGCTTGAGAACACTAATCGTTTTCTGGCATGGTGAAGCAAGCTCTTGCATACTTGAAACATAACTCATTTACAGTTGTTTTGATGGAAGCTTCTAAGCAATATGGAGAAAGTCCCTAGTCCCTTCAGCTTTCTGAGTATCAAAACTAAGAACAGGCCGAAGCCACAGAATATTTAGATCTGGCTCGGTGCAGGAGACTGCTCTGGTCAAACGGTTAGGTTCATTTCTGGTTGTAAGGTTGGCTGTGTTATGCAATGAAAGGTCAATCACCAGGTTTTCTTGTGAATTAGTGATGCATCTGAGAGGATTCTCTAAAAATGATTTTGACTGGAATCGTGGCACGTAGCCATTAAAATACTTCTTCAACAAGGTGGCAACAGTTTTCATACCAGGTGGTTTGAAGGTCAACCTAGTGCTGACAGATTAACTGAAGAGAGGTGCCTGAGTGCTTTGAGGCAGCCCCAGGAGGGAAGTGTAGCCCAGAGAGCTGCAGTGCTTTGCCTGGTCCCCGTTGTCCTTGAAACAGTAGTAATTTTCTGCAGCCTTTTAACCTTGCAACATGTTCCTCTCCTTGTTGGGTTGGGAAGTGTTTGGTTCTGCTCATCTCCCCCTTGATCCAGGGTGGCATATTGGAAAGTCACCATGCACTGGGGTTATATGCAGACTCACATGCTGGGCAGGAGGTAGCACAGGACATAGAAGACTGTGGAATTACCTTAGACTGATCTGTAAGAATATCCACTGAACTGTGTGTGTGTAAATATGGAGCCAGGTGGAACAACAGGTTTGTGGCTGCAGGGAGATCTTTCGTCACCGGCAAGGGTTAGACATTTTGTAGAGGTCTCACTTGATGTTGTTTATTCATATGTTAGGTGACAGTTTTGGCCTAAGTTTCAATTTTTCCCATGGTATTCAAAGACACATTTTAAGACCAAGATTAGAAACATGGCAGTAGCTCTTACGGAGAATATTTTTTGTTTTCCAGGCCCTGGCCCATTCTCTAGCCTGATTTCTCTTGGTGTCTGCAAGAGCAAGTTGGTCTTGATGGACAGTTTTTGTTACTGACTGAAATCCTGCTAAAATTTGTGCTGTATGATTTTCATTTCATGCTGAGTAAAATCCTGTGAAGTTTGAAATGGTAATTTTCTAGTTTACCTCATTTTATAGGGAGAAATAGGAATTGGGTTATGAACTGTAAGACTGAGAAGGACTCGTATGTGTAAGTCACTGTGTGGGTGTATGTATGGAAGATGCAAAGATTTCTGCAGGAAGACTGGAAATCTATCTGCTTCAACACTGAGGACTGCCTGCCAAATGCTTCAGAGCTAGATTTTTGTCTTCCCCCACAGAGTACCGAAATGTCTATGGATCTTCCACCTTTTCCTTTTAGGTAGACTGGAGAGCTGGGTCTTCATCTGTAGTGTGGCTGGTAATGTTTTCATAGGGCACTTATTCTTGCTAAGCACATACCCTGCAGCAGCAAGTTCCTGTAGTTAATTTATGCCTCTTTCTTTCCTTCTTTTTTAGCAAGAGTTCCTCTGAGCATCCATTTTTTCCGCAGCACACATGGCTGCCCAGCTCTGTCAGACATTCAACTACACATCTCTCCTAATACCTGGCAAAAGGGTTGCTGGAGCCTCTTCCTGCTCCACCCTCGCAGGAGGTTTTGAAGCCCTGCAGGGAGCTGCAGATTTATTGCTCACTGACATGCAAGGGCAGGTGAAGTGCTCTAAGCTCCACCTAGGATGGAGGGAGGTGGGAGGAGCTGCTTTTGGGAGACATGGCAGGCTACGGAGAGATGGTTGGCTTTGGAAAGAGATGGTAGGCTCTGGAGAGAAGGTCGGCGTTGGAGAAAGATGGTAGGTTTGGAGGAAGATGGTAGGCTTACCAAAGCCACTTTACTCTCTTTTGAATAATAGTAAAGAAGATTAATTTTACTATTTTTAATGAGGTTGCAAAAATCTTCTTCCAATACATTTAAAATATAGTCAGAAATGCAATTAATAATAGAAACAAATTAAAAACCTAATAGTCTAAGATCAGTATTGGCTAAGATGCTCGTCATCTTATAAAACCTTCTCTAGTATTTTTAATGAACCCAAGTGACAGAGGAGCACTGTTCTACAGCACAGTCAGGGCCTGCTGTAGCAATGCTATGTCCTAACAAAACAGGGAATGATCTAGGGGATCTTTATCAAGTCACAAAATAATATTTTCTGATCTTGTCAGTCTAGAGGATGCTTTTTTTCCTTAAAAATTGTCCTCCCAGGTTCTGAGCCCAATGGGTCTTACAGGGGTTAAGGGACTTGCTCTTGCTGGACGGTGGTAATGTGGCTGGTGGAATAAATAGGAAAAAGAGATCACTGAAGGCCTCTGCCCTTCTGAGTGTCTGGATTTTTTTTGGTTGCTGCTCCTTATTTTTTTAACTGCATCAGAACAAAATTTTCAAAATTTCAGAATCATCTTAGCGACCTAAGTAGCAGTTTTATAGCAATTGAATCCTTACACTTTGGATTCCCGGTGATTTTCAGTGGGCCCTCAAGTCAATTTTTCAAAGTGCTTAGCCATGTCCTTTAGCCATGATCTTTGTGGGTATTTGGTGAGTTCCCCTTACCTGATTTTGCTTTGGTTTATGGCCAAAAGGTGGTATTTTTCACTACTTGCTCTGGGGAGTGGGAATGCTTGGGAGCAAGGTATTAAGAGCACTGTATCCCCGATGAATGATTTTCTTCTTTCAACTTTCCTATGTGTGAGGAGGAAACTTTTCTCCAAGTCATTTTCAGGCCTTTTGTTGTTTTTTTTTTTGCTGGGCAGAGCTCCATCAGGAAATCTGAACACCTGGAGAAGGTTCAAGTGTAGAGTGCGCTTCAAGTCTCAGCTTGGACCCAACAAGTATTAATAACAACTACAAACCTGTCACCAAGGCAGCTATCCTCTGTGTTACTAATACATTGAATGCTGTTTATTACTCAGGGACTGGCTCTCTGTTTTTTCTGGTCTGTGGCACATCTACAGTAATGGCAATTCCTGTCAGTTTAGGGCACCCTTGGCCTCTGCTTTTTCTCTGTTTCTCAGATGAAGCTGCCAGTGGAGAAGTTGCAGTGACCAGTTTAGGTACCAGGCAGGCATCTCTTTGCTGGGAGGCAGAGGGAGGCCTCCACCACACTCCCTTGTGGTGGTAGATGTTGGCCATCAAATGCTTACCTGCAGCTACCAGCAGCAGGCTGGTTAGCTGCAAAATGTGGTAGTCATGGGCCAGCTGGAGGTTCTTGGAGGAAAGCTGAGGACTTCTAATACTGTCGTGTCCAATATCATGTCCATACTTGCAGTCTGTTCACAGGCATCTTCTCTGGTACCAACTCTTCTCACTGTACCAAAGTGGAGGACTTACACTCCAAAGCCCTTCTCTTTTCTTAGTTATTGTTAACGGTTTCTTATGAAAGGTATTCACTTCTCCTTTAGCTCTTAAAGGGGATCTAGCGGTCTGAGCTGGTACTTGTAAAACAAGGGCCTCCTTGTCTCCTCTAGGAAGAATGACCAGTGGCTGCCTCAGAAGTGGGAACCTCCTTTCGAGAGGCAGCCATCAGTTGTGCATCCCTCTGACCTTGCTGGGAAGGCTGAGTATCAAGAAGGGGTATAAAAACTTCTAAGATAAATTCCTGGGGTGAAGAAACCTTCAGTGTCAGTGATTACACACACTTGCTTTGTTCAAACCAGCCTGTTTGCTGCTAGCCTCTGAAGCACACGGTGGTGACAACTAAGGTTAAGGGACTTCACTGCTCTGGTTCAGTGTAGTAATTGCTGTAGCTGTTCCCCAAACCATCATGGTTGCATCCAGTGAGACACGCGCTCCACCCATGGCAGGCACTCCCTTCTTCAGCCACGTACTGGCTCTCCATCCTTCAACAGTTATGTTCCCTGTCCTTAGCTGGAGCTATACAGTGATGAGGGGGCCACCTAAAACAGCTGGTTGATTTTAATAAACCAGATTTTTTGTCTGTATCATTTTTATTTCTTTTGAGAAAGAATTGGTGAACAAACTTTTAGGCACCTATCTAAATTAAATCTGTTGAAAAGCTGCCTACAACAAGGGGAAAAAAAACCATCCCAACGTTCAGTATAAAGTTCAGCTCTGTACTGATGGTTTATGGCTGATAATGAATTTAGCAAGCTACCAGTTGCTTTGATGCTAATTATTTTAAGCATCGTAGGGTCTGATTCACAAGGCAGTAATCACAGGTCATTATTACCGACATTATTAGGTTAAGTCAGAAATTAGCTTTTAGGCTTAGAGCACCATGTACTAATACGATCTGAAATGGAACACCTGTGTGATGCCTTAACAGACAATCGAGGTAAATTAGTCCCCTTTATTAAATGAGCCACAAGTGTGCATTGTTTGTTGTTACACTGACAAGAAATGGTATTTGCACCTTTAGACAGCAATTTTCTGCAGCTGAAATGGGACACTGGTTGGTAAAATGAGCCCAGGTCTTGCAAAAGAGTGGTGACTTTGCTTTTATATGTTGTGGTCAATGCCCCATGCACTTCTCCAGGGAGAAGTTGATCCAGAGTGATTTTTGTGGACTGGGTTCTTTAAACGAGCAGAAATGGGATCAGTGGAGCGACATCAATTTATTGGCCTGGTGTTTTAGATAAACACACATACCACACACAAATCCAGTTTTCTGATGAAAGCTTCAATGACAGAAGACAGAAAGCAGATTTTTTCCCTTATGAGAGGTCCCCATTTGACAGCTCCTGCGGGCAGGCGCCAACCTCAGCATCTCCAGCACTTTCAGCCTCACCACCAGAACTCGTGGATGAATGAAGCAGTTTTAACAGGATTAGCTTTCCTGTGGCAGCTGTGAGCGTTTCCTTTGCTGGAGGAATGGGTGGTGGGGCTCAGCCGTGGCTGCAGCACTGCTGGGCCCTCTCAAGCGCCTCTGAATCCTCGGGCCGCCCAGAGGCATCCTTGTCATGGAGCACTTCCTGACAGGTTCATGTTATCCAAGTTCTTTGCAATCTGCAGTTCCTTTCCAGGTACAATTAAAAGTTTTAATATGTAAGGTTTTTGAATCAGGCAGTTATTTCTACAGCAACTATTTGTCTCCCTTTAAATTAGATCATTGAATGTATATGAACTAGCATCTTGTTTAACTGGGCATGGCCTGATGTTTGCATTTCAGTGCGACCCTCTAGCTACAGACTTCAGTGAAAAGTCTCTGCAGGCTGTTTCTGTGGGATTGAGATCCCTTCCATCTTACGTGGAATTGACAGGTATTTATGGAGGAAAGGAAGTAGTGTAATTTCCTCATCTAAAAACTGTAAAGTTTCCATACAAGGAAGCATGGAAAGCTTAAATGATTTGCCTAAGAGTGTAGGCTGATACAGGACACATACCACAGTCCATACCTCTGGCCATAATGTCATCTTTCTTCTCTTAATCATACTCAAAATGCAGAAGGTGCAGGAAGATGGGATGAGGCACTTCACCGTGGTTACAGGTTATGGTCAGCACCTGGCATGAAGGGACTGACCAACCAAACGGTCGCCAAACCAGCCTGTCTGCCGCAACCCAAAGTGAACCAACATCTCCCTTCCAGTGTCTGTGCACGGGGCTTTCATACCCCCGAGGGGGCTTCTGCAGATGTGACAGAGCCAGGGGATTTCTGAATCCACCTCTTGCCTTTCAAACTAGGCTTTTCTGGCTCTCCTGTGATACCTTCTGTCAGTGGTCCCTGTGGAGACCTCTAGTACGATTGAAATGTGGAGCAGGTGAGGCACCACCTGCAGCATCCTCCTGCCATGGGGACCACCCCTGAGCTGAGCAGCTCTGGCTTTCCTGGTTTTCTTCTTGGTGGGTTTGGGGCTCTTTCCTTCTGTTTCTTTCAGACATTCCAGAGCCTTCTGCCAGACAAAACTAGCCCTGCTTCTACTGCACCAATTTTGTTGAAAATGATTTTTCCCTCCTCCCCAATTTTTCACCTAAACCCCTCTGAAAGAGAGATGGGTTTGGTTTTCTTTTTTGTCTTGAATCATAAAAAAAAATAGAATTCTCCCTCCAAAAATTATGTCCATCTGAAAAACTATTTTGCATCATTAATACCTGCATTTAGACTTACAAAAGAAAATCTGGATTGTGCTGATAAGTCTCTTGAAGATAACCACAAAGGAAGAATTATAACAAGAGAATACGCAGGGACACCTATAATATTGAAACACCAGGACTGCAAAATTGGTCTAAAGAATTTCTGTCTAGAAATACCAGCAGATCCCAGTTTATAAAGTTTTGAAAAGAAAAATACTAAGTGGATTCACACTTGCAGCTGGAGGTCTCAGAGCACGCCACAAATGTGCCAAACTTCCAGTCACTTTCTTTTTGAGAGATGGGGAACTACAGTGCAGGAAAATTTGCCAGGGCACCGTAGCCGCAAAGCATTTTGTATCTCACCCCCTTGCTTTGCTGCTGGGCTACACCAAAGCAATTAGCTGGTTGCCAGCGGTGTGCCTGGGTATAAACAGGACTCGCTCCATCACTCTGGAATTGTGGGTGGTGGGAAGCGCTGGCTGATGGGGCTCTGGATTAAGTGTGCCGGTGCTGGAGGACAGGGTGTTCCTGCAGAGAGCCCCAGACGCAGGAATTTGCTCCTCACAGAGGTATGCCAAAGCCCTGAGGCCTCCTGCGTTTAGGGTGTGATGCAAGATGCATCTCTTTGTTGAGTGCTTTTCTCCTGACATCCTTGCAAGCCAGGCAGATGTGTGGATATCTCCTAGTAGTTACCCCTGGAATGAAACATTATTGGATATCCTAAGGGGTAAACAGTGCTGAGAGCTGAGTTAAGAAGTTGAATCTGCTTACTCTAGTTCTGTATTGCTAACTGTTTTTAGGGCAAAGCATTAGTGTTTGGTTAGCAGGAGCCACTTTTCAATATTGACTCTCAGACTTGCTGAGGTGTCCTCTCTGAAATCCGGAAGACTGAGGCATTTACCAGACTTCAAGTTTCGCTGCAGAATCAAAACCCCAATCATGCTCAATGAAGCCAAAGCAAGGAGCAAATGGATATCTTGGAGGTGCACATGACGAGCAACAAGGCTGATACTTGCCTCCGTGCTCAGCACCGCTCCAAAGGCCACTGCTTCGACCAGAGGGATTTCCCCACCCCTTCCTTGTACCTGGAAGAGCTAGAAATGGAGCCAAGCTGATGATCACACACAGCGATCATCAAGATGATGACCGGCCAGCACAAGGCGAGCGCACCCGACACGTCCTGTGCTGCCCCAGGTATGCCTGGTTGCTGTTCCCCTCCTGCGGCATTAGAAGTATTGTCTACTCTACACAGATGTCTTGGGTTTTTGTAAGGGCTTTATTGGGCTTGGCGGTGACTCTTTTGCAATTTCTTCCATGAGCAAGAGAGTTCCTTATGTAGAATGCAAAGCTATGACTGGGGAGATGCCACAGTCACTGCTTAATTCTCTATGTAACTTCATGTCTCCATGTACCCTTTTCCTTTGCATTTTTGATCAGTTTAGTTTGCAGTTCAGGACTACTGTTTCTTATTAATCCATACAGTATTTGCCATCCTGTAATTGATATTGAATTGCTGCTGCTGTTGTAGACATAACAGTAATGATCCTTTTTTTTTTTTAATTCCTAGACATCTTCAGCAGCTTTCTTGTCATTATAAAATGCTGACATTTTCATCATTCAAGATGAAATTCTACTTAGTAGTAGTTTGGTTTTTTGCCTTTCTGTTTTTTTTTTTTTGGAGGGATAAAATCTTAGGTCCAAGATGGAGTTGAGGGAGGAGACATCCCCACATGTCTATCTGTGAGTAGACACTAGTCATTCCTGAGGAGATGGGAAGTCAGGGTCCAAGCAATGATCTTGCTTCCCCAAGGCCCAGTGACTTGGCCTTGGGGTTCCACCTCTCCTTTCCTATTTTGAGGGAGAAGGAGATCCACGCTCTTGCTGAAACTCAGAGCACAGCCAAAGCTGCATACTCAGAAATCCTCATAGCTGGTGTTTTTATTTTCTAGCTAATGCTATTTATATCAACCTTTCCTTTCAGCTTTAACCAGGGTAGGATCAAAGCTCTGGGAGCACAGATCTGTCATTACATAGGCTACGAATTCTGTATTCCTACCTCAGATTTTGATTCAATTTAGGGGATGTGTGGAATTCATCTAAAGCCAAGTGGTTTTGGATGTCAAAACCATAAAACAATTTTCCTGTTTCATGTGACGCGGGTGTGCAATAATGTATTTGGCCTTGCCCCGGGTTACCTAACCATGGGCTGTGATTCACCTCAGAGGTTTAGCTGCCCTTTTACTGGACTTGTGCTTGGTTTCAGTTTTTTCAATGGACTTAAAACCCAGCCAATCCTTCTGTGTTTCAGGTTCTTCTAAGAACACTTCCAATAGCTTTATGAGTTAATGCTAAAGTCTACTTACTGCCAATACAACACTAATGATCTGTACTTCAAGGGCACCTTTGATGTGATGATCTCAAAGTAAATCAATTATGAGCTGCCCCACACCCATGCTATGGATGGAAATGCTGAATATATGGAGAAATGAATCCCCAAAGCACTAGTAAACTGGAAGTGAAAGCTGGGATTTCTCACCTGCGAGGAAGTCCATTATACTGTTTGTTTTCTTCTCCACTCAGCAGGTCAAAATTCTGCTACTGAGAGTGGGCTTATGGAACAGAATGTGTAAAAAGAAGCCCCAAAGAAGAAGAAGAAAAGGAGCCCCAAAACCTGAAAAATATGTCAGGGCATTTAGTGTAGTTTCAGTTCAGTCTCTCCCTGCACTCTCACTGCTCTGCCTGGCGTACTACGTGGGCTCCCAGGACCCTGCAGCCAGGTTCAGCCAGGAGGAGACATAAGGACACAGCATCCAGACTAGAAACTGCATCATGGCAGGTTGATCACCATTAAATGCTATAGTGGGTTGAAGTCAAATATTTCCTTTTCAATTTTCCATATGAAAAAGAAAAGAAAAAAAAGAAACTTTCCTGAAAAGGTGAAAATCATCACCTGCCTTTTTGTTGGAAAAAAGTTAGCTCAGATTACCCAACCAACTCCAGTACTGAGCAGGGGATCCCGTTGTGATAGGAAGTTTTTAATTCCCAGCGACTCTAACTCAACTAGCCTGGCAATTTGCAAGATGGGGACTCCATGCTTACTGTTACAAATCGGGCATAAATTGGGGTGGCGTTTGCAATAGCTAAGTGGGCTCAGGCTAAGGAGAGACCTAGGTATTCCCACTTCATTTCTGAAGAGTTCAGCTGTTGGTTAGGCCGTGGTGGCCACCTGCACACAGGTGCCTTGCAGGGATGCTGTGACCCTGCTCATGCTCAAGTCAGTGGGGAATATCCAGCCTGGCCCTGCCCTGAGACCTTTTTCAGCAGGATCTGGCCCACAGCTTGTTAGAAGAAGGCAGGTTGTGTCCAGCTTTGGCTCTGGGAGGTGCTTAATCCATTCCTGGCATGATGTCCGTTCCTGTCCTCTGCCGAGCCCTGACTCACGAGCATGAGGGGTGAGACCCGGCACTGTCACCTGGTCTGTGGCCTGTGACAGGGAAAGCACCAGATTTTTGCTGTGGTATGTGCAAAAGCGGCCAGATTAAGTGAGGGAAAGCTGCCTCTCACATCAGGCTTTGTCCTGAGCCCCGGTGGCAGTGGGACTTAGACCCCCCGAACGTATCTGGAAGCATTTAAATAGCCAGCTGTGACAGCCGGGTGGTGAAACGGCTTCTCTTCCAGTGCTGGAGGCAAGGATTACTTTTCTGCAAACTGCCATAGGAGGGGATGTGTTTTCCAAGCTCATGTCTCCTGGAACATGCACGTATCTTTGTGATGGACAATTTTTCCTCCACGTTCACGATTAGCCTTTCTCACAGTGCAAGTCACTGGCTGGAAAATCTAGGCACTTTAATGGAAACGCTCCCTAAAGCCCAACAGATTCCCCAGCTTGTCCTGTTGGGGAAACATCTGCATGTGAACAGAAGCTTCTGCTTTAATCTTACCCTCTGTGTCTTGCATTTCCGGGTTATCCTTTTATGTGAGTCATAGTTTTTATCTATACAAAGAGCAGCTTTAAACTGCCTCAAGTGAGGTATTTTTCCAGTACTTTAGCACTAATTAATCATTAAAGCTCCAAGATCAAAGGGTGGGGAGCTACAACGTTGGTATGCTCTTATGATTGCATTGTGACCAAGTCCTCTCATAAATACCAGTATTTTGTGACTTTTAAACCAAATATCCCATAGAGAAGGACTTGCTGGGACGATGGTGGGCTGCTCCTCTCTGCTGCTTTTAAAAGCAAAGGGAGTTTTGACTCCACAAGGGCAATGCGACCCACCCAGTAAAAAGGCCAACTAGGACTTAGAGCGTCGGCAACTAGAGGTGCCGACACTGCGGACACGGAAGAAACCCCCTCCCCAGCCCCCTCATAGGATAAGAGACGACAGTCCCCTGCCCTGAAGATCTTACAGCTTGATCAGACAAGACGCTAAATGACTGCAGCCTAGAGCCTACTTCAAGGGTAACTTAAGGCAGTTAAGGGTGTAAATCTCACTGTAAGCCAATAAGACTTACATTTAAGTGCTTAAATTACCTCTGAAAGTGAGGCTTTTAAAATAATGTTCGTGCTTTTGAAAAGTTTAGCCTAAGGATATGACTTCAGTGAAGCATTACCCTCAGTTTTAAATGGCTGTGGCTGTTGTCTTCTCACCTGAAAGGCCAGCATTCAGGTTTAATGATGCTTTCAACACAAGGCAGCCACATGGCAGAACTGTGGGCTGGTCCCTGCCAGGGATGAACCTCTATTTATACAGACGGTCTGCACTCTTTCCACTGCCCCTTTTCATGCCATGGGCACAGGCTGAATCGCTGGGCTACTCGGAGACCTCCATGGCCTCCCAAACCTTCCTCCTGTGGGCGTCCTGTGGGCATCTGCTGCTCGCACGCAGCAGAAAGAGACAACTTAACTGAATTAATATGAGTTATCCTCTTGCAATGCACCAAGGGAATGAGTAAGTTGAGCCTTTGGTTGTTGTTGGTCACCCCTGTGAAAGGGCAAGTCAGGCATGTCCTTTGCAGCTTGCTGCTGGTGATGGCAGATGTCACGGGCCAGAATAGCTCCCTCCTCCCTGCTTCTCTGTGTGTCATCCTGTGCTGCACCCATCAAACTCACTTTCCCCATTTCTGCGGGTTGAACTGTATAAAATCAGGAGCTATGGCATTTAGGGGTTACTGAAAATGGGAGTGAGGGAGAGGAGAATGTGGAGTGCAAACAGGTCCTGCCCATGGTCTCGGTCCTGGTGCCCACCTGTGGATGGGAACATGAGGGTCAGGCTGGTGGGGTGAGGGAGGCTGGGTCTGTTTTGGTGGGGGACAGGCAGAGCCCAGGGCTGGGTCTTCTGTGTCACTCACAGACCCGTGTGTGGCAGAGGAGAGATGGGCACCAGGGCACGGTGATCCGGGCAAGACGGGGGCTTTAGGAGAGACAGGGCAAGACAAGCCCAGGATGGCCGCATGCGTAACGAAGCATCTGTAGCATTAGTGGCTAGTAATGCTTGCCCTAGAGCCAGAAGGAATGGAACAATAATATTTCCTAATATGAAATCCTTGAAAACATTCCTCCTTTTTATTTATTTATTTATTTTTTTTATTCCTTTTCTTGTGGGAATCCTAGGACTTGACAGCATAGGCTCCTGTCCAGCATTTGTTCTGACCTAGATTTTGATCCGTGCTTCTTTTCCCCCTAACTTCTGCTTAGCTGGCTGCTATATCTTAAAGGCGTCGGTATAATCTATAAAACATTTGTGTTTCCTGATAGTTTTACTTTATATTTTCAGGAGATTCTGAAGACTATAACAAAGAGATTTAAATTACACTGACCATAAGTGCTTTGGGCTGCTAGGGCGGTCTGAATAACAGTAACTATCAAGGGAACCTGCTGGACCACTTAGTAAGAAGATCAGAAGTGAGATATTAAAAAATAACAAAACAGTGAAAAATGCTGCAGATGAATCAGTGCGTGTCTTCCCTCAGTGGACAGCAGCAATTCTCAACAGCTTCCCTGACAGTACTGGAGAACTGCTGCACCTGAGCTGAACATTTGGAATGACGTGATTACTATTGCAGCACTGCCTCAAGACTGGAGCGTGGTTTAGGATCTTATGCGCTGGGTGAGGTATGCATACATATGAAAAGACAGTCCCTGCCCTGAAGAGTTTGTGGTGGAAAAATACACAAAGCAGACAAAGAGAAGGGGGATAACATGGTCTATGCTCCCTATTTTCCAGCAGGGCAGTGACTCTGGTTTATGTCACCTGTGAATTTGACCCAGTTCCTTAGACTCCTTTTTGTTGATCTCTTCTAGCTTTTCTATCCCCAGCAATTCCTTTCTTCCTGTTATTCAGTGCTGGTCTTAGTGTCCACATGCTTAGATTGTGGAGTAGAAATACGAACAGAAAAACAAAGATATGGAGAACCAAACTCTATAGTTCATTTAAGGACACGAAGGTGAGCCTGAACCTTGGGCTTAGGGAGAATTCAAAGTTGTTAAATCATCAGTTAAAAGCGCACAGGGTGAGGATTAGTTGTATTTATTTTATTATTGGCTCCTATTTTATATATCTCAGTGTACCTGGACCAGGCCAGCACTTGGAGGCTCAAAGGATGTCATGAGGTGTCAGGCATGAAGGCAAAAGGCTGTATGGGGTCCCTGCATCTGGAATAGTCTTATTCACTTCACAAATAAAAGTTTTCAGGCAAATTAAATAAATAAATAAGTAAAATAAATTGAGGATGGATGGCATTTCTCATACATATCTCTAAAGCACTGTTTGGTAGCTGTGGCATTCAACCTGAAACTCCTAACTGATGTATAATCTGATGGGGTTGTTGCTATATGGTGTGAGACATCATCATGATGGTGATTTTTTCTGTTATGTTGAATGCACGAACTGCCCCCAGCAGACCAAGACATGACTCAGGACAAGCACAAATGTGAGCTGAGCTCAGTCTGTGCTTCCCTTGTTTGTAGAAAGTCTGGCTTTGCTTTTATGTGCCCATCAGGAACATGGACACAGAAAAAGAAACCCACTGTGACATTTTGTTTTACAAGGTGAGTTTCTGAATGTGATGCTTTAAGATGTTTTTTTTTTGTGAAAAAAATATCATTCTTATGCACAGACATATGTGCAGAGGTTTGTTTCTGTAACCAAACATGCTACTGAAGAGATTCAGGCCATGTTCTCTCTTAGCGTCCACATGTCTGTCCTCCAGTGCCCTGGGTTTCCTTCCCTTCAAGACTGTTCCCAGGAGAGAGGCAAATTTCCTTGGTTTCTGTTCGGGAGAGGTGGGACAGCCCCAGCCTTTCCAACACTGATTGCTGCTCATACAAAGATATTTTGCTGTGTTACCTCTTAGTTTCCATTACAATGCTGCAGTAATAAAAGAGGGAGCCATTTTCTAACATGGGATATTTTCCTTTGGAGACACCAGTGACTTGGAACAGCTCCTCCTACAGATGTTAATGCTTAATTCTGGTATCTGATAACATGGGTCTGGCATTAGCAACCACCAAACAAGAAGTAAAGACCAAAAGCAGGAAAACATTCGCACACTGAGAGCACCAGTAACAGTAAGTGAGGCAGTTCTGCCATCCTGAATCAGTAGAAGAGCTACAGTTGATGTAAACTTGTGCAAAACAAAATGTTTAAGTTTCTGATAATTGGTGTATTTTATTGACAGGTTAAAAAAAAAAAAACAGTTGGAGGAGTGCTTACCTGCTTGGGAGCTTCTCATAAGAGAAGGGGGAGCAAGGCGTTCACTGCTGAACATTGCAGCTGGCCGGTGGTCACGCCAGTAGGCTGCAAAGGAAAGCAGGGTGAGGTGTGCGGCAGCAAGGAGGAAAATGCCTTGATAGCCAAGCATGGCTTCAGCCCCCTGCCTCATCCTGCCCTTCTGCAACTGGGAAGTTCCTCCAAGTGCGCGCCCGAGCGGGTTTTGACCTGAATGTGCCACACTCAGCTCAGTCAAGGTGGGAAGCAGCCAGATGGTGTTCGCAAGATCTGCATGAGTATCCACGATTCAGGCTGCCATGACCCCTGCGATCCCTCTTCTAAACCACCCCTTTCTTATGTTGACCTTATGGAAGAACATAAGCAATTGGCCCCACCTGAAGTGACTCACGTTATCCAAGGAAGTGGTGGGGAGAAAGTTTTCACTCCCTTCCTCCTTTCTCCTCCTCACCTCACCAGTACAACACTGTAATTTTTCACCTGAAATCTAGGTCAATAAAAACAGGCTTGCTATTTTCTGCCCTGGACAGAGGAGTCCTTTGAAGAGAAGAGGGAAGAGACTTGGGATGTGAACTCAGTCAGTGCACAAAAGAATCAGAGAGTGATGCTGGATGGGCTTCTGCCAAGCGCTAGGCTAGATGTAGGCCCTGAGGCAGCCCTCAGCAGCAAGCACTTCGTGTTGGTGCTTTTTTCCCTTTTCTCCCCCTCCACACACCCGAGTAACCATCAGGCCATGCATGCGCGTGCACAAGCAGACGTGCGCACGATGTGCTGCAATTCTCCCTTTGTGGAGTATGAAAAGGACTGTGCGAGCGCGGCACCCCCCGGCCCGTCCCCTTCAGGTGTGCTGTACAGCGCAGTGTAATTCGTATGCTAATCCTGTTTGATGATCCAGAAAGAATGTTTCAAGAATGTTTCATCCCTCAGTAATTTTGTTAACCTCTCCTGGCAACAAAAAAGGGGAGGTAATGAAGTGGTATTTTCAAAGAACATAAAACCTAGACAGCCCTCCTTTCGTTTGAGGAGGGTTAGTAGGCGTATGGAGGACTTCTCCACATGGCTCTGCACTTCATCTGGGACTTGAAAAAACAGCCTCGTGGGATACTAATTCAGTCCTTGGTTTCTTTCTTGTATCAAATACTGCCAACTGTGCCTTAAATTTGGGCCAGATGCATCATGGTTTTATGATGTGATACTGTTGTTGGAAGTCTGGGTTGAATATAGCAGAGGCTCTGCTGGTTGCTGCTAATGGGGCTGCTCCTTTAGGGCAACGCTACAATGCTGGTTTGGGAGGCTGGAGCTATTTACTCTGCGCCTTTGTGGGAATACATCTTCAGACAAAATTAATGGTTGGCTTTACTGGGGTGGATAAGATTACTGGGGCTGATTGGGTCTAGTAGTGTGGAGAGAGGAGCAAAACGTGTTCTGATATATTCAATTTTAGGGGAGAGCCCTCCAAGTCAACTTCATTCATATAATAAATAATGTTACGGAGCAAAAAAATATCAGGCTCTTTTCAGGTTTATTCTTATATTGTTTGTTTGTGTTAGACCACAACACTGCTCTGCACTGCTGGAGGGCCATAATACTCTCCACGCAGACATTTCCAGGGCAGGCCCTCTCCTTGTTGTCCTAGGGAACAAAATAGGCAAAGAGGGATTTTTTTATAGTTATCTGGGCGTTATGTTACCTACCGCAGCAAAGACAGATGATGGCCCAGCTGGGAATGGAAGTAGCACAGCTCACAAGTCCAGTTTACTGCACAGGACTATCTTGCAATTCAAATCTAATCCCAAGACTGCCCTGTCCCCTGATCACATCCTGTCCCAAAAGCCTTGTGGAGGATCTACCAGATCTCCTGTGTTTTCATTTATACATGTTAAGAATATGAAAAACAGAAGTCTTTTTCTGCCAGTATTGATTCTCAGTCATTACATTTCTCTGTAGTAGGGGTTAATTTTCATGGACAGATATTAATAATTATTAATATGCTTAGTAATCTTAAGGAAATATTTGGTAGCCTTTATAGCTACTTAGCTAGAAGAAATTGGCATAGTTCTCCTGAAATTGGGCATTCCAACTCAGAGTGTCTTCTCCTCTTTCTGATCTTTCTCCTAATAATCTAGTTACTGTTTCATATTTTGGTGAAACTTTCTTTTCTTTACCTATCATTTATCTTACAATGAGAGTCCAAAGGAATAAAAGGAACCATTTTGTTATTACTTGTTCTTAAACCTGACTAACGAGGACAGTGTTTTGTTTAGTTTAGCAAAGACATGGGACTGCAGGATCCTTTGGTCTAGGAAAAAAAGACATATGCAATCTTACCCGCAAATCCAAGAGAGAGTAATTTGGGATATCTGCAGGTTTTGTCTGCACTGGTGTGTGTGTGTGTGTGTGTACACATATAATTTTACCCCCCCGCTCCAAAAAAAAATTAAAAAAAAATAAAAGAGAGAGAAGAAGTTTTCCTGCAATAGTTATGCCACTATCAATCTTCCTATGGAGATGAAGCACTCAAAATCTTTATGACGAAGCAGTTTGGGGACTGTGGGAGGGCTTGGCTAAGTCAAAACTAGTCCCTCCAAATATGTGTGTTTGCTCATGACTAGTTCAGCTCCTGATAAAAGTGCAGCACTGGTTGAGGCAGGGTTTTGCAGTAAGATAGCCAAAGGTGTTGGTTCTTGCCCAAAGACCCTTTTGCCAGGAAAGACCCCCATGAGAACCAAGGGCTCAGGTACTTGGGTCATCTTTGAATGTGGTAGAAAATCTTCACCACAAGCTGAGGTGTCTTTCTAAAAGGCATATGGTAGTTTTAAATGCAAATTGTTGTGTTTCATGAAGGATGGAACAACTGAATTTTATGGCTAATGCTATGCAAGACAGCAAATTATGATGATAAAATTGCTGTACTGAGGAGAAACCCAAGTAAATGGATACATAAATTTGCCTATTTTTGTCTATTCTTATGATAACTACAACTATCTTGAAGAGTTCTTAAATTAAAAGAAGAAACACTAACAACTATTGAAGATTAAATACAGAGTCTTGCAAAAGTAACAAAAAGTCAATACTTTATAATCCAGAATCAAATTCAGTCTCCACATATACAAGAACTCCTATAGAATAATTACATTTCTGCCTCAGATTCTTTCAGTGAAAAAATACTTTTACAGTGGCAACATTTAAAACAGTACAAATACTACAATTTATCCTCTATTCCTCATTTGTCTTGAGGTACTCTTAGCATACCGGCCAGGTTGCTGAGATTCTCCAGTTCAAGTACACACATGCAGATGATATTTTGCGGTGAAAACCACTGGTTTGTTCGTGTGTCTGAAATGTGAATACGACAGGCCAAATTGCCATTCACATATCATTTATTATTTCTCCTTTCTATTTGCCTGGTCCTCAAATTCCTAATCAGCCTGGCTGTGAGAGAAAGTAGCTTCTCTGTGTGGGCCTTAATTTCTCATTCAGCCCAGAAGTGTCTTCAGGACATTCACCACACTAAGGAGAGTCTTTTCCTTCCATGCTAGCACAGTTGCTTCTCTGTCTTGGTGGCATTTGTGTGGGTGGTGGGACGTGATTGACCTATATCTGGGGTGCATTAGGAAGAGCATCCCCAGCAGGTCCAGGGAGGGGATCCT
>VZSV01000071.1:1336829-1350416 GCA_013398735.1 Nothocercus julius
TGGTGACTCCACCTCTTAGCTGCTTTTTTGTACGTGGATAGACTAAGCTGCTCACCAGCATTCATAGAATCATAGAATCATCATAAGAATATCATCATAGAATCATTCATAAGAGAGGAAGGATAAGAATGATGCCCATTTTATAGACAAGGAACTAAGGTCCCCTGTGCATTGAGCTGAGTTTCCTAAGAAACAGTTCAGAAAATAAATTCTGACTCTCCACAGATACCCAAATGCCTACCCTGCCTCACTTCTGCTGTAGAAGGCATACATAGAAGTTTTCCCTTTCTTGTCCCCAGATGTACCCCTGCCCAGCTACTTTGAAGGGCTGAAGAGAGCCATTTTCCCTGCCTTTCCCAGTTCCTCCCTCTGCAACAGTTTCAGCAGGAGCAGAGTTGCCAAATGCTCCCTCCCCACCAGGCCGCCACTGCTGGGTCTGCGGCAAGAACTGGAGGCGGCTGCAAGGAAGATGCTTCCTCACTCACCTTGGTCCTGCTGCTCTATCAGTCAGGACAGCAAATATTTACTTTATATTACTGTAATAAAATCTAGTCACCAGCAAATCTTATTATACTAGGAAATGTGCAATTTTCTGTGATATCTCTGCCTCTAGTGGAACAACCATGCCTCTTCTGGATCCTGACCAAGACAGCTATGGCAGCCAAGACATGTATGTCACCTCAGCCAGTCCTTAACCTTTTTCTTTTCTTTATTTTTATTTTTCTCTGTTGTTTTATTTTCTATTACCCTGGTTAGTCAGTAAACGGTGTGACCAACAGCGATGCAGAGTCGCGACACCCCATCTGCACAAACCAGCACGTGGGCCACAAGGCAGCGGCTGCTGCGTGGGCTCCGGCAGCCACAGAGCTGCTCTCAGGAGCTGCTATCGCGCTTGCTCCACGTCGCAACGAGAGCGCGTGGCTCCGTGTGGGGCCCTGCTACGCCTTGTAACCACACCAGCAGGTCCTGTCCTCGCGTGTGTTTGTGCCGTAGCAGACATGCAAGACACTTGGTGGCTGCTTTCCAAAGCATGGGATAGGAAGACATGGAGAGAGCGTATTATCATTTCCCCGGCCATTGCAGGTGCAAAGAATTCGGGAACAATATTTGCTCTGGAGGCAAATTGCTCTCAGGCTCCCTAGTATGTTTATTCAGTTGAAGAGAATTACCCGGCTTTTCTGCTATGCAACAATCATGGGGTAAGAATTCCCAGGCAGGGTATTTTTCTTTCTTTTATTTTATTCCCTTTTGAAACCTGTGTCTAGACAAGTGACAGGCAAACCTCAAATTGTTTGTCTGTGTGCTTGGAACGCCCCTGAATGTATCCTTACTCAGTCCGTCCCCTTGAACGTACTGAACCCTGCTAGGGTCCCTGGGGTTTGGCTCAAGAGGGCAGCTTCTCTGGTGAACTTTCTGTCTCCTAGTTTTAAGGCATTCCAAGATATCTCAGCCAAAGGGCTCTTGCAAGTATTTTGCTCTTTGGAATTCTGAGTCCTCCTCAAACCAGGATATACAAGGAAGCATGAAACTGTGAAAAAAATCTTCCAAGACTTAACAAAATAGAAAAGTGCTCTTCACTCAAATTAAGTATTCTAAGAAGCAGCTCGTGTGCGGTTCAAGTCAAGGGGAAATGTTTGAAACAGTTTGCCTACTGCCAGCTGCACACTGCCATGTGAAAGGGGTCACAAATGACATTTTACTGGTAGAGATCTTGGTCATGGTTTATAGGTTGTCAGATGAGCTGCATGAATTCAATTAGGTTCTTGCATCTATGTGAAATTCCACCAAAATCAAATAGCTTTAACTACTAAAATGACAATGGGAGCCATTTCAGTACCTATGTCACTAGATATTTCCATGCTCTAAATTAATTACAGACTCAGGGCCATTTACTTGGAACAGTTATAAAAATAACTAAAGGTGAGTGAATGCAAGCTACAGCTTCTTAATCTACCTATCCATTTTATTTTTATTTATTTGACTAGCCAGAACTGAATATACTAAGTAATGAATTAGATAATGTTTATGATAAAGTTTGTCCCACTTGTATTATGTCCCTTTTTTTTTTTCTTTTTTCAAGTTTTTGAATTGGGGTTTTCCCTTATTAAGCCACTTCAGGAAAATGTGTCATCTTGGGTTGGTCACTTCTTTTATGTTTTGGGCAACTCCAGTTGCATTTCTTTGGGCACAGAACGAGGAAGGTAGTGCGAGCAATCTGGTCAAAAATCCGCAGATTTGATGTCCTCTCTCCACTACCCCACTAGCTTGGTGTCCCCACACCCAGTAAATACATAAATTGAGCCGAAGTGCCTCACTCACGATCGAGTGGAGAGTCATAAATGCAATAAATTGGGTAGGTAGTGAAATCCAGTGGTGCCTGCTATCCAGTAGTTCATTTTTTTCAGTTAGTAATCTACAAAAATCATTGCAAAATTCATTCTTCTCTCCAGAGTCAATAATATCCCTCCTGACAGATGCAGTAACTCAAAAAAGGGCAAACTTAGCGGAAGATTAGATTAGGTTAGGAAGTAGATTTCAAAGCTCCAGTCAAGTTAGTGGAAGGTAGTATTACAGATCTGTATTAACACTGGGAGAATACAATTTCTATTCCACTTGAATTTTTAAAAAGAAAAAAAAAAAAAAGAAAAAAAAATCCTTTGGCTTGGTAAATTCCATGAGTCCTTCCCACCTCTGTTTCCATTTTAGTACAAAAATAGTTATAGCTTATTATAATATGGAGTAGGTTAACTTTATTTTGCAAGTTATCTTTTCCTTAATATATTAAATAGAGAGAGCTGATTCTCCCGTTGGTGTCAACTGGCAAGGGCCTGGCTCTTCTAGAGAAGGGATCCCAGGCCCTTAGCTAATGCAGACCACCATCATGATGATTACTACCAAGAAAACACTCTGCAGTAAGCCATGCACTCAGAGCTGCTTGGGGAGGAAGACTTTGGTGTATGTGTTTAAAAAGAGTATGAGCCCTATGGTTCATGAAAGGGAAATGCAGCATAAGGAGTCAGGGTTAACGAGAAAGCGGCAGCCCTGCTGCACCAGACACAGGGGATTGCTCCGCTTGGGCAAGGTGCCCATTTTCCTGCAGCACTAGTGCAGTATTAAGGGCACACTCTTCAGGGTAATGCATCAAACTGTGTCTCTCATTTTAAGCTGACAGGTGGCTCAGCAGAGGAGCAGCATTTCCAGCAATAAGCCTGGCAGCCTGATGAGCATAAGGAGGTCTGCTTATCAGGGAAAACTGATGGCTGATGACATATGCAAGGTTTTCTTATTGCACTCATAGGAAAATGTTTCTGTTTTAAGGTAAGAATATTGCAAATTTGTTTTCTTGTTTTCCTTTTGTTGGTTTGCTTTGCTTTCAAGATGGAAAAACTGGTTTCTAGAAGAGTGGTAAATTTCTAAACTTGTAGATATTTAAGAAACCTGAAATTACTGCCATGAATCTTTTCTTGCTCAAGGTACAGCAGCAATCAAGCCCATAGGCTTTTCACAGACTTCCCTTCCTTTGGATCTGTGGCAGATAACAACATCTTAAAAATTGTTTATTTTGGGAAAAGAAATAATTCTATAAAAGTTATGTTCCTGCCTGAGAAATGAATGTTTAGATCAAAACACTGCTGGTAACTACAAAGAAATGAAGTAGTTTTGGGGAGGAGAGAAGTTGCTATGTAATTTGTCTACATCACATGCAAATGCCCACATCAGCTCAGAGAGCTGCTCAGAAAAGACACACTTTTAGGCGCAGATGACATCAAAGTACGTGGTGCAATGAAGATCTTCGTGCGTAAATACAAGGTAAATACAAGCTTTACCCTCCCCAAAATACATTCCTGGCAGGCCTGATTTCAACCTGCCCACGTTTGATGTGGGGAGTGGGTGGGAGCTGAAGGTCGTTTTGAGGAGAGAGGAAGAGCGTAGAAATCTGCCTCCATGCACATGGGGAGGTACTTGTGCTTGATGACGAACCTGGGTTCATCCTCGAAACCACCCCTTCATTTTAGCAAATCTGTTGCCTTCTTCTCAGGAGTGGTTGGACATATCCCCCAGGAGGGCAAGCAAGCAGCCCTCTGGCAGGCTGTGGGCACAAACCCCATCTCAGGAGCAAGGGGTGTGTGAGAAAACACCCTTACTACAGCGAGTTCTGGAGATGCTGGGAAGTAGCACTAGGGTTTCTTCTTTGCTGGCTGAATGCTGGACATCTTGACCCATGGGCTTCCGATGAATGGACACTTTCAGCTTTTTCAAGTTTCCACCAAGTTTTAGAGGCTAACTGCTAATGCAGTAAAGAAGATACTGATATTAATCAGTGGAGAAGCAGGAGAATTTTGATAGGATCCACGTATTGGCCCATCTTCAGTATACATGGATTAGCTGAGACCACCACATCACAAGGTAGGGCATTACGCAGTGGGAATGGGTCAGGTCCTTTCGATTGCTCTGCAGTAGCAGTGCTTTTATGCCCTAGAGCCAAGGAAATGCACAACCTCCCTCGGCAACCTCATGTCTTAGCACTTTGTCCACACAGCAATAACTTCAACGAATGCAGTCGTTTCCTCCACCCAAGTTAGCTTTGTTACAGGCAACTGTGCTGCTTAGAAAGAGAGGTTACAACTATGAACTTTGGTCTGTGTTTTGCTAGGCAGGAATGAAATGTTCTCTTCCTTCATCTCTGTTTGCAGGAAGGCGACATGATTGCAGATTGCCTTAACTGAGTGATTGTTGTCCAAACTATTTGTCCAGAGCAGCAGGGCAGAAAGTACCCAAGAAATCTGTGGTGAAGCTTCAAATATCCATGCTTGCAACTATCCCCTGAAGGTATTTAGTGATCCTAGTGATTATCTAAACATATGTTTTCTTTTGATTTCTTTTTTTTTAAAAATAAATGATTCAATCATTTTTCTTTTTTTTTTTCTTTTTCTTTTTTTTTTTTTTTGGTGGCACGTTGGCTTGGCTAAAATAACTCATGGTCTGATCCTGCTTTCGTTGAATTTAATGAGACCATTTCTACTGACTAAACTGATACAGGATGAGGCTCCCAGTGAAGAAAGTCCATAGTATGCATAGAGGAAGCCAGACTGTAGTAAATATAGTCTCTCTCACTTGTGGAGCTATGAGATGGTTTGATATGGAATTAATGTTTCTCCATAACCTGGACAAATAAAGACTTAGTAGCCCTGGACAGTATACTGGAAAAAAAATCCCCTAAATTAATAAGTGAAAAGTAAAAAATGCGGAAAATTTGCAGTAGTAATTAGAGTCAGTTTAGCATGATCAGTGCAGCTTTGAAATACACTGATGGTCTATTTCTTGTTTTGGTCCCAGCATGCTGCTCAGCTCTGTAGATTTCCAACAAGACTTGTACAATCCAGGCACTAATGGTCAGTATTCCGTGCAAAAAGACTGCATTTAGAGCAGTGGTTTGCAAGTGGTAGGCTTTCAAATTTGCAATGCTGTTTTCTCCTGGGGATTCCTTGTATGTCCAAGAAGTGTTTTTTTTCCAGGGCAAGATGGAGGGCAGACCCCTGCAGAAATGGCATGATGACTTAATGTGGAAGGTCCTGCACCACGTCAGAGTCAGGGGGATCACTGCCCTCCAGGGGCACCTCGGAAACGCTCCGCTTTCGAGGATGAGGTGTCCTCTAGGGTTAAGTGCATCACAAGTTTGGCCCTTCCTGCTGAACCACTTAGCTGACTTACAGGGGAGTGAGAAAGATCTGGGGCAGCAAAAAGTGACAGCATGCTGTGAAGCGAGGAAATGACCAGACGCTGTCAACTGGCTGGCGGGTTTCACACCGCCCTGAGAGCTGATCCTCCAGGACAACTAGGATCTATACAGGGATAAAGTACAGAGGAAACGTCACTTCTCATCTGACACGTGTGCAGGCAGGGTTTTCAAATGAACTTGTTTCCTAGCATAGCTGGGAATTCCTGAAAGCAGGAAATCTGGGAGCGGGCACTGCTGTCATTGAGGTCTGTGAAATCTGCTCTACCTTCCAAAGCACTGCTGCCTCTTGCAGCAAAATCCTGTGTTTATTGCTGATAAACTATGTGAATTGTGTGCAAAAGGTGTGCAGTTCACCTCTAAACATACAGGATTATATATTTGGCAAATTGTTGTAGCAGAGAGAGTGTCCTCCGTGGCTGAAAGTTGTCCATTGCCTCTTAGGAGATGAGTATTCAGGCACTGGCATGGAAAGAGACATGAAGTTAAGATGACTGTTAGGAACCAAGGTGAGGTGAATTAGACCAAATCAGATGAAGCAGGAGGTTTTCTTCTGGTGGGGAGTGAGCGGCAAGCAAAGAGCAAATAAATGTTGGTATAGGTGAACTGATGCAGGGTGTATGAAGAGAAAGAAAGAAAGAGAAGGCATCTAAAGAAAGTAGCTAAAGAAGTGCTAGCTGAAAAGGATAAGCATAAAAGCAAAGAGTACATAAAAGAGATTCCAGCAAGGGATGAACACATGCTGTGAATGGCAGGAAAAGTTTACGATTTTAGCTGCACCGCCTCGATATGGAAAAATAAAGGCAGAGAGCCAAGGGTGCCCTTGGAGCCTTTGCACCTCTCAGGGCAGGAATAGGCCAAATCACAGGTCTGAGGTTTGGCTGATCGATCAGGCGTCAGCCTTAGCATCAGTCTAGATTTTCGTACATTATTAGTGAGTTTAAGTCAACTCAGTTAAGCGCATCCACAAACTCTTTACTCACCAAGGGTGGTTGCTCCTCCAGGTCAGCCCTCAGCATCCAGGGCTTACAGTGGGCACCAGGAGATGGAGGAATCTGACCGCCCCATCACTGTAACTTTATTTCTGCCTTCAGACTATGCCAAAGATCTCAGAGTCACTGCCCCCAGGAAAATAATCTGCTGCTCTGAGATGTGCTCCTCCTCCACTCAGTTGCCTACAAACGGATGGCCATGCACCCCTGCACCTAAAACCAGAGCATGCAGAGGAAAGTGTTTCTTACTAACTAGCAGTCCCTCTGCTTGATGGCCCGCATTGCTTACAAGGAAAACAGGATTATCGGGGCAGATCATCTGATAGTTATTAAAAATATTAGGCTGAGACATCTCCTGGGCCATGAAATGAAATACTGGATACACAAGATCGGACTTCTTATCACTGATTTCTCCAGCTTACCCACTTAATATTGATAATGTGCTCACAGAAGGAGCTGAGTCATGCCAATAAACACCTACAAACTATCTGCATCATGGCTCAGCGATAAAGGAAAAGAAAGAAAGATCTTTCCTGGAGCAATAACAAGTTGAAAGCTGTCTTGTTGGAAGATGGGCATAAAGATCTGTTCGCAATGATGGGAGCTTACCAGTGGGTCTCTCAAGGCTTTGTGCGAGGGTGTCTGACACACTTTGTGCGAGAAAAAGGGCTTTGTGCATTGCTCAGAACTGAGGTCACCGAAATCCTTTTGATTGCGTTCAGGCATACTCATAAATAGCCTGGTAAAAAGATGAATTGTGAGATATGAAATTTTGCAGATGATGCAAATTATTCAGCATTGTAAAACTAAAGCTGGCCACAAAGCACTGCTGAAAGGGTTCATGATCCTGAGTGACTGGGCAATAAAATGACTGATGTAGTGCAGTGTCAACAGAAGGAGAGCGCGTGCAGGAAACTCATCCTATCTATGCGTTAGCACTGATGAGCCCTAAGTGTAACATTTACCAAAGGGCATTTGTAGTCCTCTGCCTATATCATTTAAAGTCCCTCAAAATGCTAAGCAAATAGAATGCTAGGAATTATCTGGCAAAGATGCAGGAACAACCAGAAAAAAGTCTTTAAAGCAATCCTGCAGGAAACTGTATCAGGATGATAGTGTGTTTTCTGGCCACCTAACTCAGGAAAGCTTGACCTGAATTTGCAAAAGCAGAAGGGAAAGCATTAAAAATGAGGAGACATGGGGAACAGCCTCCAGAAAGGAATCTAATTAGATGAAAAGTCTTCAGGGTGAAAAGGGATGGACATAATGTAGAAGTCCATCAAAATCATGAATGATACAGAAAAAGACAAATAGGAAGTGGTTGTTCACTGTTTTTCATAAAAACTAGAGGGGACCCGATGAAACTATCAGGCAAGGAGGCTTAAACCAACACAAGCAAGTACTTTTTTTTGTACAAAGCATAATTAAATGGTGGAATTCATTGCCACAGGATGCTGAAGAGCCCAAAATTTAGAAGTGGCTTCAGAAAGGGATCAAAAAAAAAAAAAATGTGGAGGATAGATCCATGAGTAGCTGTTAAAACACACTGGTCTGGACGCGGTCTCTTCTTTGGGAAGTCCATAAATCATGGATAGCCTGAAGTAAAGAAGTGCAGCAAGGGAAGGATCTGCCTGTACCTCCTCGTCCTCCTCCTTCCTTCTAATTTCTCCTTTAGCATCTCCTCCTGGCTGCTCCTGGAGGCAGGATGCCGGTTTGTGCAGCCTGCTGGAGTGACGCTGCCTGGTCACAGCTCCTCTCACTCTGCTTCGAGAATGTCTCTCCTTACTCCCCTTCAATTCAATTCAAAAAAAAAAAAAAAAAAAAAGGAAAGGAAGGGGAAGAAACAACCCCAGCCTTCCAAACAGTGCTAGTAGGCAGCCTGGTAGTTGTTTTATTTTCTTTAGAGTGGACTTTGTGTTGCAAGTGGCAGGAAGCCATGAACCACAAAAATAAAATAATTCTAACCCTAGTGCTAAGTAAGGAAAACAAAGATGGCTCAGCAATTAGCAGCATTATATATGTTAGTACTAAGTAACAACAGATGTCAGGACTTGAGCCCTTTGCATTCCTTGCAATCCTTTGGAAACCAAAGCCTTTTGACATTGCTATACATTATTACAGTTATTTTGGGTCGGAGAGAACAGCAAAGGCTGTTTGAATGTTGAAATATGTACGTTGCTAGGACTGGCAGGGTCTTACCTGTGTATACCTCACTGTCCTGCATACTTCTGCTGACTTAACAGGCTAGCATGTGCTGTAAAAGCCTGCTCTGTAAAGACATGCGCTGGCCATGAGTCATTAGCAAGCATGCGAAGCTAATTGGCAAAATACTCATAAAAGATTTTGAAGGTGGGTTAATTACAATTCATTACACTGTAAACTGTCCCCAGGCTATTGTTAAAAAATGCAGGAGTTTCAAGGTCCAGTATTTTATGATTCATTTTGCCATGCAGTGAAAAACAGACTCTATATCAAACTACATTCATTATAGTTAAGACCACAAAATCTTTATTGGTTTTCCCAACATTCCCTCCTTGTTATATGAATTCATATGGACTGCACATTTCTAACAATTGGCAAGAAGTCATGAAATAAAATTTATGATATTTTCTTACCTTATACTCAGTGCAGCTTTAAAAACTGCTTGTTCTAATTGCTTTACCTCCTCCTACCTTAATTCATTTGAGCTGATAAGATGGGAAACTGAAAATAGAGAAATGAGGGAGAACAGCAATGGATCCATGCTAGAGATTTGGTTCTCCAGTGAACCTGGCTGCTGAGCCTATAAGAGAACGTCAGCTCCTAGAGAATACGGATAATGAAACCATAATAAAGAGAACTTCCCCTTGTAGCAATATAGGTGACATTTCTCAATTCAGAGTGGTACATTTAAACTGATTATTTATGCTTCCAGACTGAAGATCTTGTTGCGAAGCACAGGGCATACCTTCGGAGAACGGGATCTCATTCCTGCCTCTGCCCTTTACTGCTCAGACAAATCATTCAGATGTGTATCATTTTACTCACATGAGTAATATTATCCACATGCTTTGCAGGATGGGGACCTTTGTATAATTACAGCCATTAGCTTTGTCTAGTTAAAGCCATTCTATAGTTATATAAAAGAATACAATAATGATGCCTTTGACTATCTTTAGCTTGTAAGCTTCTTCGGCCAGGCATGTCAAATACTCCATTTTCTCATGGAAGGTCTGTGGGAGGGGAGCATTACCATACAGTATCTTGGCCTAATTCTCAATAACACTGTAGTGAAGAAGAGTTAATAAAGGCCACAGCTGTGACCTCTGTGGGAGCAGCGCCAAGCCCTGCTCATCACTGCTACCTATTGTACCCTTCTCCGGTGGGACTCCTTATCTCCTGGTGCTGCCTGGTGCTTGGGGGTCTCCTGTGAAGCTTGAATGGTGCCATTCATCCATGCTTCTGCTCTACACAAATACACTTAACTCTGTTCGCTTTTGCAAATCCAGTTGACTTGTTTTCCCCCTTGTGGCCCAGCCTGCATCTAAATACACTGAGTCCTAGCCAATGTCTATACCTACATACATAAGAAAATCACAGTTAGTGGCACTTGCAGCTCAGCTGTCCTAGACTTCATTTTTAAAGAGCCTCCAATAGGCTCTCAACATATTGTGATTACTGTTGTCATGGCATGGCACTGAGTAGCAATTGTCAGCTCTGAGCCTTGACTTGACTTCATCCTTGCTTGGCTTTGGATGCTGCTCTCCTGGGCAGCACAGCCCCCTGTGAAGGTCACATCTGGATCAAAGATACTTATGGATGCTCTGTCTGAAATTTCTGTTACTAGGACCAAAGAATTATGTACCAAAACACTGGCAAATATTTCAGTTTGTTTTGGTAAGTGTTGTAGCAGGTCTCACTGCCATCTCACCTGGAACTAGTACTTGAGAAAACTTCATCCTGACATTTCAGCAGTGTCTGTGCTGAATTAGACAGAGGTAACAGGGAGCAAAATGGAAGTGAAGTAGGGAAAAAAGGAGTGACAGAAATTTTCCAAACTCTCATAAATGTTTGTTTCTAGCAATGGAGAGATTTTGCAAGTGGCAATATTCAGTGCAGAATTCTCCATTTTCTCTTCTGTCTCATAACAAACAAAGATGTGTGTTTTTAAAAATAGAGATTTTTCATAACTTCTTTTTAAGGTCAAGCCTCTATAAGGCACACAGATGCTGAATTTGGACAGGACATTTTAGCCAAAATTTATGATACTCCAAAATTTCAGAAACTCCATTGAATCATCCAGAAAGTGTGACTTTTGCAATTGGCTTGATTGGCTCCAGGATTACACCCTTGCTGCTCCTTGGGAGTCATCTTTGATTTGGAAATCACCTTTAAAAATGCTGTGATACATTACTCTCTGAGGAGATTCCTGCTACTTTATCATTTTGACAGGGCTGTAAATAACAAAAGAGCCTTACTCATTGAGTGCTCCTCCAGTCCTGGCTGAAACCAGAAGAGGCAGAAAGGGACAAAAGCGAAATGTTAATCAAATTCCTTTGAATTGCAAAAGAAACACTGAGTAGAGCTTTTCTGAAACTGCAGGTCCATATAAAACTGTCAAAATTTCTCTCTAACATATTGTGGCAACATTTGGCATCTGTGAATCAACTGGCAAACTGGTTGGAAAAAAATAGGAAAATACAATTTTAGATGGCTGGAAACTTATATATGAATGGGTAAATCCATTCAATATATGCATCTTTTCATCTAAAATGTTACATATACATATGCGTATACATAATACATATATAAATATATATATATGAAAAACACACACATATACACTTTTTTCTCCAGTTCCGAAGTATTTGTGTACGTGTGATGCTTCCATATGACACGTGGAAAATTTTCAGCCAGCTCCAATTTTGAACCAGTCACTATAGCAGATTTGCTTGTTTATTTAACTAGTCCATTTTGAACAAAAGGGTCTCCTATCTGTGAAATAGATACCTGAAAGCCATTCTGGATGGGCTATACGACTGGACATCACCGCTAGTAGGGGCTTGGCTTGTGGAGGATGAACCTCCTGCTTGTGCTTCCAGAGTTTCTGAGCATCAGTGAGTACTCTGTATTTCCCCTCCCTGAGCTGTTAAAATTCACTGTTGTGCTGCCCTCCACTCCAGCAGCTGTTGAATCCCATTGGCATTGACTGTATGCTACAAAACGGGGAACGAATGTAAAAGCATTTAAGGGGAAAATGCCTCATGGCCATCCATAGCAAAAATCCCACTGACTTCAATAAACCTGGATTTCACCCTCAGTCCTTGGAAGATTTTTACAGATGTGCGAATAACATACTGTGTATATCCCATAATCAAAACCTCTCCTAGTGAGTTTACTTACTTTTAAACTCTACATGATATTAAACCAAAGCTCTTTAAATTCCTATTTTAACCCTTGGCCCAGTGGAAGGCCCCTTCTTCTGTTTTCATTGCAATTTGTAGATGCTCCTCCATCAATCTGGTCAAAGTATCTCACTGAAGGTCCCCAATACACGTTGTTTCCTACAGTAAATTCCACAGGATGAGACATCTCCCATTTGGCCTTGATAACCCTATGGAAAAAAAAAATCTGTCTCAAAAGCTGCTCAGTTTTTTCTAAGAGTGGCTTATAAAAGATCTGTATCATCCCTCCCTGAGTGACCCAAACCCTACAGCTCAGCACAGGGAAAATATCTGCAGTAAACCCTATCAAAAGAGAGGCACTGCTACCTTATTGCATGCCCAAACCGTCACTTTTGGAGTCAAACAGCTCACTAGCAAAGGTAAAAATAATCACCAGCAATGATCATGAAAGGGATCTGCAGCTCTACAGTCAATTCACATCTCTGTCACTGGTTCCCTATGTAACCTTGGACAACTTAGGTATGTTCCTTTGCTCAGTTCCTCATCTTGAAGATGGAGCTAGTAACACTTGATTTGCTCATGTTTATTTAAATTATAAACACCTGCAGTCAGGGACAATCTCTTACAACGTGTCTAAACAATGTCTTATAGAGGGCTCTTGTCTCTACCCTACCTCTAGGTACTACATAGGGGCAAATAATAGTATTTGGCAGAGTGCAAATTCTAAACTAGAAATTTAGTATCAAATAGTTCTCATTACCTTCTGCTTTTGACACTTGGCCTTGTTCAAGATGTTTTTGTTTTATTTTTTTAAGAAGGTACAAGACCAAATCCTGAGGGCCTTCTGTCTCTGACTCCCATTAAAGTTTACATTACAATCACTGGCAGTTTGTCTATGAAGCAGTGTCCCAGGATTTCACCCTTGATAGTTAAATGTCTGTACAGTAGAAAGCAAGAAAGAATGAACTCTAGTTGGTACTACATTTGCAACTGTAATCAGGTTTATGACGAAGTTCAGCTGGAAGAGCAAATGAGAGCAAAAACAAAGCAAAACAAAACAAAACAAGGGAATGCCATCAAAGTCTTTTAAAGGCAGAAATTCATTTTACCTTTGTCAATGGCTGTGGTTTTCAAGGATAAAGATCAAAGCGATGACTGTGGGCAGAGCTATGACAAATGCAGAGATCAGTCTGTTAAAACCTAGCATTAGCACTACAGTTAGACTGGTGTCTAGACTAGCACTGGGTACTCATGCCAGGTTTGGCAAACATAGGAGCTGAGGGCTTGCATCATAGCTGTAGCAAGAAGAGTGAGGCATCCAAATTGCAGAGGAGAGGGAGCAATCAGGCTCCATCAGAGTGGAACTGGAAAAAGGAAAAAGGAAGTGTTTTTTTTTTTTTTTTTAAGAAGAGAGAAAGAGAGAAAGAGAGAGAAAGAGAGAAAGAGAGAAAGAGAGAAAGAGAAAAAGAGAGAA
>VZSV01000071.1:1350651-1362788 GCA_013398735.1 Nothocercus julius
AGAAAGAAAGAAAGAAAGAAAGAAAGAGAGAGAGAAAGTGAGAAAGAAAGAGAGACACAGAGACAGAGAGACAGAGAGACACAGAGAGAGAGAGAAAGCAAGAAAGCAAGAAAGCAAGGAAAGCAAGCAAGCAAGCAAGAAAGAAAGAAAGAAAGAAAGAAAGAAAAAGAAAACCAGATATTGCCTGAGCTCGGGTAAAGACAGCTGAGAAGACACCCACCACCACCACCACCTTGGTTTGCGCACTGTGATTAATGTACGCAGCAAGCTGAGATAACTGGGGGAAAGTAATGCCAAATTCTTATCAATACAGATGAGCTGGCTTCATATTTCTCTGGCCCTTTCATGTGGAAATGAGGCTGCATTTGATGAGGCCAAGCCCATGTTTGAAAGAGCTCAGCTGGGATGTGTATGTGGAGAGGGTTCCGGTGCCTGCGCACTCTGGGAGGAAAGGGGGAAACCTTTCCAGGGGGCAGACAGCATCTTCAATGTCCATACTTTCCTCTGCGTGAGGAAGATGCTCTGTGGTATGAGGATACACTGAAGTCTGAGCTGCCTGGCTGTGCAAAGGAGGTGGGCACCTGGCCTGGGGCATCTGCACGTTCCTCTGCACTTCTTGGATGTACCAGTAAAAACATCCCCTTGCCACATCCCACAGGAGGCAGCTGGATATATGCAGAATGCTGTGGGTGCTGCAGCACCTGCCTTGTACGTACGGCTGCAGCAGCCCAGGTTCGCAGGCTTGGGGACTGGCCCTGCTCACCCTCTAATGGCCCAGTTTGGGGCTCCTGGGCTAAACTGGTGCCTGCTACAACCAAGGGCTGTGGGGTTCACCCTGTTCTACTCTAGAAGCCCAACTCTGATGGTTATAAACATACAGCAAGCTACAGCCCCTGCCCCCAAGAGCTTCTCACCAAAGAAAGGATGGATGAACCAAGGGTTATTATCCCCAGATGACTACTCAAAAAAAAAAAAAAAAAAAAAAAAAAAAAAAACAGGTGCAGAGGCATAAAATGACTTACTCAAAGAAAGTGATGTTATGGTAGAGACTGAAATTGTTGAATCCCATTTCAGTGCCTTCACCATGAGCCATGAGACCCTCATCATGCCCAGTGCATATAAATACCTCAAGGAAGGGAGTGAAGAGGATGGGGCCAGTCTCTTTTCAGTGGTGGCCACCAGCAGAAATAGAGGTAATGGCCACAAACTGAAGCACCAAAAATTCCACAGGAACTTAAGGAAAATTTCTATGATCATATTCTTATCACTATGATTATAATATTAATATCGCTCCACCGTAACTCCTTACTGCTGGCGGTATCTCACCACCCACACGCACAGAAATATTCACACTTGTGGTTGCAAGGCTGAAGGTGGTGATGCTATTATCCTGGCTAGCCTGTCCAATGTGCCTTCCCCGTGCAGAAACGTCAATATCTGTCTGCCATTCCTGCTTCTGTGCAGATACTGATAAAGGTCTGGCTTATGCTAGATGATGTGAGCCCAGATTTTGATCACCTCATTCACATTCACTTCACAACTGCCCTATCTTCTCAGCTGCTGGCAGTACAAGGACTCTCTTAAGGACTTTCTCAGAAATGCACTATTGACCTAAGAACAGAATATACAACTTATATAAGGGTAAAAATCTAGAAAAAAATGCATTCTTTTAGCTTGGTGCTCAGAGCTGAAAGGAATAAAGCCCATATGTGTAAGATAAGGCTATTTCTATAAAGCCAGTGATAATTATGAAGTCTTTCTCTGCTTTCAGCTCATTACTAAACATCTGTCCTCCAAGGGCCAAGGCAGCTTGTTACCTTGCTGTTACTGGGGTAGGCAATACAAAGGCATGAGCTGAGAGGTGTCCCCCCTGCCCCGGGATTGCTGATGCCACCTTGGGCACACAGCTCTGCAGCTTTTGTCTTCATTGCTTTCTTCAGTGGCCTATCTGGATGCTGAATTTGGAGAATTCTTCTGCACTGCCCCTTCTGAGGAGTACTAAACAGGCTCTCTGCTTGGGCTCCATCACTGCAGCATCTTAACTGCAGCCAAAGAAAGTTGTTGCTCTCTTCCATGAGCCTGTCTGTCCCAGGTGGCTGCCAATTTCAGTGGAAAGTAGATTGCCATGGGAAATTGCCATGGTGAGGAGAGTGAGTGCAGCAGATGGTGCTGATAACACCAAGGCCATGGGTCTGGAGCAGGACTTGATTTAGGTAGTGAGCTGGAACACACATCTGCATTTGGTAACAACCATCCTTTTTATTCTCCTGCTGAGGAGGGCCTGAGGAGGGCCTGCTGAGGAGGCTTTGAGGGCCTGTCAAAAACATTGTTCTCTGTGGTTTGTTGGGCGTGCATTTGGATTGGGATTTGCAGAAGACAAAAGCTGTCTCCCCTTTGCCTTGTTGTTTTCTGCTTCCACTAGTCACAAAGAGTTCAAAAGAACCCTGAAGCTGCCAACTAACTAGGGCAAATGGTATCTCCAATATGTGGAGGTATTTCAGAGTGCCACCTGGTTTCAGCTCTGGTTGTGTTTCCCACAGGGGCTCGCCATGCCCAGCGTCATGAGTATGGCCTGCTTGCTAGCAACATGTAACTAGGGCTTACGCTAACCATATGCTATTCTCAGCTCTGCCACTGACTCACCGGTGTGGCCTCAGGCAAGTTGCTGGCATATTTGTGCCTTAATTTACCCATCGGTAATAGTAGAGATAGTAACAGTCTCATGGAGTGGTACGAGAACTAATTAATTAATATTTGGAAACAGCTTGCGCCCTGACATCTTTATGTCTTTGTTTAGCCATCAGTAATATCAGAGATAACTACTGTCTCATGGAGAGGTACAAGGATTAATTAATTATTTGAAAAGCAGTTTGAGATCCTTGGATGAAAGATTCTATGTGAGTAAAACATATCATTAAAACCATCTCTTGGTTCTCTGTGAAGTTAAAATAATCCTGGAGCTCCTTAGTCATTCAAATAATTAAACCATAAATAATGTTTATTTTAATCCACCCTTTAAAAAATAATCTTATCTAGGTAGTGATACCAGTCAGAGAATGAAAAATGTTTCAAATTCAGGAGACCTATCAATTTGAAGAGCTTGATTCTTAATTGCTTTCTGATTTCTATCAGTGGAAAGCAAGAGCAATTGTATTTACAAACACCTGTAAAAGCACAGGGCAGCTGGGAAGACACTCACAGTTCCTCTGCAGGACTTCAGCCTGAAAAATGACATGGAGCGAGCAGTCAAACACATGGTTTTACACAGTATAAGATCGTATTTGAGTTGTTGACAAACGTAGGTGTAGACCAACCTATCCTATGGGAATATCAAAGGAGGCTTCCTCAAAACATAGGTACACTGAAATATCATCCCTGTTTGTAGTCACAAAAGCAACTTTTCCTCCCATAATAGTGCTGAAAGGCCAACTCAAACCAGCAAAGGTACCTGTCATCAGTAACTGATCTACTCAGTCTTTATTTTTCATTCAGGGCAACCTAAAGATTATATCACTCTTCTCCCCTGAGACTCAACACTGACTACGTGCCATAAATCAATGCTGACCTGCTTATTCTGCCTATGTCCAAGGGGAGGGAAATCCCAGAGTAAAACAGGAAAGGAACAGGAAGAGGATCTTCATCATCTATTTTAAAAAATCATGGTCCATTCGCTGAGGTGTGCATCCCAAATGTGGGCAGTCCTGTCAGTCACTTCCCTATATACCTATTTGTATACTGCAGCATAAAATACATGTAATTTGTCTTTGTTTCACCTCCCTCTCTCTCTCTTCAGTCCATTTACATTTTTCAAACTGCGTTACGTGAAGAAGAGGTTTGCAAAATCAAGGCCATGTGTTTTAATTGAACCATGCCTCTTTTAAGGTGTAAACTACTGCTGGGAACATGCTAAAATAACAGTCTGTTATTCTGGGCCCCTAAACCACCACCACCTGAGTTTTTATTCAGCTCAGGGCCTTCCACTCCCCTCGGCATTAGAAGATTTTTCATCAATCTCTGAGTAACCTGTGTGGGAACGTGGTGAGGAAGACAGGATGTAATTGCTTTCCTGAGCTCCAGCCCGCTCATTAGCTAAATGTCTCTTCCACGCTAGTCCAGCTTCTGCTGAATTTTCATCAGGCCAGAAGAGGCCTTTAGGGCCATTTGAAAGGAACATCAGATAAAAGCAATTGTCATTCTCCTTATGCGGCAGGCAAGGAAGCAGACACAGGTAGACTGGTCACACAGGAAGGAGAGGAGGGACCCAGGTGACTCAGAGCTTTTGACTCCCAGGTGTCAGCTTTAGACGCTGTTCCAGCCAAGTATAAAAGTACATGGTTATCTCTGAACTCATGAATAATCCCACTGATTTAAGCCATAAACTTCAGCATCAGGGCCTTAACCACCTGACTGTGCTTGCCAAGAGTGCAGGTAAACAAGAGTACAGGTCTGGATAGGCCCAAATAATTGACATAGAGGAATGGCAACAAATGGCAGCTTCCCTGGTGCAGTTTCCTCAGTACCTTTTCTGTGGGAATATGGTGGAATGGGAGTAAAATGGTGGCTTGATCTCAGAAACAAGTGGGTCCTTTGGAGATGCAGTATCTCTTGCACTGCCCTCAGGCGCTCTTTGCTAACTGGATGTGCCTGGACTCAGGCACCCGGGCAATGCCCCTGTAGCACGCATGAAGGAGACCTGCTTGGCCAAATGCAGACCTTGGTGGCTGCCCAGATGACGTGATCCCAGCCCCACGCTTTGCTAGAGGGGACCTGGGTTCCCCTCTGACTGGGGAGGAAAGGCAAATTCATAGATACGATGTTGATACTGACCATCCTTTCCTGCAGGGATTTACTGACTTCTTTTTCCCTTTTCTCATGCAGAAGTGGGGAAGGACCTGGGTGTGACTGATTCCCCCTCATCATGTAGAGGTGTACCTAAAAACTCCACAACCTGGTTCAGAATACAATTTAGTCTCCAGCAGCTGCTTTTGACCTTCCATTTGTACTGAAGGTACAGGAGGTCAAGGGAAACATGAAGGAATATACCCTACTGTTGTTGATGGTAAAGCCAATGAAGCAACCTAAATTATACTCCGCTTTGCCTGCCAGATGGCCTGAGCGTCTCTCCTGTCTATTATGCAAAGTAATGGCTTCACAGCCAAAGTAAAGGGGACCAGCGATTCCAGCACATCTGGGAAACATGTCCCATAGATGATTGAAGGGCGTGTTTTACTTCAAGCCGGTAACACGGGCTTTTGGCTGGAGGCCTGCAGTTCAGTCCCTCCCCAGAGGTGAAAGGTGTCAGCTCTACCTCTGAGAGGGAGTGAACCCAACCAGAACTGGTGCAGTAATTTACGGCAGGATTTGGGTTTTGCAGAACGGGACAGGAGGTGGTTTCAATAATAAAAAAAAATCAATAAACCTAAGTAACGCCCATTGTTCCTTCTTTTGCTCTCACTTATGAGAAGCTTTCAGTTTGGTCCCTTGTAGCTGCTGACACCAACTTGTGACTTCTCATTTGGACTACCTGTGGAGGAGGGGTTGAATAAGTGAGATGATTTCCACTGCCTAATATGTCCAAATATCACCATTTGCTTGTACTCCCCTTTCTGTGTCCATCTGCTGCCTCACGTCATTATGGCATGTCAACATGAAAACTGAAGGTGTGAATGGAAATCTACTTCTGCTGGCTTTAACTTTAGACAGTTCAGATATCGAAGCGATGATCCCTTGGGAGTGAGAGGTTCAGTGTGTG
The DNA here is from genome assembly GCA_013398735.1 of Nothocercus julius. NCBI lineage: Eukaryota > Metazoa > Chordata > Aves > Tinamiformes > Tinamidae > Nothocercus > Nothocercus julius. Next base: position 1,356,404 of record VZSV01000071.1, read on the forward strand.
CTGAAGCAGCCCCGGGCCTGATTTCTGAATCTGAGCCATTCCAGGGAACATCTGTTTTGCCCAGGCTAGCTAGCTGGAAGCTGTTTTTGTTACTGTTTTTTTGCAGCACAAACATACCCATCCTGAGGTTGGGGTCTTAGACTGGGCACTCAGGCTGGGCACTTTATCAGCCTACAGCACTTAGTCTAGGACATGAGCAGAGCTCCTAAACATGACATTAATGCCTGTTAGGATCTGTTGAGATGATAGATGTAAACAGAAACTACTCACTTAAGACTTGCTGGATGGGATCCCTTCATGCTGTCTGTACAAACCCAGCTATGGACAGGGTGCACAGACTTCATTTCACTGAAAATTCCTTTCACTTTATTTCACACACTAAAACAAGCTGCTCACAGCTTTGATTCTGTGCATTATAGGATCATCTGAAGGTTTTAAAAAGGGTATTGCACAGATCTCATTCCCAAGTATGGCTTGTGTCTTCCCTGTTCTCAAAGACAGCTTTCACTGGAGTAGTGCAAGACATAAAATTGTGTCACACTTCTACACGAGGCTATGTATTCTGATGGCTGGAATCCAACTGATTAAGTCCAAATCAAGAATGACGGCTCTTGTTCTCACTGTCTGGGTCATCCATCAGAACTGTGGATTATCAGTTGTTGGGTTGAATTCTGAGCAAGGAGAGCCAAAGCTATAAATGGACAGAAGATATGGAGCCGACCCGCCTGTGACTGGCACAGCAGCTGGGGCTCCCACAGTGTGACTCCCGCTCCCAGACCTGCCTGTAGACTACTGGCTCACGTCAGGCAAGTTGCATCACAATTTCTTCATCACACACAAATACAGTTAAATACAGCATTCTTTCTAGAGCATTTACATACTGACAGGTGGAAAGTGTTGCCTAGAATCTAGACATTTGTAATTTTTTTTTTTTTAGGCATAAACTCAAAAAATCAGGGCATGAGAAAATCAAAATAAAACACAGAACGCCCCCCCTTCCCCCCCCAGCAAATACTGGATCAAACCCTCCCTTTTCAGGCCACACCCAAAAAGCAAGTGAATATAATGGACAAATCCTCCTCGGGCACCAGGCTGATCAATCATAGCGCCATTCTTTGGTTCCCAACCTATTTCATGCAAAAAATAACTGCAGGAAAAGGCGAACAAGGGTAAGGCAACTCATAACTCTGTACAGCATCTTCTCCTCATAATGTTACCATGAAACAATTGCCAGCATCTCAGCATCTAACCAAAGTGCATGGCAGAAAACTGTTTGAAGCTGGGACCTGGGAAAATGGGGATAACATCAGGATAAAAACTAACAAAACATATTACCTACCTGCTACCTCTACCTCATCCTGCTCGAGGGAGATGTCTGCTCTCCACTGATTGAGTCAGAGTGAGCTCTTGTGGTCCTTCAGCACTCCGCATAGCTGCTGGGCACCTGCGCCGGCAGCTGTTGGATGAGCTTGTCCTACTTGCTGTGCAAGAGAAGTTTCATGCCTCACCATGGCCCAATGGCTTGGCAATTCCCACTTAGCTGGTCTGGCCAACCTGTGCATGTGAATGACCATGCAGGCTCTTCCAGGGGTCAGCGGAGCTCAGTGGAGCAACAGCTCCCAAGCAGGGGCTCTTGATGGCTCCTCTGCAAAGCTCTTGGGCCTTCTCTCAGATCTTATGTTCCGGTGACTATCTGCCCAGATCTGGACTTTGAATGTCTACATCATGGCTTTCTTGCAGGTTGGCAGAGAGGTAGCGCCTTTCCCTCAGAGACCACAACTGACAGCGCCGTTCCCAGCAGGAGGGAGGCACCGGGGAGGGATGTTTCTGTTTCGAGGGTGGGAAGATGGGTAGGGTGTTGAAGCTGCTCTCTGGATGGTGGGGGTGCAGACCTGGCAAGGATGAGCAGGACATCAGCTCGTTTCCATCGCAGGCTGCTGATAATGGTCTGTGAGCTCCCCTTTCACACAGCACCCAGGGCGCAGAGGGAGGTGCGGTGCACAGGGCACAGCAGAGCGCTGGGTCTAGGCTCAGCTGCAGCAGGTGCTGGCCAGGCCTGCAGGCGAGCAGGGCTGCCGCCTGCTTGGCTCGTGCCAGAGCCCTGCGGAGCTGCGTTGGCCGAGGCCGCTGGCGAAGGTGGCTTTGGCAGGGGGTGCAGCGGCCACATCCCACCTCCCCGGGCCTGCCGTCCAGTCCTGCCGACTGGCCCCCTTTCCAGGCAGGCATCGGCCCTTCTGCTGCGGTGCAGCAAAACTCAGCTTTGCCTATGCTCCTGGGAGCGTAGTTGGCTAACTCTTCATAAAAACACCAGCTTGCCTCCAGGGAACAGGGTGCAAGCTGGACCACGGGGAGGCCTCTCACTTCCCGCAAAGGCTTGTGAGACACCTCAGGAGCGCCACGTAGGTGAGCAACACAGCAGAAGCCCGGGCCCGCTCCCCAGCTGGATTCAAGCGGGGATCCAGTCTGAAGCCATGCTGAATCCAGCTGGAGTCAAGCAGGAATCCAGTTTGAATTACATCTGGCCAAGGGGAAAAAAAAAAAACCAAACCACTCAGTCTTGAAAGTTTTTTCAAGATTTGGACATTTGGATTTATCTTTCATTGTGACTGTAAAGATCTGTGAACTCCTAGCAAGAAAATCATGAGAGAGAATATCCCATCCTTCAGAAGTCATGGCTAGGAAGCTCGCAAAGCACATAGGCTAAACAGGCTTTTCTGAAGCCATGACTTGAACTCAAATCTCCTATACCCTGTGACTGGATACTATGGGGTTTCTTTTTCTCTAGTTGTGGTAAGAAATTCTGGCCTGAATATTAGAAAGTGAAATGTAAATAAACACTTAATAATAACAATAATATCCAAATTAAAGCAAAACTGAGGAACTTCCACTTTCCTACGTTGCATGTTCTGTGCAAACCCAGGGTAGGGATTTGTAAAGATTTTACTAGTATGAGCTTTGGATGGTTTCATTACTAGTAAGCCACAAATTAGCTGGGTGATACAAAAATGACTGCCAATAAAATCTTTACACCGATTCTTCATTCTGTGTGAAACGTCTTTTATATATATGCACATACACATACACTATAAATAATAGAAATGATGCCTGTATTTTATACTAGGGATGTAAAAACTGGTCCTGACTGCAGTGGCAAATGAACCACTTAAGTTTTCTGATTGCATAATTTGCCTAGAGGATGGATACATAATTACACTATAATTAAGTATAATAAACAGAGAAAATGATTTGAGAAGGAAAAATTATCACAGCCTCAACCACATCAGCCAGAAGCTCTCTTCTAATTAAGTTATTTTATTAAACAAAATGTTTTTAAGGTGGGTCTCCTTTGAAAATATACATTATAGCTCATGTAATGTAATTTACTTTATAAGTAAAACATGGCTTGTGTATGGACAGATGGTATCTAATAGGACTCATGAAATATGCACCTACTGGGTTCAGTCCAGCCTGATGTTGAGTATCCCACACGCACCTATCTTTAATCAGAGCAGAAGGGCCTAAATGCTATTTAGGTAAATCTCAGCATCTCATAGAGGAGTCTTTTATTTGTACTCAGTTGTGTGTTCTTTTTATGTTACTTGTCTTTTTTTTTTTTTTTCCCCTAGTTTAGAAGAGGAAATGTTAGCAGGTAATTCTGATGTCATCCTGTAATGACACAGTAGAGGTGAAGGCCAAGAGAAGGTAGCTGAAGCCAGAATTGGGTCTGGAGTGGCTGAGGCTTAAACGGCTATTCCAACTCAAATGCTTTTATCTTCACTAATTCTGACAATTGTCCTCTTCTGGCAAGATGTGAAGTTGTCTTTTACATTAATGTGGCTGAAGAAAAGTCTAAAACACTCACTCAGAAACTATGGAACTCAGGAGGACCATGCAGTGTAGTAGCTCACATGGCAAAGGCTATCCAACACCCTCCAGCTCACTCCTCTTGGAACTGCAGCTTATCTTTTCAAATGCCTGCCCCATCCATGCTGGGACTTCAGAAGGCATTACAGGCCTTGGAGCACTTCTGAATTTGGCTACTGTTCATGTTTCAAAAAGAATGTTAAAAATGTTCAGCTTTCAGGCACAGCCATAGGATTTCTGTATACATCTGCTTTTCTCTTCCTCCTTTGAGCACCTAGAGATTGTGATCAAGCCTTAGCCTCTCTTCTGTAAGCTCATTAGATTAAGCTGCCTGATATAAAAGGATTGTTTCACAAATCTTTGCTGGTTCTCCTGGCTCTTCATCAAACCTTTTACTGCACTGCAATTTTCACGAGGGGTTGTGTGCACCAGAAGAGGACACAGTATCCTGGTTTCAGGCTCATCCATGCCAAACAACTCACCTCCCCTGCTCTTGTGCAGCATGCTCTTGCTTCCCCTGCAGACTGCCAGTCAGGTGGCACTGTGGGGATCACACGCAGCTAATTCTCCCTCACAGTTCTTTGAGCTTTATCACAGTTAACAAGATAGTCCTTTCTGCTCTAAGTCCATTTTTCACTCTCTTTTCCTGCCTGTATGAGCTTCCATATCACCACAGAGAAAAGCATTTGGCTGACTTGGGTCCAATTTACCAAATATTCCAGATCTCTGTACATCCATGACCTGTTTTCTTAGTTAGTTACTCTCATCCTCAGTTCTCAAGGCACCTGTAAATTTTATTTGTCATGATTTAGGTTTTTCCTTCAGGTCATTGTAAAAATTAGCATAACCTCAGTAAAAGATTCCTGTATATAATCTGTTATATATGAGATATTAGAATGCATCCAATACAGGGGAAAACATCCCTTGCCAAGGAAAACCCAAGGAAGGAAGGAAATGTGTCCTAGAAAATGCTGAGGCTGTAAGAAAATTATCTTGTAAGTCAAAGGGAGATACTTATACCATATAAGAAATTAATAGAGCTTTCTGAATTGAAAGTCCTGAGCCTTGATCTTGAAAATGAAAAATCATAGTGGAGCTAACAGAGCTGGGCTAACTCATTACGTGGTAAAAAATGACTTCAAATAGAAAATGCAACATGCCAAGTGGGACTGAAATAGAAGCACCCTGTTGCAGAGATGTCTTATACACAATAATGTTGAGAATCAGTTGTCTACAGCAGCACAGCATCCTTAAATTCAAAATGTTGAAAATGTTGAACATCATGGTGTGAAACTTCTCTGACGAGTGAAGACTTCTCTTTGTCTCTACTGCATATACAGCTTATTGGCTAATGGTGCAAACAATAGTGGTTTTCAATAGCAATCTTTTCAGGTTTAGCTTTCCAGCCTTAAATGCTTGTAGATCTTTGAGCCACAAAATGCTGTAGGTCACTGATAAGATTACTGATGTGTGTGATTACTGCTTGTAAGGTACTGCAGGTCTGACACATTACTAAGGATCTGTAGAGTCTTGATGACTGCTTCAGTTTCTGTCCTAACCTTATGCATTCTTGGTTGTACAGTGACCTGATTTCAACTAGGATCTTCCCTAAGAAATCACATGGCAATCACAGACATAGTAAGCTCTAACCCAAGAGTCATTTTCAAATGCTTGGCAAACACCAGACCACAGAAACTCAATGTGTCATAAGATTCCACTTGGTCCCATCATCATGGGTGGGAAAAAGGAGGAGGATTATCTGCAGACCTCAAAGTGTTTTACACAGGCAGGTAAATGCTGTTATTCCTATTTAATGGATAGGGCAATGGCAAGTTGAGACTTGCACAAAGTCACCCAATTAATCAGCCAGAGAACTGCCACTGAAACCCATGTTCTGGTCTAAACAGGTTTTTAGACTGCCCTCATCACTTAATACCTGGGTACCCTCCAGTAGTATGTTAGGAGAATTCAGGCATGTCTGCACTGGCCGATGTGAACAGCTGCATGTCAATCTAGCCCCCTTCTAAGCCAACTGGACAAGAGCCATCTCCTCTCTGAAGCTATATAGGCCACATAAACAAACCACTGAGCCCAGATGTATGAACCCCAGGAACTGCAGGAAAGAGCTTGGCTCCAACAGCGCTCTAACTTAGCTTCATGGCTTCTAGGATGCAGCTTGCTCATGGCTGGACAGGGCCTGGGTGAATGAGAGATGAGGATGTCTCTGAGCATAAGTAGACCTTGCTTTTTTCTGAACCCAGTTTCATAATTGTAGTGCCCCTCAAAGCATTTTCTAATGCTTTAGTGCCCACTGAGTAATGCAGTCTGGGCACATCCATGTTGCTTATCCAGTTACAGCTTTATGGCTCCTTTGGGGAGAGATGTAGAAGGAGACAATCTGAACAGGAAAATTTGGGTACACTGCAATAAAGAAAATCTATAAAGTATTTTTAGTAAGCCAGAAAGGAAAAGGAAAAGGAAAAGGAAAAGGAAAAGGAAAAGGAAAAGGAAAAGGAAAAGG
>VZSV01000071.1:1366139-1430888 GCA_013398735.1 Nothocercus julius
TTTTTTTTTTTGTCTTTTTTTTTTTAAGCAGAACATCTAATACATTTGGCTGTTGTTTCTGTCAACGATATCCTATTTCCTGTCTTATCAACATTTTGTGTGCAAACATACCCACATATCAGCATATTTTCCATTTTAGCAACCAAACTGGAGTCCAACATGTCTTCTGCTACCACCGTCAAAGCAACAAAGTCTGAGAATGAGTTTAAGCAAAGGAATGTAGATTTGGAGAGAACCTAGTGCACCTCTCTGGACCTCTGCCTAAGCCATTCTATTCTGTTAAACTATTGGAAAATACCAGTGATGGAGATCCCAAAGTCTCTCTAAGACATCAGTTCCAGCATCTCCCATTCCTCATAGATGAGGCTTTCCTAAGCTCTGATCTGTTTTGTTGCAAATAAAGTCCTTCCTTGTACAAACAGAACCCAGGATTGTCATACACTTTCAGGCCCTGTCCACATGTGAAGTCATGGCTTTCCTCATTTTTTTCTAGACTAAACAAATCATACCATAAAACCATCCTTAAAGGTGTTTTTTTTTAAAAACAAACAAACAAACACACACACACACTTATCAGTCTTGTTACTCTCCCCTGAACTTCCTCCTGTGTTTATTTCTTCATTGGAAGTGTGGAGCCCAGACTTGCGGTCTGGGCCTCTCTAGTGCCAGGGAGAATAAGACAATCTCCACGTGATGTGTTCTGTTAATATCTTTAAAAACAGCACATATCTTTCTGCCACAGCATCATATAGTTGACTTATATTTGAGCTTGTTCTCTACCAGCTCCCTTAACATATTGTCAGTGCCATGGGCTGGTTCCTACGTGAATTTTGATTATGCACTGTGTTTCTCCTCCCTGACAATGTTCCTTGCAACAGTTTAAATGCTTGTTGACTTGAGATTATTTTTACAGTTTATTCAGAACTTTTAAATTCAAAATCCCTCCCGTCCCAGAGTTGGGAACTTTCAGGTTTTTTTGTTTGTTTGTTTTAATGTACTTGTATGTGCACTGTCAGTTCTACCTTTCAAACTGTTAACAGAGATATTTAAATGAAGCATGACCAGCACAGACTTTTGTTGATGTGTCCTCTCAGTTTGACAGTCAATCACTCATACCTAATCTTCAAGGATTGTTTTTCCAACTAAGGGTTGAAAAATAGCAATTATTTTTGTCAGATAGATATCATTTCTGATACCAACAGCTGTCCAAAGGAGGCCTGAAGCCAAGAGTGATACCAGTGAGTAATAGGTGAATACCTACTCATCACCTGTACTGAGAAACAGGCTTGAGTACCAAGCCCTGAAACTATACTCTTTCCTTTTTTTTTTTTTTTTTTTTTTTTTTTTTAATAAGAAGACAGTGAAGCCTGATTATTCATAGCTCTAAAAGCAGGATGGGCACATCAATATGCCCCTAAAGCCAAGATGATGAGCTAATCAACTTTGTATTGTTAAAAGAGTCCCCACCTACGCTTTTACACAAAGGGCTGATTAGCTCACAGGTATGCAAACCTCTGGGAGGATGCCATCTTTCATCACTACCAGAAGATGTTTAATATATGTTAAGTTGCCAGCAATTAAGTGTTTGTGTACATGAGTGTGTACACACGCGCAGCCACTCGCTTGGGTCCAAGACGTTGCTGCACGCCACGTCTGCCATGCTGGGGCAGAGCCCTGTGCTGGGTACAGCGGTGCAGCTGCCAGGAGTGCTTGGCTCACGTAGCTGCAGCCCAGGGCCCGCGGAGCCGCGCTACAGCGGCTTGCCCAAGAAGCACAACAGCTACTGTCATCACATCCCACGGGAAGCAAATCTCAAAATGCTTGTCTGTCTTCCAGCGAGCTGGGGCTCTGAAGGAAACAGAATCACAGGTTGGGGGCTTGTCTGCACAAGGAAGCGAGCAGGTGAGCGCGTGTGATGTGCTCCATCCACTCTGTAATGCCCCAGTGAGAGACAGCCTAAAGCCCTCCACCATCTAAGTCACTGACAGAGTTTATCGAGTAGTACCTAAGTGCACCATACCACAACACAAAACCCCTCTGCCCACGTGCAAGAGTGCTCCATACAGGAAGACGAAGTAAGCAACATAACTGTAAATGCATTATACACTAACTCCCTGATCTTGCAGAGGAAAGAAAGCTATCAATTCCTGTGGATATAGGGTTAAGAACCTGCTCAGGATTGTCACATCAGCTGGGAAGGCAGCTGAGATCCTGGATCCTGGCTGAGGTTTCGCATTCCAAACTGGAAGGAGTGATATGAAATATTGGCGTAATCTTTGGAAGTGCTAAGCACTTCCTCCCATCTCCACCCAATGTGGGCTTCTCAACAAACCCTGTTTTTATGTTGCCTGAAAAGCCACAGAATGGTTGAGGTTGGAAAGGACCTCTGGAAATCATCTAGTCCAAACCACTGTTCAAGCAGGGTCACCTAGAGCATGTTGCCCAGGATTGTGACCAGATGGCTTTTGAATATCTCCAGGGAAGGAAACTCCACAACCTCTCTGGGCAACCTCTCTGTCCCTTCATCCAGGTCACTGAGGAATAGGCTGAAGGACCCTGGACCCAGTACTGACCCCTGGGAATCACCCCTAGGTACCACTGTTCAACTAGACTGAACACAATCCTCTAAGCTCTGCCTTTCAGCCAGTTCTCACTCCAGTCCACCTCACTGTCTGATCATGTAACCTACACTTCCTGAGCTTGCCTGTGAGGATGTTATGGGAGATAGCATCAAAAGGCTTGCTGAAGTCAAGGGAGACAACATCACTCTTCTCCCTTCATTTAGCCTGCTAGTCATCCCACTGCAGAAGGCTATCAGACTGTTGAGTATTATTGCCCTTTGGTGAATCGACGCTGACTACTCTTGACCACCTTCTTATCCTTCACATGCTTAGGGACGGCATCTAGGATGAGTGGTCCCATCACTTTTCCAGGGATGGAAGTGAGACTGACTGGCCTGTAGCTCCCTGGGCTACCTTATGAAAAATGCAGGAGGGCCCAAATGGGAAACGGGCAGCGTGGGAAGAACTGTGAAGAAAAGTCCTTCGAAGCAATACATTGCCCTCTGGGAAAGAGCAAAACCCATCTCAATGGTGGAGCTGTGTTGTTCAGAACAACACATGCTCCAAGGCTCGTACAGTCCACAGCCAGCAAACTACAAAGTACAGGTCCCCATTAAACATCTGATAGCAGCCCTGAAAAGGCAACAAGCTAGAAAAATCACCTGAATCCAGGTATTTATGCTGGATGGAAACAAAGGGTAATTTGACGGATAAATCCTCCCTACTCTGAGAAAGAAGAAAGACAGAGACAGAAGTACATTTGCTAACTTTTTAAGGCAAAGGCACACCATTGTACATAGGAAGCAACTTCTGGTTGTCTGATCCTGCATTACTCTTCCATGCTCCTTGCAGGAGATCTACAGGACTTTGAAAATGACTGCAAACCATGGTCTTCTGATTTTCACCCCATTAGTTTAACAATTATCTGGAAAAGAATGTGACCAAAAAGTCATGCATGACATTGCACATTTGCCAGATATGTAGCAATATATGTTTCCCAATATGTTTTCTGACTATATTGTGTAAATAACAGAAAACCTAGGTGTGTATCACAGAAAGTCATGCTTGCAAACAGAATAGCTTTCTTTTCTCTTGCTGATACAGTGAGACATCACCCACTGTGATCCACCTGGGCCCCCTGTCTTCTAAGGAGTGGAGATGCTGAATCTGTACCGGCTGCATCTGGTCTTCCCAGGGAGATGCATGATGAGGGCCAGTTTATGTTGCGGAGTCAAGCAACTGTAGGGAACTGAGTCTAAATTCATGCCCCAAAGTTTGTGTGGACACATTCACCCAGGAGAAATTTGAGCTACTGATGACTAAAGTAACAGGCTAAACCCTGAATTATTGCATCCCAGTAGAGCTTTGCTGGTTTCATAAGAGCTGTATCAGTTACTTGGACCAGGCTCCAGCACAGCCCCTTTGCTCAGTGGGAGCTCCTGTCCAGGCCCAACCAAGACCGCTCCTGCAGGCGGCACATCTAGGGAGGCAAAGAGGGTGTCTGTGGCAACAGGCATCTCTCTCTACTTCCCTCTGGCCAGTGCTTGCACTTAACACAGAGTTTTTACTTTACAGAAGTCTTTGCACCAAATGATTTTGTCCTAATCACAGCATTACCTCAGTTATCGCCCGCACAAACATTCCCTTCAGATCAACCTACCGGCTGGGCCAGAAATCACACAATTGATGTTTTGGTTTCCACTACCTTATCTAAATCCAGTTACTGCTCAAAATGAGACTAAGTCAACAGACTTAATTGAATGAAAGGACTGTGAGACAACCTAGAGATTTGTGGCCGTGTATGTCCGTGCATGAGTTAATCACTAAGCAAACACTTAACAACAAACAGAGCTGGGCCGAGCAGGCTCAGCGGCCCTGGATGCTCCCGACACACGAGAGCTGTGGGAGGCATTGTTGGGGCTGGCAGGAGATTTAAGCAACATCTCAAACAATGTAGCGCCACGGAGAAAAGCTGGGGATGGACAATAGAGCCAGCCATGAACAAACATGTCTGCTTGCTGCCTACCTAGATCAGCAGATAGCAGCGGCCCCATAGTAGTGGCAAAAAATAATTGCTCCCTTGTAATTGTTGCTCTCTGGATATGTGAAATAGCTGTGCTGGCACACAACAGCTGAAAACAGGTTGTTTCTCCATGTCTTCAGCTCATTTCTGGAGAGGTAGCTCCCTGACCCCTCTGCTAGTTCTTGCAGACACCGTAAGTTTTCCTGTCTGAGAGCCATGGTATTGCCTCTGGATACTATCTAAATGCTACTTCTATTCAGGAGAGAAAGGTATAAAAGAAACAATATGAGAATGGTGAGAATGGGCATGCTGGGTCTAACTACAGCCTCATCTTACCTACCTCCCAGTCTTCAGCAGAGGCCATGAGTAGAAACTTAGGGAAGAATATTAAAGCTAGTCTTAGTTATACTGCCTAGGGTGATAGTCAAGATCTAGTCTCGCTGGGACAAGGCTGCACAAACCTTCTCCAGAATAGAGAATAGAAGGCATAAAAGGAGAAAACCTTACTTTGAAAATGCAACTTACCCTGACAAAATCTGTGCCCTTACTTTTTTCCTACCTGTTCCTTTCAGGGAATGCATGTTGCAAACCAATGGAGCTGCTGTTTGGGAAGGCTGCAGCAGAAATGTTCAGATCCATGCCAAAGGCTCATCGTAGCCATACAAAGGGAGGGGGAAGCTGCAACCCTCCTAAAATAGTCATAAATAACTTCTAAACCAAGATGACTCACATACTTTCCTGGCTGGTAGGACATCAGGTGACGGAGAACCTGAATCAGGTTCTTAGCTTGGCAGTAACAGGCGTACAGTTACCTAAAACTGGCTTTATCATGAGCAGGATAAAGAAAGATTTTTGCCATTTTAGTGGGGAGTTGAATTTGCTTTTGGTTGGAAAAAAATTCTACACCACCAGGAAAGACAGCGCTCCCTGCACAAGTCACCTCATTCTTGACTGGGGCCAAAGCTAGGACATTTAGCTAGGATATCATCTAGGATTATGTCCCTGAAACAGAGGCCTTTACTGAACTCAACCTGTAGATCCCTAGGCTCAATTCTCCCTAAGGGAGACCAGAGATGACAACATTATATTTGCAAGACATTTGACAGTTCTCCCCCTTTGGCAGACCCTACATGCTGACAGAACAGCTCTCCTAGCAAAGCCAGGAGAGATGGGAAGGATAATTAGCTTTGTGATCAGGTGCTGTGTGGCCAGAGTGCTCTGCAATGTCTAAAGAAAATGCTGCTGAATGCCCAGGTTTCAGGATACAATAATAATACACTGTGCTATATTTCATTCCTTTAACAAGTGCTGAATGTGCAAAGGCTCCTTTCCCAGCTTCTGTCTCTGTCTTGGAAGCCAGGGAAGAGCTGTGCATATAATTATTTTCAGATGCCATCCACTTTATGGATTATCTGAGCAGGATGCGTAAATAATGGCAGCTAAAGCCATGAGCAGAGATTGAATGAGGCTTGCTCCCTTTTGGGGAAAAAATGAAATAAAACCACCATATGAATGGGTCATTGAAAACAGGCTGGAATATATTCCCTATAGCCATTCCGAAAGTTCAAGGGCAGGGGAAAAGAAAAAAAGAAGATGTTGTCTCTGTGTTCCCTAAACTTCTAATATCTGAAAGTACTTAAAAACACACACATACACTTCTTTTCATACAATCATGGAAAAACATACTAAGCTTTTGACTCAATGGTTTTGTTTTTCCAGTGAGTCTCTTCCAGGTTCCACGCGCCATCTCGTAGTCACGTCTGCTGGGTGAGCTCTGAGCTAACAAACTTTAGAAGAGCTCTTTGCGATTTTGCCACATAAAGTTTCAAGTATCAGCTTGCTGGAAGTGCAGTGGAGAAGGAGGGAGGGAAGTGGTGTGAGCTTTGCCAACACACCTGCACAAGCTTTGGACTCTCCTGGACACTCTGTGCACTAATGATGTATAACCTGTAGAGCCTGGCAACACACTCACTGAAGACTAAAACAGACAGACTGTGCATGCCTCTGATTTCTAATTTCTGAAAACAAGTAATACTCCCCACTCCCAGCCCTGTGCTGTAGGTAAATGCTTAGCATGGAAACTGAGATATGTTCAACTGGGCAGAGTTCCTACCAAGGTAAGGAGCAAATGGCAATTTATTTACAGTATTTTAGGCCTATGCAATTTCACTGTTAAAGAAAAAAATAAAAGCTAGAAGAGAAAAAAAAAAGCTAAAAGAAAGACAGAGTTCGTTTCAGCTCCAATGTTCTTCTAATTTTTCTTTTGAATATTAGAGATGCAGCTGGATCCTATTTCTAATCCACTTTCAAATTCGCTTGAATTAAAATCCCAGATCACTGCTGTGTTTTCAAGTTGAAACGTGCATAGTAGCCAACATTTATATTGCAATTTCTGGAGTTATGGAATGATGTGCTCCAGTAGAGGAAAGTGTGTTGTATGCTGAGTCTTGGAAAAAAAAAAAAAAAAAAAAGGTTGGCATTAGTGTTATTTGGAATTAGAGCTTACTTGAAGAATAAACAGCCTTGAAGTTAATACTCTGGGCTACATTTTATATTCAGTTCCACCCGCTGATTTTAGAGGGTATGGAAGAGCAAAGGTTGCCATGGTGTAGAGGTAGGAATGGAAGTGCAATTTAATTACAAACCCCAGATATTGCTGAACTTTCATCTGAAATTTTAAATCCCCCCTTTTAGTTTGGGGTTTATTTCAAAGAGAAATTACCTTTCTGACTAAAATAGAATAGCAGGCCTGCTCTTGCTTCAAAATACTTGGGCTTTCTCCATTGCTACCTGAATTTCAGTCTAAAAACTCACATTTTTCCTTCAGCATCCTGTTTATGTCTAGATGCAGTAGCACTGTCATGTTAGACTTTGACACCTGGAAAACACCATAATTCACATGAAGTTATGAATCCCCATATTCTTTAGGCTTTCACATACACCACGACAATTCCAAGTCACTGCCAGGTTAAGACAGCCAGACAGTATTTATGGAAAATGAACAGACTAATCATTTCCAATAGCAGGACATGATTATGATATAATTACAGCAGTTTACGTTGACATCCAAGTCGACATATGCGAGCCAATAATTAGAATAACGGATCCACCCATCTACCACCTAAATGTAAACAAGTCAGTATGGTTAAAAAAAAAGATTAGAAGACAGGGCTCAAGCACTCTCCTTCAACTGCATTACCATATGATTGCCAAGTTGTCTCGTAACTTTTTTGCCAGGCAATTTATCGAACCAGAAACTCACTCTTAACTTACATAAGAAATTTAGTGGCTTCATTCAGGATCAGCCCTTTGGAAGAGTGCTAGAAATCCATCATTTTCAATAAGAGTGAGTGACATAGACTATATTTTAGAGATTGGGAGTTGTTTGATCACAATATAATCTCAACCTAAACCTAGTAAGTACCTAAAATCCAATTTAGCCTGAGTCATGACTGGCACCACTGTAGAGTGCACATATTAGAGAATACAGGCAAAGAAGGAAGAAAGTCTTTTTGAAAACAACTGAAGAGTAGGTGAACAAGAACCAATATCTTCTTTCAAAATTCTGCCTGATATGGAGGGGCTCCCATATGGATGGAGGATTAAAAATCCAGATACGGATTCTGAGGAGCTTGACGGAACATGAAGGAAGACTGCAGTAGATCTTTGGCTGGGCTAAATATAACTACTGATGCTAAGTAAGCTTTGCTAGTATATATTAGCTTTGTGAACTATTAGACCCTCTAAGACCAGCGAAAGCTGCAGGAGAAAGACAAGGACTTTCATTTTGGTCATACTAGAATCAATCCCACTTCATTGTGAGGATTTGCCTCATTGACAGAAACAGAACGAGCAAGGGTATTCACATTTGGGTTAGAGGTATCCTGAGAAGAGACTTAAAATTACCCTAGTAATTTCTCTCTCTCTCTCCAAAAAGCGAAAATTAGCACAGGAGCATTTAGTCTTAACTTTCCTCCTTCTGATAACGGACCAGTATCTCAGTCCTTGCTTCCATCAGGCTCACTGTCCTGCTGTTTTGCTGTTTTGGGGCTGCTAGTAACTTTCATTTTCCTCTACCCAGGCTTTTTTAGGAGTGGCCTCTTGAGACAAGGCTCCTTCTTGACTTGGTCCTTGACCTGTTCATCATCTTCAGCCATTTGGTCAAAATAAAACAAGGATGACTTTCCAAAGATGTCTTGGTGACTTCTCTTGACAGTTTGCTTCATTCCTCCTCCACCATTCTTCCTTCCTCAGCAGCATGGTGAATGCTTCTGGGACTCTGGCTGCAGTTGTTTATGGTCCATGAACAAGCCTGAGGACCTTTGTTTTTCCAGAATTGCCCCACAAACTAACTCCTACCTTCATAGATTTCATGCCTGTTATAAAGTACCAGGTTGAGACCATTAGTCCTTTTTCCAAAATACATACTGGATACCCCAGGTCTGCTGAGTGTAGGGCTTTATTCTGAGGATGATTGGATCCACAAGAAAGGAGCGGAGAAGACTGGAGGCTACACACATGAGAATGGCTCTTGAGCATTGGTCTGGATCAAAATAATTCACCTACGTCCAGTATCATGTGAATTTTCCTAGTGTTTGGGATAATACAGATATCTCAAACCAGTCAGTGTAAGATTGTTTCGTCTGGCTTTCCAGGAGGGATACTGACAGAGGACGATGGCACTGAACAGGGCTAAAAATATAGAAGCAAAATAGGCAGGACAAAGAAAACATTCCCAAAAGTATATTTCCAAGAAATTCACAACCCTGAATTAAACAGCCTCTGCTATTCTTTGACACACCCTTGCATACAATGCTCATTCTTCTTGCTACCATCATTAGGAGAAAACAGGTGGCACTCGACTTAAGGTTCTCATTTCTAGATACGCCAGAGTTACATCAGACCAGCTTGGACTATGTCCTTTTTCTACATATTTAAACATCACACTTATCCTCAGAGGAGCTGGCTAAATGGAGGAAGCTCTTGTGGCAGCTGAAACAGTTTATACTAGCAGAGGATCTGGCCTACTAACACCTGCACCCGTGGCATGAGGACAAATGAAGGCCCATGCTCTGAAGCATGGCAAGCTCCTGGTCTCCTAAGCCGTACAAAAATCCCATTTCCTTTTCACTTGTGCTAAATGTAAAAACAGAAACAAAGACACACACCTAAATAAACAGAAAAGCACAGACAGCAGAAGGGGAGAGAGGCCCTAGTACAGGTCTTAAGCCAACTAGAACAGTGAGATGTTTTCTATTAGCAGCCCTTCGTGTGAGACCGCGCCATATCATGCAGACAAGAAAGTGAGTGGGAGACTTGTTGGACAATGTTGGTTTTGCAAATGTCTTGCAATTACAGAAACACCTGCTTTACATTATTTTGCCTTCTGATCTGCAGCAAAAATCCCCAGCGGTCAACATTTCTCAGCAGGCCTCATTTCTTTCTTCTCTGTACAAGGCTCAAGTCACTGCTCTCTAAGCCCTGGGCTACCAAAAGTTCACTCCCCAATCTCACTGAGTAGGAGGCAGAAGACAGAGGGGAGAAGGCCACTTCTGCACAGAATCATGCCAAAATATTAGCTAGAGGACCAAAACCACACAAGACTGCTTACCATCAGGTGGGGGAGGGAGGCAGGAGTGTTACCCTGGCCAAATGGACGGGTTTGTAAGACCCATCTGTTTTCACCATGAAAACCTCACAGCCCACACCTATGCAACACACACCACTCTAGTCACCACAAGTTATTACTCTTGGTCTCCAGTGCTTCCTGTGGAGCTGTAATGGGTCTGACACAGTGTCCAATGAAACCAAAGGGAGCCTTTCCATTGACTCAATGGACTTTGGAGCAGGCCCAACATCTGTTTGGCCCTCTCTGTACCCAGCACAGCCAATTTATTCTTTATCCATTCCTGGGCCTCTCTCTCCAGTAGTGTCCATATTTTTCCTACTTATGGTTGTTATTAGCCACACCAAGCACCACCCCCAGGAAGAGTCCATCCTCATCTCTTCAGCGGCCAAATCCTTTGGCGTGCTGTAGCTGCAAGCACTGCCCCAACTACTTATCATTCCAATTAAGTAACAGCTTCCCCCTGCCTTCTTGTTTATCTTTCCAGGCCATCCCTTCAAGCTGCCAAGCTCTTCCTACTCTTCTCCTCCCACTAAGGATAGGGCTGATTGTGCCATCTGTTTCATTGCAAATCTTGTCAAGAATCAACACAAAGGCCAACCAGAAAGGTTCAAGAGCCCAAGATAATTAAAGAGCATTGTCATGAGTAGAAACAGGCACTCTGCACAGGTATTTCTCACCCGGGTTGCTGGCAATCCAGGAAATGTTTTCCCTGCAGCTCTGGAGTACGAGGGAGGAATAGCAGACAGACAGTTCAATGGTCTAGCCCCAGGGTCCAGAGCTGGAGTAAAAGAGATCTGGCTATCTACCTATATGCTGTTTGTTGGTATAAGATCAAACCCATATTTCCTCAAGTGTGAATGCATTTATTGTTCCACAGAGCCAATTCAAAGCCCTTCAGTTTCTAACCACTCTCACCAAATCTGTGATTCTTGTTGGGCAGACTATCATGAGACCAGGACACAGAAAACACCATCCATTGACTGTGCAATACAGAATATTCATCTCTTCATAACTTTATTGGGCACTTGGATTCCAGGATCCTTTTTTCACGTTATGTCTCATGCCATGAAATATATGTCATAGCTAGACTGCTATTAAAAAGCCTAGCAGTTCTTATAGCAGAAAAACAATTCACCAGTTTTCAATGATATGAATCTATAGATACTTCCAAACACAGAGCTGCAGATACATTTCATGCATTTGCATTACCTTTTGTAAGCTAGACCCCATGAAAAGTCCCCTCGATGTACCCTGAGATCTCATGGATTTGAAAATGCGAGGATGATGCCTGAGGCCAGACATGTGGACTGGCAGGCTGCTGGCACTGTGTATAGGCACATCTGCATGTCAGGCAGTTACTCATCCCTGCATACTTCCCTGATAAAATCTGGACTGCCTAAAGCTGGTATTTTCACTCCAGGTTCCTTATCAAGGTATTTACCACCTCCGGTCTGTGCCTTGCAGACAGAGGGTGTTAAATGCTCCCTTATTCTCTTTCTGGTACAGTAAGCCCAAGTATGTAGGAGCTGCCATACAATACAGATTTATATAGAAACATACTGCAGCACATGGTTGGCGGCTGTTGGCCGGTGCCTCACTGTGAGGCTGTTAGGATCTCACCCTGTTTGTACCTGAAAAGTTGCTTTTTTTTGATCCTCATATGGGCTTTCTGCAGCTGCCTGGCTCTTTCCTGTGTTTCATGATGTTTGTCGTGGTGTCCTCTGGTAGTCCCCAGTTTCATTTTAAAAGCACTTGTCTTCTTTGGGGAGTTGTGTAACTGTTTTATGGCTGTATGAAGGAAAGGTGCATTTGGGATGGAATCATCTCAGGAGTGGCACAAGCATTTGTCACTTCCGTGTATACATATAGCATCTATTCTCTTCAAAATACAAAGCATTACTCTTTGTCTCTCTCAATAACAATCATCTATCACAAATGCAAGATTTCCATGAGAATAGTCCCTTTCCAAAAGCACCCCACAACCATTGCTCATAGCAATCATTTATTTCCATCAACTTCTGCTCTCACCTTCGTCTTCCCACAAGAGAGCACATCACTCTACATCCTTCACGAAGTGTCCTGGATGGTTCTGCCATTCCTGCTAAGTTTGACTAAAGTGGACACAGATTCTGAAACACAGTTTCTGAAAAAAAATATTAATTTCCTTTGTGAAACTACTGAGGAGAATTATTTGATTATTCACTGGGGAAACTTAAACAACAGACCTGTTTCAGTTTGATTTCACAAAAATGGCACATATTTCATTAGTTTAAGAATAACATATGTGGCTCTTGATCAGCTGGGTCCATGTTGTACTGTGCAAGGATGTAGTTTATCTCAGGATCCTGATTCTATGGACAACATTGTCACAAACAAGAACTCCCATGGGGCAACACACTACAGAAATAGACTGTTCCAGTCTGACTCAAAAGCAAGCCTTTTTGGCTAAATTCAAACAAAATCAAATGAATTGTAATTTGATTTCAGAAATGTCCTAAGTTTTGTTAGATCCAAAAATGACAACATATAATTATTTGAAGAGTGAAAATTTTTATTTTATTCTGACATTTTCTGCTCCCATTTTTTATTTCAGTTTAGGAAGCTAAAAACAAATTGGAAAGTCAAAATCATCACATGAGGCAGACTTCTAAATGCCCTGAAATTTTTGTCTTGAGACAGGCTGGCTGTGAGGCACTGTAGGGAAACAGACTTCCCTTTGATGCCTTGATTTTCACTTTTGTAAAATTGTATGAACATTATTTGCTTCCTCGCTTTGAAATATCTGAAGAGAAAGAATGATCTCACGAGCTGTTTTTCTTATAGCAACAGCCCAGCTGCTATTACATGAAGTAAAATCATTAAAACCCCACCATTACACCCCAATACATGCCATGGTCAAGGTCTGTTAGACAACATGTAATGGGACCAAGGCAAAAAAAAAAAAAATTGTTTTAGAGCAGTTTAAATTCCTTGTGGTCTTTCTGGTGAAAGGGGCCAGACTTGGATCCAAGGCTGTCATCATACCTGACAGCCTCCCGTCTCACCCAGTGACACCACTTTGAAGCCCGCCAGCTGGGCAAGTGAGCCCTGTCCTTTGGCAGCCCTGGCAATGGTGAATGAGAACCAGGCAGGGTCCAAGGGTCTGTTTTTTCCATCCCTTTGGTTTTTGGACACGCCAACACTGAAATCAGAGAGGTGACTACATATCTGAGGTCACGTTAATTAGGTGCCAGTTGCAGTGAAGACATGATGACTTGAGCTCCTATAAGTTGGCTGCCCAGGTTGGTATCCTGCAACCAGATGATATCCTGTTTTGTACTTTCCCTCCTGTTTCTATTAAGAATAGCTGGACTAAAACCAGCTTGGGATACCCCTGGCCTTGTGTGGTTCCTCCTCTGGCCCTCTTATGATCTATGATTTCTTCGGTGATGTTGTGCACCTGCCGCAAGCCCTGCCTGCGAGCCCGGGTGAGGGGTGCTCAGAGCTTGGGTGGGGAACAGGCCCGCGACGCCTCCAGCTAGTGGCACGGGAGAGCAGATGCTTTGCAAAGTGCTGATCAACATTCTCACCCTGCCCTGCAGCCTCCAAAGACAGAACGCAAGGAAAAAATGTAGGGAACTATGTAGGGAGAGCGAGCAACACAAAAACTACTCCTGTAGCGAAGAAACCACATAATATATTCAAGATGTCAGAGGTTAGCCGTGGTGCATGTGAATCATGCTGCAAATACCTCACCTTTAACTTCACCATCGTAATTAGATTACAAAGTTTTTATTGCAGTTTTAAATTCTGCCTTTATAGGTTGCTGCCCAGCTGTGCACTTAAATCTGGTTTTATCACACTTTCTGAGCTCATCACATTTAATTCTGCTCCTACAATGCTGGATTAACTTTAAGGGTCACTGAAGTCAGAAGTCAATCACCCTTGCCCTACTAATGGATTCACACCATCCCTACATGGCCCAGAAGAGTGATGTGTACAGTAAACTATATTTATTGGAGTGGTGGAGGGGAAGGGTTTTTTTTTTTTTTTTTTTCTCTGCTTATTTATTCTAGAGCTCTACTTGGTTATCAGGATGTTTGCAGATTACTGCATCCCAGAGATGTTGCTTACCCCCATGTGAAATCTTCTCAGAAACATGGGCGTGAGAGCTAAAAAGGAGAATGTGCGTGCCTGTGAGAAGCTGATGGCTAAATAATGAGGCACATATAGCCTCATATCATTTACACAACTAGTCAGTTGTCTCCATTCAAACATCCAAAAATCACACCCCATGGTCACAGTCATTCCTGCAAGAAAGTCCAGCCTCAGTATTTTATGGATCCTGTTTCTGACATTTGAGGCAGCCACAAAGGAAAAAAAGAATCTTTTCTTTTTCTAAGAGTGACTTCCTCATTGTTTCCAATAACCAATAAGGCATGGCAAGGCACAGATTTAAAATCTTCATCTAAACACCATTCATTTCCAACTTTTACCTTGATCTTAACCAGCAAATATCAGATGGGCTGGTGCTACTTACCATCCCCCAAAATATGATTCATTATTCAGAAAAATTCATCAGATAAACAGATAAGTAAAAGGAAAATTATATTCTTTCCATTAAAAGATAAGAGAACTGAGGTGCAGAGCGTCCAAGCAATTTACATAAAGTCACAGAAGGGATGAGAAGATCTGGGAAAGCAAATTAGCTCCAGTGGCAAGGTCATTTTTGTCTTTTTGCAGTGGAATACTTTGAACAAAACTAGAACAGACCTGAGCCAGAGATGGACAGCAGGGACTTCACTGAAAAATGGAGGGCAAAATTCAGCACTGGGTGATGAAATGACAATTTTAATTGTCAGTATTGTAACCTGTGCCATTAAGTGACCAGACAGAAGATTTTTGGAACCAAGGTTAATATTCTTCGGCAATAATACAACCTTCTCCCAAGGAATGTGTGGTGATTAGGGCAAAGAATTTCACATGGTCACAAAATATCTATCTCAGAGTCCTGGGCTTATAAAATACTCTATTTCCTCCATTAATTGTGTCCACGTGGACCTGTAACTAAGTAGCTGAAACAAATAAAACCAAAGTAATATTGCTTCCTTTTAAAATATTTCACTTAATTTGGGGAAGAGGTTTGGGCTCATTAAAAATAGACCATCTCCCATGAGGGCTTTTTCTTTTTCTTCTCCAAGTCTCTCAAACAAGCCTTAGTAATGTATATAGCAGCACAGTCCTCCTCAGCACAACCCTGGCTGGAATCACCCTCCTGTTTGACTCAGCAGCTCCTGTCAGGCTTTGCAGCGAGGGCACACAGCCTTTACTTGGCCAAGCAAGGGGAAGACTAGGTGTCTTCTGAGGCATCGTTGGTCCCAAGTGGCCAGTGTCTGTGACTAAATTTTCTTCTTTCCATCTTCAGCTCATTAGGAAATTCCACCCCTTCCTCCTATGCAAAGGCTTGACTATATGCTTTTTATCATGGAAATAGCAATATGTCCACGCCATCTGCAGCATTAAGCAATGGCTAGACTTCCGCTACATCGTTACATAGTAGAAGGCCTTATGGATGCACTTAGCAGCTTCTGGTGGAACTCAGTCTCTTCCCTCATCTAAAACCTTACGAATCAGTTACAGATTACACCAGCAACCTCCATCATCAAAAATTAATGACAATTTAATTCCCCTAAGACTAATGTGAATCATGAAGTAGGGGACAAATCACACTAGGCATAATTAAAGAGTGATCTGGAGTAAGGACACTGAACTGCAAAAGAGAATATCCAGAAGAGATCGAGCAAATCTAGAGACTTATTTCTTGTCTAACATCATTTTTTTCACCCTCATCAGAATTATCTTTTCCTCTTAAGTTCAATTCTCCAAAACAAAGACCTACCCCAACCACGACTCTCTCTGACTGAAAAAGGCAGAAGGTCCAGTGATGTAGTCCCTGTGAGTCTCCCCACGGCTGGTACACTCTAACCTAGCAAGTGCTCACGCTGCAGCGGGAGAGGGGCAATGCTGAATCTCAAGGATAGATGATGGGTGGATCTGACCTTGTAGGAGGAGGCTGAGTGTGTAAGTGTTCACAGGAGCATAAAATTTATTATATATATATATGAAAAATATGAAATATTGCCACAAAAGGCATATAGCTTCTAAATTAAAAATTCTTTTAATGAAAGTTCATGGGATTTTTCTTTTTTTTTTTTAAGAGAATTCTATTATAACAACCACATCTCTGTTTTTCCTAATAATTTCAGCCAGCTTTGTGCCTGGATATTAATATTATTTGTAAGTGCTCTTTTACTATGCGGGTAAAATATGTAATGACCTCTTTACTTACTTTTCAGAAAGTTCAGGCTATCGACCTGGATGTAATCTTGTGAGATAACACAAAACCATGACTGATGGTGCATCCTTTTTGTTATGGGCTGTATGCTTCAGCCCTGTTTCATGAGCAGATCTAAAAAATAAGACAAGTATTAGAATAGTGCATGCTAATTGCTCAGGGAATATCACAAAATGACCCCTTTATCAACTATGTTGTTAAGAGAAGCTACTTCACACTCCTGGAGAATGTGTTGTTAAGGACACAGAGGTTGATGGTACCTCCAACAATTTGCATTTCTGTTCACTGACTGGAACAGTCACTCAAATCAGGTTACTCAGTTACTCCTCTGTGGAGAAATGGACCCAGGCAAGAAATATGATGATCATAAAAAGCTGGTCCTATGATCCTTCTCTGAGTTTCAGCCTCTCTCTTGTGGGTTTGGTTGTACTCTAAAAGAATTTATGTCAATGTTTCCAGGCAACAACCAAAACTGTTCTGGAGGGTGCTCCAGCCAAACACTGCAGAAGAATTGAGAAGCTCCCCCAGTGCCGGGTCGCTTCAGTTCTCCTCATTGGTTTTGTTCTCCTTCCATAGGGGGACATCACATCTGGAAAATTACTGATGTCCTGCTGTTCACTACAGACACCACTGGGAATTGGAATATGGCCTTGTAAACTATGATTAGATCTACAAAGTAAACTCTCGTTATGACCTCTCTTAAGGTCTTTAAAAACACATGTCCCTAAGTGCTATGATTATATTCGAATTCTTGCATTTTGGCAATAACAACATCATATACATTTTCCTCTCTTCTCCCTTTTCTGATTACAATTTTTTGGGCGCTATAGAAAAAGTCATTACACAGCTCCCTTTCCTCCCCACACGCTCCAACTCTGAGCATTAACACTCTCCTCCCATCAGAAACAGGATATGGATATACACACTTCCTGGCTCTGGATGAACTGAAACCAAAGTATGACGCATACTGGAGCATACTAAAAGGTAGCTTTGCTCAGTCTTTCATTGATTATTATTATTATTGTTACTTATGTTAGGGCCACACTTAGAGATGATAGCCAACATCAAGGCCTAAGGACTGTTCAAGGTGCAGTACAGACCTAGCGTGAAGAAGGTCCTGGTCCTGAACAGTCTGAACTATATCTGGACCAAAGCAGACATGAAACAGTGACAGAATAACCTTGAAGGAGACATTTTGTCAGTATCAGAAGCAGAACCCAGCTCAACTGATCCTGCATCACTGATACATCTCTGCAGGCTCTTCACATAATCTGAACTCTGTCCACTGCAGCCTCTTGAATATAGCTGCACCAAATTCTATTTCTTAATAGTAGATGCAAAGGCAAGAACTACTGCCTTTACACAGCCCTAAGATACATAGTCCATAGTCCTAACCGTTGACTGTGGAATGGCAGCAAGGTTTTACACAAAATCTTGCCCCCTTACCATGAAATTATGTGAGTATCGAGTGGGATTCCTGTGCCGAAATAATAAACTAACATACTAAATGGCAGGCTGCCCATGGCAAGGCTTTGGGAAACGCTACAGAAGTGATTCCTCTGAGCCCTAGCCCTCACTGCAGTACCGGACAGGCACATAAATCCAACTTTTACAGGAGGAGGTGCCTCCTCAGGTGGCAGTGGGGATCTCAGAGGCATAGCCTGGGCTCTGTTAGGCCAAAGAGGGTCACAGTACAATGACTTTCCTGCTTCCTTTGAAGCAATGATGCTTGTGAGTAAGTGGAGTCCTGGACTGATGTGGTTTCTGTCCATCAAACCCTGCCATGGGGCTAAGGTCATAGAATCATTAGGTTGGAAAAGACCTTCAAGATCATTGAGTCCAATCACAAGTCTTTCAAAATCATGCCAAGTCTTTCAAAAGTGCCTCATCTACATGTTTCTTGAGCACTGCTAGGGATAGTGACTCCTCTGAGAATTTAGGCACCTGAACTCTCAATTGTAGTGGTGTTTTCTTTTTTTTTAACCTTTCATCATGAAGTATTTGTCACCTTGGAGACCTGTGGGCTGAGCAGCAGCATGCCTACTGAGATCCACACTACTTCAGGATTAATTTGAAGGTGGGGTTTCCAGATTATTTTTGTGGGTTAAAGTGTTTAAATGCTATCTCAATGCAACTGAATTTAGCTAGTCTGAACTTCACCCTAAATTCTTCTCCTGAATATAGTTTGGCTACCAGACCTTAGTGTCACAAAAAAACAATTCTTGCTATATTTTCTGTTGTGCTATACTTTTCATATGCCAAAGAGCTTGCATTCGCTAATCAAGACAAGCCCATAAATATTTTGCTGTCTGTTAAACAGACATTATAACTCAGGCAGAGTTCTTAGAGTCCCAGATAAAATCTGATGTGTGAATAGGCTAACCTCTTCTTTGGTGCTGAGGCATTTAGGATATGCCTGGTTTCCTACAGCAATATTATAACCATAACATTTTCAACATTTATTAATATCATATGATTCTTTACAAATTGGATATAAGCAATATACATATCTTTATAAGAACATCTGATATTTGATAAGAGAATAGAATCATAGAATGGTTAAGATTGGAAGGGACCTCTAGAGATCATCTAGTCCAACCCCCCTGCACATGCAGGGTCACCTAGAGCACGTGGCTCAGGACTGCGTCCAGGCGGGTTTGGAAGATCTCCAGAGAAGGAGACTCCACAGCCTCTCTGGGCAGCCTCTTCCAGGGCTCTGTCACCTTCACTGTTAGGAAATTTTTCCTTAAATTCCTGTGGAACTTTTGGTTCTTCAGTTTGTGAATAGCTCACTCAGATGCATGGCATGGAACTAGAGTTACAAATATACAGTAACATATGTTCATTCAGAAGTAGCATGCAAGTCACATATGCCAACACATGCATTTTCTGGATTACATTTATCTATGCACCATAAATGGAGACACAGACATAAAAATATTTGGCTTTAAGGGCTGAATCACTTGGCTTTGATAAGATCTTCTGTAGATAAAAAATGAATTGATTGGCATCTCACATTTCATGGGTTTAATGAGATCATGACTGTTCTTTAATTGGTCTAATTACATGAACATAGTATTTCAGGTATGTAATGTAGACCTGTAATACTGAGTTATACACTATATATGCTCTATATGTAAAATGCATTAGGCAATATAATAACAGATAATATAATACACATTTGTGTGAAAAGTACTGCTAGGATTACCAGCAGTGAATAATCACAGGCACGAATAGAAATTTCCCTTAGTAATGACTGCAGGATTTGACCCTGCTTATAAAAGCTTGTAAGAACTATATGCGTACAAAGAATATCTGCAAATGGTAGGATTTGGCTTCTTTAAGATTGGGGTCTAAGTTCCCCCAAGATGTTCAGACATCTAATTCCCACTTCAGTTTTCCATGTTTGCTTCAGAAATAAAATTTTCCCCTTTGCTTTTTCCATGGCTGGCTCAACACTCACAGCATTTTTCTGAAATTACTTGTCTGCATTTTTGAAAATGATTAATGGTCAGCAAGTATTTTCTTAATATAATTGTTTAGATCTCTCCTGGTCACACAATTAGCACCTGAGAGAAACATCACAGCGTGCAACTGTGTCTTTAATTATCTTTTTCTTTTGAATAAAGATGCTACATGCTGCAGCATTTATTACACCTGACAAGAACAATGAGCTTAAAACAGCTCATTACACAGACTAATTCCTTATAAAAATACCTTGGTAGAAAGTGTTTCACCTGCCCTCATGTTCCTTATCACAATTGCTAATTAATATATTATGCTTAAAATGATCCTATCAATTAAAGCCTCTTCTGTCATAACCACTGCTCCCTGCTTTCCTAACATTATAATTAATCTCTGGCTGACTCATCCACAGGGAAGTACATTCATGAGCTAGATTCAGCTCTTCTGATTAAGTTTCTCCAGTTGGTTTCATACCCTCCATTCATCTAAGCATGTGCTTTTCCTTAAGCATAGTACCAAGTCAGTTTGCCTCTTGATTCAGCAATTCCTGCAAGTGCACTGTTGCTGATTCAGAGTTTAAAGCTATCTTCAAATAAGTCATAAAGTTCCCATTGATAAAATTGGTTAAGAGGGCTGACCGTAAGTGTATATTTAAAGGTAGGCAGCGACTCAAAGGCTTTGCAAACCAAGTGCCATCTGATTCACTTTTGCTAGTGACAGAGGTTAAAAATAAGGTTCTGAGTGCATTTTGTGCTTCCAAACAAAATTATTCCAAGGACACTACACACAAAAGCAGTAGATGCTCTGATTTTTCTTCCATAGTTGTAGAACTACAATGATGTTTATATTGCTTGCACACATAATGCTTGATCTTTCCAAGCAAAACAGAGTACACCTGTTTTGTAGATCTGGTCTCTTGGGGTTACGCTGGAGACCAGAAAGGAGAGCAGCAAAACTTCTGCCATGATTTTCAGAGTCAGGGTCAACGACTGCCATTGCCCCACTCTCCCTGTGGCAAGACACTTTGGGTCTGATCTTGCTATATGTAGGTGCACAAGGATACACATAGAAGTCTAAAGGGATTGTCAGAAAGACATCACTCACGCATCAGGAGGCCTCCTCCTCTGCCAAAGAGCTCTTGCACAACTGAGCTCAATCTGCAAAACCTCCATGCACTTGTGTTTCTCATCTGTTACAAGAGACAATTACAGAGGTGCTAAGAGGATAAATGTAATAGTGTGGGAGGTGCTAAAAACAAAAACAACCAAACAACCCCCCTCCCAAAAAAAAAAAAAAAAAAAATTAAGATAGATTGGGTACCACTAGTTACTCTTGTCTCAAGGCATATCTGAGCTCTCTAGTTATCTGGATGACCAAGCAGTCACTTGCGTGGCTCATGGACCCCTAGCTGAAAGGGGAACACACACTCAGGAAATGGAGTAGTCCTCTCAGGTTTGGTCCAGATCAGCAGCTGAATGATACGGTGGCCTCTGAAGATCTCTTGGACCTTTGCAGTGATACAGAAATCAGTGTGAACCCTCTGGAGGATGGTCTACCTCATGGGATTTCTGGTGCCCCTCTGTGCTATGAGAGAAATTAGCAACTACAAATGCCAATAGAAGAAGAAGAAAAAAAAGGTTAATATACAGAAGAGCATTCCTGCTGCAAGTTCCTATTCACTCATCCCAGCTTGCGGGCTTCTCCTTAGCTGTAAAGCTGCTCACCACATGTTACTCAGTGGCACTACAGCAATTATGTCAAACCAGCACAGCACGGTGGGAGAAGCCATCCTGCAGGCCTAGCAAGTGTGGGCTACACAGAAGGACACAGGGTCTTAACAGAGAGGGTATCATGTGGTGTATCGCTGCCTCTTTTCCTTGGGACCAGCTCTATGGTATGTTTTATGGATTACATTTTAGGCGAATGTGATAAAGTCTTGTGGAAGGATGGCTAAATGAAGAAATCTATGCATACACATTCTGACAGATAAGACATTCAAACTGCTCTTTTTGGAAGTGAGCAACAACAAATATAAACAAAAAAAAGATAAAGAAATAAAGCTTAAGAAATGTATATATTTTCTTGTGCACAAAATTAAACAGTGAATCAAACAGGCTAAAACAAGAGGAGGGGATGTGGGAAAATCCAGGCTTTCCCTCCGAAGAAATCATGGGATTTCTGTAAATATACAGGGAAAGAAGAAATACTTTGTCCCATAGAAGTGCAATTGTGCAACACAACAGATCACTGGCCCTAGGTGTCTGTGCATCTTTAGCACTAATGGGGATTCAGGCATTGCAGAAAACATTCTACCTGGATGAGATGTCCAAGTGCTGCAAGTTCTCCAAGCTGCAGGGAGCACAGAGGTGTTTCCAGCACTTCTCCTCCCCAAGGCTTTGCTCTCACAACCCTGGCCTCCCTCCTGCGGTAGGAGAAGGGCTGGAAAGTAGGTAGGAGTGACCCTGTTGCATGTACGTCACAGGCAAATATTCTTTATGGGAATATCTGTTCTTTTCAGTGACTCCCATGGGAGCTGAAGGTATGCGGCACCACACTGCATCAGCACTTGCTATTGCCACTAGTAATAGTAATAATAAAGAGCAGGGGAAGAAATAATATTGCAACTTCCTTCCAACCTTGAGGTCTGTGTGTTTTGGGAGAGCACGGATTCCACAGGGCACTCAGTTCTGCTTTCTTTTGAAGCAGTGGTAAATAGAAATGGTTGGCAATACTTCAAAAGAACCATATAAAAGAACCATATATGTATGTGGTTATATAGGGTATACATATAAGGAATACATATATATTTCTTTGAAGCATGTAGTTCTACCCAAAGCAAATCACTTAGCAAAGGCAGATCTCTTTTTTGACTACATTTTGCTTTGAAAGGAAAACATCCAGAGGAAAAAAAAAAAAAAAGTCAAGAGCCCTGAAATTATTCCACTTCAAAATTAAGAGCATGAAACATTTGACTTTTTTACTTTGAAGTCTTGATGTAGATCATTATGCAAGGTTGCAAAAAGCAGGAATGGAAACAACAGATTTAGGCTCATATTTTAGGAGGGAAGGAGAAACAACTTTTTTTCTTCTGAGGTGATTTCTAAATTCTCAAATTAAATTTCAAATCCTTCTTAAAATGGGATTCCAGCTTGTAGTTCATTTTCAGTATTGTTTATGTCCTTGTATAGCTACTGTCATGCCCCGCATCACATGTCCTGACTTACCAAACCTTCACCAAGCCTTTGGCCAGGGAGACTGGTTGCAGAAAACGAGGCAAAGTAGGTGATTCTTAAAAATTAACACAAGTAATAATGGCACTGTGTGACAAGCTGTATCTGTTGAACAGCAGCTCTGTCACAAACCCCCCTTTTTTGCTCTCTTTTGAGTCAACCTGGCTAATGACAAGGAGTCTTGTGTTGTTGCCCTTGGAGGAGTTGGCTGGTGGCTCGCGCTCTTGCTCTCTCACTGAAAGGTGGCAAGAGCAATGCGGAGCGCCAATCCAGTGGGAACATGCGTCCTAGGTTGGTCTGTCTGCAAAATAATTTTTCTGCATGTCATCTAGGCCAAAAGCAGAGTCTGGGATCTGTTACATGGCTAAGTTCCCTCTCCGCAGCAGCCAACGCAAGCGTGGTGACAGTTAAGGGGAAGGAAATTGAAATGTTTTGGGGAGTTATGGCATGGAGAGTGACATCTGCGGCAACGGGCTCATTAAGTGAAGGATTTGGTGTAATACATATTGTAACAAGGTCACTTTCTTGGAAAACTAGGACTTGCCAGAAAAACAAACTAAATCAGCCAGGCTTATGATTTGGTTTGATTGCTTCCAAACTAAATTCTAATCTAAGTTCTTTTCAAGGTCATCAAAACTGAGTTTGCATGAATCTTAGGGCCAAATCCTCATCTGGTGCAAGCTGGAATGAATCCACTTAATTCACAGGAAGCTCGCCAGTTTACAGCAGATTGTGGTTATTTTTGAGGGTAGGTCATTTAAAAATATGTAAGTACTTCTTTCCAGCTATACTTTTTGAATAAAGCAAATAAATCTGAAACTTACCAGGATAAAGACCATCCAATTTTTTTTATTTTTTTTATTTTTTTTTAAACCACGGGACAGCGTTCCCCCTATCTTGAGTCACTTGTGCCGCAGCTCAGGATATAAATGTTCTCCAGGTCTCTGTTGAGTATTCCCCAGGCCATTCTTTGGCAAGAAGGGACACTCAGAAGGGTGCTGAACTGGCAGGAGCCAAATGTGCGGCAAGGGTGGAAACTGGAGGAGAGAAAAGGAGGGACCTCCTAACCTGCAGCTTCCAACATGTCTTTCACCCCAGGCCCATCGCTTCTCCTTCGGGACCCCTGCCCTCTTGCTGGCTCCCTTTCACGTTACACCAGATGACAATCTGGTCCTGGGATTTGTACAAGCACAGGTCTGATGATGCTGTGAAAGAACTTAGATGAAAAATATGTCTGGGAGAACAAGCCCTAAACCAACCTCTAACTCCCATCTTAGCTTACAAAGCTGGCCAGGCTCAGCTTCCCAGCCAAAATATCCCATTTCCAGATGGAATTTGCAGCTTCAAAGGATGAAAACAGATTGTGATTTGCCTCACAGCCCTGGGATGGGCTGGCTCTGAATAATCCCCTCTTGCATGAGGAAATATGGATTTATGGAATTACTTCTGGTTCTTCATGTCTAATGGTAATTCATCTTCCCATGGCCTAATTTCTAGGTATGGTGAATAGCTCACCCTCAATCCTGCAAACTCATAGTCATGGGAACAAGCCCATCCATGAGCTTAAGATTAAAAAATATATATATAGTTACCTGAGACAGTGCTTGGTTCAATAGGTCAGAAGAAGGAGCAGCAGCTTGGTGAAAGAGAAAGATAGAGGAAGATACCCAGTAGCAATGGTCTGCAGAGATAAAAAGGTAAAGACCCAGGGATGGGAATGACTGAGATGAGGCTGTGGTGATAAACTGAGCCAATCTAAGAGTAGGAGGTGCAGCCGAGAGCTGAGTGATCCAATGATTTATTGGCTAAGTGGCCTAGACAAAGGGGGGAAAAAAAAATCCCGTACTGATTTGACATGCATTTTTTATTTTATTTTTTTTATTGTGCTGAAAATCCTCTTGTGGATCTTGGCCTCGATGTCTCCACGCCTCATTTCGCTGCTTTAAAGCGGGGCCAGCAGTCCTTTCAGCCTTTGGACTGCAACCTTGAAACACCCCGGTGCAAAGGTCTCTGAACAAGATCGAGGCCTCTGGGCATTACCTGAGCATAAAGAGAATGGAAACAGTATCTGCTAAAGTGCTAAGTGGAAGAAATAACTGTTTTGCTCTGTGTTTTGATTTTTTTGCACACCTTTTACACTTGAATAATTTTCTCCCCTTTCAAAATACATGTGCATAATGTATAGCAAAGGCAAAGGAGTATGCGAAAGCTATAATTACCGCTGTTTAACAATTAGTAGTTCTTTTTGAAGATGTTTTAAATGAAATTTGTGGGATGTTTTCTAATTTCTAATTATGAAGGAGGAATAAGCTTAGCCTTGAGTATTTCTCCTCCAAAAGATTTAAAATATTATAAGTTGCATTTTTTTTTTTATGGAGAGAGGGATACAAAAACAGGAAAAAAAACATGCAGGAAGAAAAAGATAATTTTTGTGTGTGTGTAAGCAAGGTTTAAATGGAATAATTAAATTTACCATAATCAATAAAATGTGTGAGTCAAGTTTATTGAAGTGGCTATTTCCCATTGCATAATTTCCCTAGGGAACTTTCATTTTTAATTCAAAAATAAAAAATAATAATAATAAAAAAAAACAAACCCCTGAGCACTTACTGTAAATATGCCAGCATATGTGTGAGGTTAAGAAAAGCACGAGCCTACACCCAGGAATCAAAGAGGGGCTTACCACTGGTTTGACACTAATTGTAAAAGCTGAACATTTTCTAGAACCATAATCAAATATTAACTGCCATGGGGGACTCATTCAGCAGCTCACAGTAATTCTAATAAGATGCAGAGCCTTTCACCTTTAGGTCAGCAGTTCAAATCCACTCAGGCTTGGTTAGTAAACAAAAGGTAAACCCAGAGTCCAAAGAAGTGTCAGAGCATCTAGACTAGATGCCAGCGTATCTCCCGGGCAGAAATGGGAAAGGGTTTTCCCTTTGTTTTCTCCCCTGCACCCCAGGCCAGCAAGCTGATATGGGCTTCCCATAGGATTCAAGTGCCCAGCTCCCTGGGAGAATCTCTTCATCTCTCTTGGCCTCAGCTCCTCTCTTCTGGCAAGGTGATCAAACCTCTTCCCTTTGCTACTCTTTCTCCACTTCATCTGGAGATTCCCAGATGTCTCACGCTGTGTCTCAGTGCACCTACCACCAAAGACCCTGATCTTGTTGTGGGGTTTTTCAATAACATCACTCCCAAGAAAACATAAATAACGATATCATCTCTGACCCACTTCCCTGTGTGCAATCCCTCTTAATGAATTAGTTCATTTACTTGAGCACCACATAGAAAACACACTGATCAAGCATATAATTGTAAATAACAGGCCCCCACCCCACAGCCTTAGGCTGCATAACAAATTACTCTGCCAGTAGTGGCACAGTTTGAAAACTGAGACTGAGTCCTGATCTTAGCATTTCACCTGGCTTCAGGTGGTAGTCCTTCCGCTGCTCTCAGCTGCACGTGGTGTATACAAAATCCCAAATTCATCCAGCGCCCCCAGGACCCAGTATTGACAACCACTCTAACTCACATTTTGTTGTGGCAAGCACCGCCCACAGCCCTGAGCTAACCAGCATCTGATGGGTCCTGCCTGGACTGTGTCTTCCTGGAGGAAGGCAAAAACATTTTTGATTCTTCTTTTTTTTTTTTTTTTTTTTTCCTCCCCCAAGCTGTGTGACCACTGGAAGATGGGTACAGGAGCAACCCAGCACAAAGACAGGTTGCCACCACCATGCTCTTCTCTCTCCTTAAATGCGTGTGAAGGCAGGGGCAGCTGATTCAGGAAAACAATCTAGCTGAGAAAAATTTTTAGCTCACCTTGTTAGTTCAAACACCAAAGCACTGCAAGGCTATGCAATTGCTGCTGGTGGAGCAGAGGAAGAGGGAGGAACAGCCTGTCATAAGGAGGTAGAGTGGGCAGCAGTGGGCAGAACCTCTTCGTTTTGTGGCAGCTGGCAAGTAGATCAGCTTCTGGAGATCATGATGTTGCAGCCTTAGTCAACCAGCATCACCTGTTGCTTGATGCTGCCCAGCAGAAATAGCAGCCGTTTCTTTCATGAAGGATGTGCTGTCTATAGCCTTGATCCTGCTATGGTCACCTGAGGGCCAGATTTCTGCATGTCAGCACCCTGAGCTGAGCAGGTGTCTCCCAGTGATGTACAGATTTTTTGTTTGTGCAGTTCATCACAAAACCAGGTCCTTCTGGATGGACAGCTGGGCCCAAATGCCAAGAAAAAAAGAAGTTTCCATTTTGCTCTGTTTTGTTCCCTTTCACTCTAGAGGGAAAGACAGAATGGCTGGACATGCACAAGTCTAAGCAAAATCCAGAATGACCTCTGGTTATTTATCCCAAGCTCTACTTGCAGGCATGCTCAACCTACCACGGAGCATACTGTTCTATTTACTAATAAAATATTAACCTCAGCTGTTCTCTAGGGAGCAGGATGCAGGCTGGATGAATTCTTCTGGCAATGAAAGCTTGCTGCTGTCTGCTGTCTTCCTTGGGCACTTCATGATCTCCCTGCCTCTCCCATACAAGCACAACATGTGCAGCAGATCTGATACTTTAAAGGGAGCTTTAGATGACTTACTACATATGTGCAGGCGAAATGTCCTATGTGTGTCCAGATGGTCTGGTTGCGTCATGGGGAAAGGCTATGGTGGAAGGGCCCTTTCCTATGGCTGGAGGGAGGCTGGAGAAGGGAATCTTGCATGCATTAGGAAATCCAGAGCTGGGAATGACTCAGAGGCTGTTTTATGCTCTATAGTTGGTATAGTATGCAATACCATCTTCCTGGCTATGATAATATGTACTCTTCTGTGTGTGTGAGCAAAGACCTTAGTAGTGTATCCTACTAATACTGCTGAGAAGTTGAGGAGTTCTAAGGAACAATTAATTCATTGCCCTCTACACATCTGGGTTAATGTTTCCTTCTTGGATTAGTCTGTACCAGCATGTTCCCTCACTTCTCACCACAAACTAGCAATGCCAATTTCCCTCCATGGCAGCTCCAGTGACATCTGTTTACTTGGAAGCTCATGGATTTGACATATGGGTGCTAGCTTCAAATTAATAGAATATTTTCCAGATGCAGTGTCTTTAAATATTCAAACAATAAGCCAAAGACATTAAGTTGTTTGGGCTACTTTTTTTTCTTAACTCTAGAGGTCTCTTCGAGATGGCTTAAGCATAATTACTTGGGGCAATGACCAGAACACTTGAGAAGTTCCAAAGGTAGGCTGTAGCATAAGCTGCTAGATGGTAGTCATTTGACAGCTCCTTTTATGATCTGAAGCCAGGGCCTAAAGTGGCTGAGGAAGCAGAGCAGATAAAAGATGAAAAAGAAGCATGGAGGCTAATGGTTAGCAGGTGGCACTGCCACCCTGTTCAGATACAGTCCCACCCTGCTTTGGGGCTGTGTGTATTTTTTACTATTATCACCTTTGCTCAAAGATAACACTGGGTCATATCCCAATCTGTGGGTGGGATCCCCATCCACTGCTGTGAAGTGGAATGGCTACACTGAAATTGTGTGGTAATGATTTATACCTCCTTAAAGTCTGGTCCAAGAAGCATAACTTCTTTCCGTGGCCAACTTACATCACTTTTTCTTCTGTCATTTCATTTGCTTTGGCATTTTCTTCTTTGCATTTTCTCATTTTCCTCCACAGAAATTTAACATGACCTGGGCTGTTGAGCTCCCAGGATATATATTTCCTACCCAGTAGTTAAAGGGAGGAACCTCATTACACACTTCTATCTACTTAAAAGTACTAGCAAACATGAGCTGTGTGGCCTTATATTAAATGAGGGCAAGAGAGAGCTCTAATAACCTAGTCTGAATTCGAAACCAGTTCAAGCTGGAAACACTTCCTGTTTGAAGGGTTATCCTTTATTCCCTTCAATGTTGTTATTAATTAGGAAATT
The DNA here is from genome assembly GCA_013398735.1 of Nothocercus julius. Taxonomy (NCBI): domain Eukaryota; kingdom Metazoa; phylum Chordata; class Aves; order Tinamiformes; family Tinamidae; genus Nothocercus; species Nothocercus julius. The sequence continues at coordinate 1,395,311 of VZSV01000071.1, forward strand.
AATAGTTATTACAGTTATCATCATCTTCACTGAATGGAAAAGTTCAAGTTCATTATCTAACTGGAGGAAAATAAACAGCATTTTACAAGGGTTTGAAAGCATCATCGGTAATAACAAACTTCCCCAAACTCTAGTCCACAGGCAAAACGGACATCTGCTAGAAAAATATGATGATTTCCCCACCCACCACCCTCAAATTTAGGGATTTGTGGAATATGGACCTTGCCTAAAGTTGCTTGGCAGAAACCCTCATGTTAAGTTCTTATTTAATGAAATCATGTGGTTGTAAATCAAACACAGAAACAGGAATAAGCAAATCCACCACATCCTTTGAAAAAAGCACATTTTGACTCTGTCAACTAAAGTTGCCTGGGCAATGAGTTACCTGTATTTGTCAAATCAAAAGTGATCATCCAACTGTTACCCATCTTTTCTTCTAATTTTCTAATCCTCACTCTGAAGGCTGAGTTGAGAGCCAGCACAAAATGGGCAGGTCACTCATACAAATAGCTCCTTATAGAAGCATTAAGCTGCTCCAGCTTTGCAAAGTCTCTGCAAAGGTCCATAGAAAACCCGGGTCCCCTCACACAGTGTTGACCTCTGAATGTTAGACGAAAGGTAGCAAATGCATATCATAAAAAATAAGAGGAAAAATGGGCAGAGGAGTGGGAAGAACAATGCAGAAATCATCATACAAAAAAACTAGAGGTGCTCCTCAGCTAATATCTACTGGTCTTCAGCTGGTCTTCAGCTAGCATCTACTGAAGTCAATGGCAGCCTTTACACAGATCAACTATACACGATTTTAATGATGCCCTCAGTGAACTCATATGAGTTAGAGGCACTTAGAGGTACCAGGTAGGCTTTCTCCTCTGAGGAGTTCATTATTATTTGGCTTCTACTACCACAGCAAAAAGGATCTGGCAGAGGGAGCACTAGTGAACCTTCTTCGGCTGAGACTTGCTATTGAAAACTTTAGAATCAACAGTATTTGCATAAAATGTTTGATCTCTTAAACTATGCATCAATCTTATATCCCACATTATCTCCTTTTCCAAAGAAAAAGATGATGTGTTTCACTTTTTTGCTATCAAAAACTCAGAGGAAAAAGAGTGCAGTGAACATTCCACTTTTTGAAGAAAAACCATATTTCCCAGTGGAAAATCACAACAAAAATAAACATTTTTTTGTCAACATTTGCCTTAGGAGTAATAAAACATGGATTTAATTCACAGATATGCCCAAGAAAAAAAAATCAGGAGAGGTCACTAGTGGCTTTACAAACAAGATTTACAAAAAGAAAAATACTGTAGTTAAGGAAGTAGCTGAAAAATACATTGTATCTGCAGCACGCTAGGCAAGCATAAAATAAACAAGGGCAGTAAAAAGCGTCTTTGTGCTGCCTCCCACCTGAACTCCTGACAGCTTACGGAGTGAGTGCTAGTGCTGGGGCCAAGCAGGGAATCCCATGTGGAGACACGTGTCGCGTGGTGGTGTTTGCACAGCTAAGTTTGGCATCTACAGATTCTGCTTTCGTGCCCATTTTAATCATGACTCACCTGCTGAGATTTCTATGCTACCTCTAGCTGTAGTTTGAAATTAATTCTATCACTCGACTGTGTGCAGAACCCCTTGGCTCTCCAGCTTCTAAAGCAACTCTAAAAACAACACATGCATAATTCTGCATCCTACTTCATCCTTCAACTTCTGCACGCTTTCAACTCAAGACTGTCATTTCCATAACTAAGTACTTCAAAGTGCTGAAATCATGATTTCATACACACAGCTCTGCCTCTGATCCCCTTTTTTTCCAGTGTTGTGATCCATCACTGAAATCAACATGAATAAACTTCTCCAAAATCACAGGATTTCTTAGAATCCCCATCAGAGTTCTGTGTAAGGAGATTTGACTTTGCAAATAACCATTTCTGAGGAAGTTAAAAAATATAAACAGCTCAAATGTGGGGTTTTTACAGCCTTAATAAAAAAAAAATGCAACATTTACTAGGTGCGCGTTTAACAAATAGGTTGCCATAACAAAACAGCAGCCATAGTAATTTTAAGCAAAACTAACAGAAATTGGTGTCAGGTGCATGATTTTGCTTTTCATTTCAGTAAGAGAACTTGATAAAAGTTCTTAAAAAAAAAAAAAAGTAATGATATGGAAACACATTACAGTGCATAGCAGATGTAAAAGACATCTTTTTTTCTGCAGCTAGCAAACTCATACAAACAACAACAAAAAAAATCAGGGAAAAAATCATTTGATCTGCTACAGAAAGTGCCATGATATTATGAGTGCCTCTGTGCAGAAGCTGCCTTGTGTTACCCATGCCCAGTCACAGAAGATACTCCATGAATAGGACCCATGGTGATAGCTGGGCTTCATGGCCACCACTTCCTCCTCTTCAGAGCACAGAGGATATGAACTGATCTCTCGATAATGTAACTCCCTCCCATTTCACTGCAAAAACTGGTTCAGACATCAGATGGGCTGCAAGTCGAAGTCATGTAACATTACACATGTCAAGCTCCAGAGCGCTCCACACAAAGAGCATTACATTTTATGACTCCTGCAGAATACTAGGGGATACTAATTTTACAGGTGCATTCTAGCAAACTGCAGTCCCTAATATCAGAATGCCATTAAAAATAATGCACTCCTTATGCCTGGGCAGTTAATTTAATATTAAATCAATAAAACATTTACTAGGGCTGGTCAGGGGCCTGGTTGCTGACAGCAGACACAGCTCATGGCAACAAATGTCTCCTCACCCTTTGCAGACAGCTGCTGGTTTATTGTAGAAGACTTCTTTGGTCCTGACAAATAGCCTTCCTAAGCCCTAACGAGTGCAGAAATTCAAAACATTTGTGGGACATTTATTAGCAAGAACATACACCAGCCTTTGGGAGATTTGGATCAACAGCAACAACCATCCGTGGGCCATGTCCAGTCCAGCTTGTATGGAAAACACAAATTGACTTTCTTTGCCACATGAAAAGATTCCAGCTCTTTCCAGTTGGCTTCATCTTTGGGATAGGGAGGTTGAGGTGGGAGCTCTTCCCTACATTGTACTTCCATCAGCTGAGGCATTTAGGCCTCCTGTAAAATCCCCAGATGATGGAAGTCACTGGTTGCTCCATTGCATCCCATCTGCCGACTGAGCACAAGCATATCACCTGTTAAACCACGTTCCTTCTCCAAGGCCACTTTCCAACAAACACACAGGGTTTTGCCAGCCTGACTGGAAGGCAATGCGCTATGGTAACTTCAAGAGGTAAGACTGGGGAACTGGTTTTCTTCTTCAGAAAATGTCAACATTTTATCAGGAAACTAAGAATCAAAGTAGCATTTTTTATAGCAACTGGAAACAACATCCTCACGTACAACAAACAAACAAAAAGAGGACAAAATGGAAAACCGCAAATCTCAAGAACCTCAAGAACCTCAAGAACCGAAAGGAAGGAAGGAAGGAAGGAAGGAAGGAAGGAAGGAACGAAGGAAGGAACGAAGGAACGAAGGAAGAAAGCAAGCTCCAAAGCTGATGTCTGAGGACTTGCCACTTTCTCTGAAGCAGGTTGACTTAGTACACTGACTTCCATGAGAAGACTGCCGATGCGGTGAGGGCAGCGTGCATCATGCCAGGCATGGACCATGCTGGTAGTGGAGAACTGCCTTGCCTCGCAGGGTGCTTGACCAGAAACGCTCCCTGCAGTCAACGGGCCTGGAAGAACAAGCAGAGAAATGGCCTTGCCTCCTTCCCACCACCTCCCAGAGGAGGAGATGGGTACCAAGACAGCCCAAGGCAGTCTAGTCCTTGCAGGAGCTGTCCGCCTGGAGGACAAGGTGCTTCCTGTGCCTTCCTGAAACCTGGAGCACCTAGAGCAAGTCCGGGCCTGGCCCAGTGCTGACTTGTCTTGACACCACCAGCATTATTTGTGTGATGAGCCTTGATGCTTATGGGAAAGTTTTAGCTGTGATCCACAAAGCCTAGCCTGGCCAGAATTAATACTGAACTCAGACCTTAGTAGCTTCCCTTAGACATCAGCATTCCAGCACATGTAATATGATGAAAACAAATTTCATGCCATGAAAGCAGAAATATGGGTGAGGTCTGGGAGCATATTTAGGATGTGGTTTTCATAAGCACTCAGCGCTGGCTTAACTCTGCTCCTATAATAGTCAAGGGTAAAAAGTCCCATTGACTTCAATGGGAGCGGAATTAGGCCAGCATTGAGTGGTTTTGAAAATCCCACCCTTAGCTTTTATATAACGTAGAAAATAAGAATCACATGCAAACCTTCAGAGGGTAATTGGCCCATTAAATTGTGTATCGTTATTTATTTTAGCCACCATTTTTAATTTGAAGATTTGTGGCACTGATAGATGCGGCCTGACAATAGTTGGTGAACGCCCTACAGTCAGGGAGAGCTTAATCTCCTCAAGGGAGAAGCACAACTCCAGAGAGAAATGGAAGACATCAGGCCACTTGTAAGCAATGTGTTGACACTGTTCTCAGTAAAAAAAAAAAAAAAAGGAAAAAAAAAGGGATTTCCGAAAAAACAAGCACGTCTACAGATACTTCTCTTTCTTTGAGGACAGAGGCATTTTCCATTTTCCATTTCTCATGCTTCCACCTAAGAGCCCACCTTTACATTCCTCTGTTCTTCCAGATTTAAGATAAAAATACTTCTGCCACTGAAAAACAAACAAAAAAAACCCCACACATTTCCTCCCAGCTTCTGAATGAGCTCTTAAAAAGTTTTACAGAAAAATGTAGACCAACTAGCTTTTTTTCACCAGCAGTTTTTACTCAGAAGGGACAGTGTTCCAGCTAGCTTTGGGGTCCTGGCGGGAGAATGGTCACAAGAAGGGAAGCCGTGTGACACAGAGCTGAAGGTGCAGGATTTGATACAGCAACCTGGAGCAGATTATTCATCTGCCTGCATCCAGAAGAAGAGGAGGAAAAAAAAATATTGTTTAAAATGCTCTAAAAAAACAAGCTGTTCGGTGAAGGGGAGACTTGGAGCATGTCACTGTTTTAATCAGGAGCTCTCAATAGGAAGATGGAAGGATGTGGTTATGAAGGGTCTGTGCCACCGTGGTCAGGCCTCGAGGGGTCACACAAAGGCTATTGCCTTTGCTTGTGCCCAGGCAGGACATGGAGACATCTTAACAGTGAAAGAGATGAGGCTGTTGGGTTCGTTTGTTAGTACCAATAGAGCAAAATGGGGGTGAATCTGTTATTTCTAGGGTTTCCCATTGCCAATGGGCACAGAGTGATACAGCTACTGTCCTGCTGCTGATGCCAAGGGCTCCAGCTGAATATGGGCCCTCCCTGTCTGTCTGGAATGGAAAGTGCTGTCAGCTTAATCTTGATGTTATCAGCAGAGCATTTATCAAGCACATGTATCTATCAAGTAGGGATAAAACCAGCATATGCCCTTTGGAGTGATTCAGGATGCTAGTCCTCCTCCATCCCTTCCCAGTTATTGGCTGTCACCCTCTGCCCTGGCCTGATTGTAGATGTATTGATCACAAGCATTTCACTGATACTCTGGGATCCATCCGTCTCATTGCTCTGTCCTCCTACCACTTGTCACCAGAGCATTAGGCTCCTGCTGTGTAAAGACTTACATGCATACTTTACTTCGGGCCAAAGTGCAGCTAAGTTGTTGCATAAACGGGTTGTACGTGAGGAGCTGCTAAGCAAAAGCACAGTATTTTTACTGTATGTGCCACTGGAGTGAACATTTCAAAATCACCTAAGTGACTTTGGAGCCTACGTCCTATTTTCAGAGAATTTCAGAACAACTGAGTGCTCCGTTCCTTCTGAAAACTGGACTTAGGACCCTGTTCTGGAGCTGCTAAGTACCACTAATGGTGAGTGTTAGAGCACCCTCGGCACGGCTGCATGAGGAGCTCAAGGCTGCCTCTGGCTCGCATCACTCGCCCTTCCCAAACACACTCGATGCCCTTGTCCACCTAGGTCTCGTGGGCTCCCAGCGCAGCGGTCAGGCCTGTGGTGTGCCCATCCTGCTTGTGGCCCTCCACCGGCCTCAGCACGATGGCAAACTCAGTTGGGCAAAGACGCTGGCAGCGGGGCGGCCTGGGTTCTGGCCCAGCTTGAAGCACAAGCAAATCTGTCTGCCCGTGAGGAGGCAGTGCAGCTGGGGCGGCAGACGTGCCCTCGCAGCGGGCCCGCCAGCTCAGGCTCAGCGGCGGAGCTCGCCGCAGCCGTGTGCGTCGCGCCAGGCTCAGCTCTCTGTGCAGCCCCCCGGGCTTTGTGTTGAATTTTCCCACAGATGGGGCACAGCTCTAGTCTCTGCTGCAGTCACCGTGCAGGCATTTAGCACGAAAACCCTACCATATACAACCCATAAACAGCGCTAGGAGCGGACGCCGCGTCCCACAGGACACGTCACCACCCTGCGTGGGCCTGGGCTCGCTCCTGTGGATGAGAGGGAGGTTTCTCAGCCACTTTCCAAACCTGTCCTGGTGGTGAGGAGCCCTGGCCCCGGCACCCCCTCGGGGCGTACACCCCGGTCCCTGCAGGCTGCCACGCGCCGTGGGGCGAGCCAGCCCCGGGGTGACTTTGGGCTGCCGGAGGAAGGGATGCTTTTATCACACCTATTTGCCACAGCAGACCCGTGCGGCGGTTTGCCAAGGCTCCTCTAGGCTTGCCCTTGTTTTATTTGCACAGATGTTTTTGCCAAGGCTTGTCATCAACTTGGGGAGGGGGCAGCTGAAAAAAAAAATAATAATAAAAATGACCGAACAAGTTGAAGAAATTGCAAACAGTAAATCTGGTGCTCGCTAGGCCGGGCCCAATAAGTTGCTGAGGTTGTACTTTTCAGGTTTGGTTTTAGGCTCTTATAAATTTCCAGTTATTTTTAACCTGCCTTTCTGAAAGAGCCTAGGAATGAGAAAGTAATCGTTTCATCAACTCAGGCTATATAAATCTCCTTGGGGTTTATTATTTGCTGTTTCATTTTACTGGCACAAGTGCTCCTACGAAAGTACAATAACCTCCTCGTTGATTTACAACTTGGAAGCAGGCACACACTGAAAAACTAAGCGTGGAGCACCTGAAGAAAAGTGCACCAAGTTAATTGAAAAGCTTCAGGAAACTGGAATTCCTTGCAGTGATACCATCACATGCGTCAGTCACCAGATGTAACTCCAATTTTCTGCTTTCATAATAAGAATTCAATTGATATCCCCCAAAATAAAAATCTGCAGCCAGAATAACAGCACATTTATCATAAGCAGGTTTAAATCTCAGCGCAGAGCTGTGTGCAGCCTCTAGCAGAGGGGTTAGTAAGTACTGTGCATGGCTTTTTTTGTGTGCATGAGCATATTTTAGTGCATATATAGACCCATATGCAGACATACATATCTCCCAGGGAAGTCCAAGATTAGAAAGAGGATGTTGTCTCTGGAAAGCTGCTCACGGAGCCTGAGTTAGACAGTGCTGCCCTAGTTGCTTTTTTATCCTTTCTGCCCTTCTGGCCCCGCATCTCTCTGCTTTCCCTCTCGTACACAGACTTTTCTTACAGCCTCCAGGGCACACCTGATCTGCGCCCTTATTCACTTGGCAAAAGAGGATATTCTCAAAGTGGACCATTGCATCTGACCGCAAACAGTGAACAGCAGAGCCCGATACTGCTGGGCCACGCGTGCTCCCATATACACACACACCCTACATAAGCCCCACCAACAACCAAATCTGCTCCTTGCCTTTTGTACGTGAGCACGTTACAACTCTGCCCGAAGGTGCAGCTAAAGTAGAGCAGAAGGAAGAAAAAAACCCAACCAGGCAATATTGGCACATCTCGCCCTTTTCTAGACACAGCCAGTAACACACTGCCCTTACAGCAGAAATAGGCCAAATGCTGCAGGCCAGAGAGTCCCATTTGCTTTTGGCTGCCAGGGAGCTCGGACACTTCGGGCAGCCAAAGGGAGGAAATATGAGACCAGTGACATCTCCCCATGGAGGAGCCATGGAGAATGGCTTTTTTTTTTTTTTTTCCAGATTCAGTGGTTTCTGTCTCAGCTGGTGTCCTGCACTGCTTTACGAGGAGAGAGAGAAGATCTTATTTCATCAGGGTCAGGTTGGTTCATCGGCTTTGGATAGCTGCACAAGTCCCACCTTCACCTCCCTGAAAATAGGTCACTTTGATTTCCAGACCCAGGAACCAGGCCTTTCCTCTTAGAGCCTGTCCTGGTCTACACACTGAGTAGTGTATGAGGTCCCTGTGGGGATTTAGCTGTCCTCGTAAAGCGGGCAGTCGCTTGTCTAACATAAACATTCCCATGGAGATATGAACATTATTAGGGTGGAAAAAAAGTCTTCTGCTGTTTTAAAACAAGTTTTAGGCAGCATTTGGCTTTATGCATTTAAACTGGATAGAGTTGGTTTAAGGATCATCTTAATAAAAAGACCGGCTCTGATTCTGGAGAAAACGGACCTGTCAGCAGCACAAATGACTATTTTCCCCTTTGAGTAGCTACAATTCCCTTCCAGGCTGAAACCACAGCATGTGATGAATTAGTATCCTCCCTGGATTTCATATATTTTCCTCTCTTTCATAGATTTTGCATTCAATATTTATATACTACAAACACACGCATGCACACAAGACACACATATAAATAAAATACATATTTCTATCTTCTAAGCACCAAAGATGGGCAGTGGGCACAGATGCCTTCTGAGGATGTGGCTGCACTGTGAGGCTTTTTGTCCGAAGTGAGTTCTACTCTCTTCCTCCCACCCATGGGCCCAACAGGGAAGCAGGGCTTAACAGGACGCGTGCTGACGTCACTCGGCAAATGACACAGCGTAGATCAGTGATTCCCACAAATTTTGCAACCGACAGCCCACTGGCAGCCCTCAGAACTTCTCCCAGACCGCACGGCGTCCTTACAGTCAAACTCCTAATTGAAAACACTGCTGGTCCTTCGGGCCAGCCGCAGGCTCCTGCCGTGGCCTCGCTGGACACCAGAAGAGGCTGGAGCAGAGCCTGGCGTGGGCAGCGGCGCGATCGCAGCCCCACCAGCTCGCAGAGCGAGGAGGCGAGCTGCTGCCCAGGCACACCTCAGGGCACCTGCTCTAAGCTCCATGCCAGCGTGACTGATTACCTTTTATTTAACTGGTAGCAATTACAGCAATTTAATGATGTGGGCCAGCTTTTGTTCTGTCACCATATTTAACCGTCTTGTCACCATTAGCAGCACGCATATTGTGATCATAAGCAAAGCAACTCAAGTGGTGCTGATTTCTTCCAGCAAACCTGCTCCAAGACCATTTAGTGAAAACCCCACTGGTATAAAAGCCATTTTGGAAGCTGGACCCCATTCACAACTACTGGAGGAATACCAAGATCAGCTGCGAACTTCCCTGTGGTCATGAGGGCTTGTGAGCAAAGTCATCTTCCTGCTAGCTGCAGGGAGATTTCTCCCATCAGCTCCCATTCATGAGCACTGAATGTCTCTTCTTGCAGTTGCTGAAGAACTAAATCTAAATAGGTAATGCATTTCAGACTGGAAACTCTTAGATGTTTCACTTGAAGTGGACCTCACTCAACTGAAAACCTCTATTTTTCCTTCTTAATCATTCGCACAAATCTCACCGACCTGTGATTTTTCTGTGAGGCCAAATGGGTGAGATATTGCAGCACACATATTATGGCAATGATTGATCTATAGGAACAAAGTAATGAAGTAATCCTGCCGAGGACTGGTGAGTGTTTGCAATGCTCTGAATTTGTCAAGAAAAGCTGATCCACTGAGTCAGTACAAAGTACTCTCATATTAACCTGCCTCTGAAGTTTAGGTAAACTTCCTGATCACTTAGACTTTCAATTTATTTTTAGGGAACTATTTCTAGTAAGTGGTTCAAGATGGATTATAGTTTAACTGGAAGCTTGGGAATAAAAAGATGGTCGCAGGAAAGCTGGGTTCAATTCTTGCCTCTGCCACAGACTTCCTGTATAAATCTGGACGCATTGCATGGGGGAGGGGTATTCACCCATCTAACTCAAAACATCTAATTTCAATGCCTATATTAAGAGCTCGGGCTTCCATTCTAGTCAGCAACGTGAGCCAGGCTGGAATGATTCAGAACGCTTACAGTAGTAGCACACTTTCTGTCTGCATAGGCAGCACAGGCTTCTAATTTAAGGGCATAAAGCGGTACTTCTGGTGCATTTGTGAAAATATACTCTTACGTTTTCTGGGGTACATGAACAGGCCCCTGAAATACCCTTGGCGATACATCCGTGCTCTCCTTGCAAGGCTATACTGAAATATCGTTGCTATCGGTGTCTGCGAAATGAATAAAGCAGTCCGTGCATGCTGCCGAAGCAAAAGCAGTTTCTTTTGTTGGAGCATTCCTTTTCAGGCGTAGTCCGCAGGGATTTTTTTTCAGCCACTTTTAATTCTGAATGACTAGGAATATTGTTCTCTACTGCTATAGGATGAAATTATTTGAGAACAGTGTCTGAAGTGCCTAAAAAGAGACAGTAACATCTGCATTGTCCAATATTTTGTAAAGAGTGACAAAACATGGCTCTTCAAATATATTAGATTCAGCTCAAGAAAAAATATGTGGCACATTCTTGGGGCCTTTTTTTTTTTTTTTCAGGTTTGTAAAGTCTTCCTTCACAAAATGTCCCATTTGGGATTGCCGCGATATCCATATCTGAAGATTTTGCTACTGAGCAGCTACTCAGAAGGCTGCAGCGATAAATTAAAACAGAGGAAACGGATCATTTCTGCTATCAGGGTCACTGTTGTCAACTCCTAACAGGGCAATTGACTTGTCAAGTTGTCTCTGAAAGCCCAAGCTCAGATTTCATTGCCTTTCACATTTTTTTCATAAGAGTTGTATACAAGAGCCTCTGAGCCTGTCTTTCATCTGGTGCATTTGGAAATTCCTAGGACCAGTCCTGCTCTTGAATCGCCGAGGGACAGACAAGGCACTTCTCATTGTGAGACTGCCCCACTGGAGCAACAGTGTGGAAATATTACATACAAGACAAGATACAATAGGGATGTGTTTATGAACAGATGGGGATTTCCTTGTGTGTCATTATCAGATGCAAATGAGATCTTAAACTCTCAAAGCCTGTTCATTTGGAAAAACCACATTGTATCTAGCATGAGGAGCAGAAAAGACACTCAGAAGCTCACTATATTATTTAGAATAGAAACTGGATCCATGTCTAGAGAAGTATTAGACTAACTGTTCACACATTAAAACCACTAGTAACTCTTCCTACTTAAACACACACATGTATTTATACACAGTACCTTCAGTGAAGCAAATGAAACGGGTACTGCACAACTATGTGTTCAGCAGAAGTATAATAGGAGAGATCCTCTGTTCCGATCAACTTCCACGATGGAAGAAATAGATAAGACAGCAAAAGTTACTTGTTTGAACATCATGCAACAGGCTGATGCCAGAGAGGTGAGGAGAAGCCATTTCAAATACAATATCATAATACCTGGGTCATTCTGCTACCCAAATTAGAGTTCTAGTTTTCCAAAGGGCTTTGGAGCAGTGCAGAAACTCCAGTGATCACTTAAGGGAAATGCCACAATTTTAAAAAAGGGCTCTTTTTCCAAAACCAAAATTGCTTGGTGGTCAACCAAAAGATTTCTTTTGTTTTTTGTTGTTGCTGTTGCTGCTGCTGCAATTAAATCAAAAGGTTTCTATTAGGATGTTGACATTTGTTGTTTTTATTACTGATTAAATAAATAGTTCTTTTCTGTCACAACCAAGCTGCACCAAAATCTTCATTTTCCCATGGAAAATATTGGTTTTGATGAACAGCCGTTCTGAGGAAAAATATTCTGTTGAAAAATAGTGACCATTTCTTACAATCATAGCTGAAAATCCAAAGATACCCAGAAGTATTGTAAGCTCTTGCATTTAAAGATGTATTTATTATCAGCTCTTTAGGTCTGAGTACTTCCTTTTGGGAGATATCTGTGTCTGTGTGGAGTACTCGTGAAGCAATGACACTTAGATTGGAGAAAGAATGCCAGACTGCCTCTCTTCCCTCCACCCAAAAATGGTGGGAGGGGAAAAGACCAATTTTCTCCCCAGTTCCAGGCTCTCTAACACCTCACCCTCAGTTTACCCTCCCGTCATTTCCTTTGCCCTCTTCCCAATGTATCACGTTTCCATTTCAGAATCTGTAGATCCACAATTGTTTAAAAAGCAGCTCAAACTCCCAATGTATAAACATCGCTTCCTCTGTCTCCTGAATTTATTTTAATAGCTGATATTTGAGCCCAGGGGATTGTTTTAACTAACACTGTATAGTCAGAAGGAATCACTTTCCTCCAGGCTACCTCTAGGTCAATAGCATAAGGCAAGACCCCCTCACATTTCATTACCCAGGGATCAGATCCCCTTTCCCAATCCATCACTCTAAAGCTAGTTCCTCCTGTTCCTCTCAGATTTGCCTCTATGATTCATGCGGTGCCAAATCAACAGTATATTTGCTTTTTTCTCAGTTCATTGTTTTTATTTGCTTACATGTTCCCTGTCGCAGTTCAACTCATAAATCAACGCTGGTTTATTTTTTACAAACCCGTTGAAAGTTTGAGCCAGTTTCCACTGTTATGAAAGACTCCCAATACTACACGTCCTTTAACAGGTGGAAAATGTCTTAAGAGGCTGTTTGGATGGGAACGATTTTCTAACTTAAAGACAAAGCAGTATTTATTTATGACTTAATCTAATTCCAAAACAAAGTAACAGTTCCCTGCACTGAATTATCTCCTTATGATGCTATCCCACTAACATATGGTTTTATTATTTAAATTGAAAATGTAATATTGAAAACATTTCTAGCTATTAAACTTGTGTAACTGATTACAGTGTAACAATGTTTCTGCGATACTTTATTTTTAACAGACCATTTTCCCCTAAGAGGACAACTAAATGCCTGTCCTAGCTAAATTTGGCATTATGAAAGCAAACAAACAAACAAAAACCAAACAGTCCCTTGCCAGCCCTTTTATGTAACCTTTACTTTTTGGTTTCAGAGTGAAAAGCTGGATTATCAATGGAACAAAAATATTTCTGGTGACCTAGATTTAGAGAAACAAAAAAATCTTGTGAACAGGAACTCCCAAAGATGAGTTTTACGTGCACTAACAAGGCAAAAACTTGGCTCCGCAGGCCCTGCCTGAGCAGCCCCTGCCCGGGACAAGGCTGGCCGGTCTCACCTGGCCAGGGATAGAAGCAAGCAGAGAGGTACCTGCCTTTGCAGTCATACCTTGCTTCTCTTCCACTGTGCTAAACTGTCTATCAAAGGTTGAACTGCTTCACCCTGGGCTGGAGCAACTCTTGCCGTGTAGCACTAAGCGCTGCCTGCAGCCGCCTCTCCTGGCATGAGGCTGGTGGCACTTCCAAGGGACCTGGCTCCCTCATTCCATGGCTGCGCAGGCTGCTTCCCTTCCCTTCCCAGCTCCTGCCTGCAGCAGGATGCAGCCCCTGAGACCATCTGGTGTCTCCTCCTCCGGCTGGCTGACTTCAGCTGTCAGCCAGAGTGCTTCAAGCTCATGTGTTTCTCCAAAATTTCTTCCTTGAATGAATGACATTAGCCACAAGGAAAGAGTCCGCTCCTGGGGTAGGACACTGGGGGTGCTCACCAGCAACCGGGCGCTGCAAGTCCACTGATTATGAAATGGAAAGAGGTTGTGGCCCTGTGCATCTCCCTTGCCTGCAGTGAAATGATCTACCTCTTCCTACCCATCCTCAAAGACGGACCCCAAAGCTTTGTCCCCAAGAGGAGAGCAGGTGTTAATAGAGAGAAGACCCATCCTACACGGATAGGACAGAATTCTCTGCTGCCAGACCACCATCAGTACAGAGAGCCCCAAAGCCAGGAGCTTCTGACCCTGCCAAGCTCCAGATACAGCCTTGCTGCTGGATGGAAATGAGTAATGTTTCAAGAACACATTAAACTTGCTGAAAAACGGTTTTCCCTGAACATACAGCATTTAGTATGTTGAAAATATTTCCCCTTGTGAGTTCTGATGAAAGGTGAACCCTGGCAATTTTGCGCACCATCAAAGTTTAAAAAATAATTTAGAATAACTGAAATATTCCATCTCTATAATGTTTCATTACGAACTGGACATATAAAGATTTTCCAATATTTTTACTACAATGAGAGTGTGTTTCTATATAACATGTTTTAGATGGGAAAGCCATGACTCTTACTGAAAAATGCCAAAAATTTTTGTTTTGGCAATTTTGAACTTTTCTAACTTGCTTTTTCTTAAGATAAAAAATTTACTGAAACTGACCCTTTCTTGTAAGACATTTCATACTTGACACATCAGCATTTTCCAACCACAACTCATTTACTTTGAAAAAAACTCAACCAACTTGGACAGTCGCAATGAACTTCTGCTCTTTACTTGTTCACTTCCAACTCTGAGATCACTAGGGACTGATCCAATATTAGGCTTTCACATGCCAGGAAACCCTTTGTCCCACACACAAGTTGCCGTCCTGCAGAAAACCTTCTTCCAACCTTTCATTTGGTGGAATCAGCAAACTAGCCCTGTCCTTCAAGTCTTAACAAAACTAGCCCTGTTGTACAGGGCTTAACAAGGCTGCAAGGCCATTAGAAATATTTTCTTCCTCTTAACTAATCAGATTTGTTATGATTAGAAGCCTCCAGCCATTTCTTTCAAAAAAAATACAGATTTCATTTTAAATTTTCATATGCTCAGTCCTAATTTATTAAACGTCATAAACTAATGCCTGCTAATGAGTTGCAGAAGAAGCAACAGGTTGAAGTGAGACTGGACTCACTCAGCTGGAGGCAAGAAGACTTAGTGAGACTGAACCACTGGACCCTCATGCACTCTCATGGGCTGGAGGATTCACATCTCCTGAAACAAGACCAGATTGCCCCATCTTACCCAGATGGCCCAACTAGATAGTTCCTAATGTCTTAAAATGTATTATATACTCCTGATTTCTGTTTGCCAGAGAAAGAAGTTAACTCTCCCCACAAACCCTAATTAGACTAGCTAGAATGGCTGGAAAAGATAATCACATTTTCAGGCACACAAACCTTTTCTATGTAGGTTTGTGTGCCCAAGAGCCGTTCCAGCTCTACAAGCTGACCTAGCAAACCAGATTACCTGCGAAGCTTGTCTGCCTTATGTCCACAGACAAGCGAGGCTACCACGGCCCTGCTCCTTTAACCATATATTTAGACATTCCCGGCACAGCAAGACTAAAATCTTGTTTGCTACCTTTGGAAGCAACAACATATCAGAGGCAATTAAAAACAAACAAAAAAAATAAGCACTTTCCTTCTATTTGTCCCTTTCAAACCTCCCCCACTGAAACTAAAACTACATAAATCCTATTAGAGGGGGAGCTAAAAACATTTGGATCTCTATACACTCATCTAAATGCCTGGATTATTTGCTACAGCCCCAAGACACGCTGCGGGATGCCACTTGCGAACATGTATCGAAGTCTGAGAATTCCTGTTTGCTGCCATGAAGGCGAGAGGCTTGCTGCAGTGCACACAGACCCATTACTATTAATTTCCTCCAGCTTCTGAGCAATTTTTGAATTGTTCATCAATTTTTAAAGTGATTTATGGGTTATAGGGAGGGAGAGAAGCAGGGGTTTTGTAAATAGTCACTCCCTCCCATTCCATTTCAGTGCATTAATTGCTCATTGTCTGTAATTGGAAACATAAAGTGCATTCCTGCTTGGATCGCATGCGGACAGCTGCCCTGATGTGACTCTTAATGTATCATAAAGCTCCAGCACGGTATTATGGACTTTCTTGTTTTAATAAAGTTTATATATGTGGACTTTGAAATACCTAGAAGCATACCTGGTGTGTACTTTTGCATGAAGAAAGATTACTTGAGTTTCCACCTTGAAAATGTTCTTCTTTTCTAGAAGTGCTCAGTTGAAGGAGATGGCCAGAGTTCACCTAGGCACCCCCAAGATCCCAGCCTTTTGGTTTAAAGTAGAAGTTTTGGGCAGTATCTTAGCTGTTGCATCTCAAGGCAGACCCCAGAACTACCTCAGAAACCCAAAGCCAGAAGGAAGAACAGCAGAGAAAAATAAATGGCTGTTTCTTAAATACAGAGTTTCCCACTTAACTCGGCTTATCTTTGTTTCTAATCCTGTATAAATGCAAAAAGGTCTAATGCAACCACATGATTTTATTAGCTTGACAGCCCATATCCCAGGCTATAACTTGCCTTTCGGAAATGTGGCTGAGAAACCCAGGAACAGCCCATTAGCTTCCCCTTTGCTCTGAGCAAGCACAGAAGGGCTGGTTCCCACGGATGGAACGAACCAGCACCAACTCCTCTATCTTCACCTGCCTGCACCTTTACAGAAGCTCCCATTCAACTGCGGATCCTACTTTGTATTTTACGGTGGGAACGATTTGTGAAGTCCACCGCTAAAACAAAATTCTCTGGTATTTTTAGAGGAAATCAGACAAAAGCAGCTTACTTTGAGCTAGCCTTTTTTGAGAGAAAGAGGTAAAGAGATGGCTTCAGAAAGAACATTAGTGATGGAGAAACTGAAGTGATACTGGCTTAAACATTGTCGGCGTTAACCAGTCCGAAAGGAGGAAGAGCTCGGGCAGGTGCTGCCACCGGTGCGCAACACCTTGCTCCTAGGTGGGAAGGAGGAGAGGTTTGACGAGCCCAGTTCCTCCAGGACCTTCATCTCTCTGAGTTCTGCCCCTATTATTAGAATAGAGGTCACACACTAAAGGTTGAATCAAAGAAGGTCTTTTTTTGTTGTCAATATTGAAGGCACGACTGAGATTCCTGCCATATGCAAGAACATGGGTCCAGCTAGGGCTGTACAGAGGCAGCCATTCAATACAAGACCGTTTGGAAACACAGATGTGAAAGGTCCACAAAAAGGTGTGAAAGGTTTTTTTTAAACAAGAAAATATTCAGTTTTGTTAGTAGCCTGTCCTTGCTGTTATTTTAGACTTAGACAGACACAGAGGTTTCTTTTTTTTTTTTTTTTTTTTTTGGTTTCCATCTGCTGAATAGTAAACAAAAACTGGCATGCTGTGAGAAAAACGATTGCCTCAATAGGAAAGTGCCCATTTATGTCATCCCACAATTATTCCAAGCACTATAGTTGAGGTTAGTCCCTCCAAGGCATGTACAAATTGCAAATACACACAAGTAATAATGCTCGTACTTTTGGAAAATGTGAAACCCTTTGTTTTGGAAAGGTTGTTCCTATTATTTGTGGCTTGCAACTGTCATCATTATTCAACCCTTGTCTTCTTTCATGATTGTTCTGCAGCTACTGGGTGCTTGAGAACTTCCCCAAAATTAACATACTTCAAAGAACCAGACATTTTGTATATAGCTTAATTACAGCCTATATAATTAAGTTTTAAAATGATAAAAACTCCTTTGTGCCATAAGTGTACTTGGGCTTCGTCTCACAGACAAGCTACTACATATCATCCAATGGAGTGAAGGGCCAAGAAACTCCATTTCATTAATTGTTTCCTCCAAATCTGAAATGTAATTACATATTTTCCAGGCATCTTTGACATTTCTGCACTGTGGCTTGGAATCTGGTCATGCTCTGAAGTAAACTGCCCAACTGCTCTGAGACAAAGAAAAAAGATGGCTAGCGAGGTAGACTTGTCCCTTTTCAGACTCAGGCAGGGAGAGGAAGGAGCTACACAGGTCTAGACCAGGTTTCACTAATAGAGCCTTGAAAGGAACCAGAAAGAGATGATGAGCGGAACTCCTATCTCAGGTAATGCACATTTTCTGCCAGTGCAATCTACATCCAATTTAAAGCCCAGAGCAATTAGAAAAGGCACTGGAATAAATAACTGTGTCTGGGTTCCAAAGGAACTAAGAGCACTTTTGACCCTTACTTGTATTAAGTCTTCTTTGATTTTGTGCTCCTGACTTCTCTGGAGTCTTTTCTTTTCTTTTCTTTTCTTTTCTTTTCTTTTCTTTTCTTTTCTTTTCTTTTCTTTTCTTTTCTTTTCTTTTCTTTTCTTTTCTTTTCTTTNTCTTTTCTTTTCTTTTCTTTTCTTTTCTTTTCTTTTCTTTTCTTTTCTTTTCTTTTCTTTTCTTTTCTTTTCTTTTCTTTTCTTTTCTTTTCTTTTAAATCCCTGCTGGGGTCAATGCTAGGTAGACTTGATCCGTACAGCAGCAATGCTTCAAGGACCTGGTTGCTCTAAGAAACATCCTGTAATGCGGGCCCTGCTATGAGTTGTCACCAGGAGCCTTAGTCAGTCATCCTGAGTCAGGGTTTGCACATCCTCGGTCTATCAGAGGCCACGAGGATTTTTTTAATGAGCAACTCAGCTACCGAACGAACCACGAAGGGCCTCCTGCACTGAGAAGCCACACGTTGCTACCAGTGGGCGCCGTACCAGTCAAGGCAGGACGTGGACACGTGTGCCCATGCAAGCAAACGCACATGAGGTACAATCACAGACTTGTGAGAAAGCAAATAGTTCACTTGCTTCCTTTCTTCTTTTCTTCAGTGTAGTCAATGTGACACTTCTGCAAATTCACATTAAAATACAATTTTTAATATAGTGCCAGGTGATTTTTTTCCATCTCAGAATGCTTTTTATGTACTGCTTTGGGTGACTAGACTCACTGACAAAACATACTTCTTTGAAATTTTGCTGTTTTCCTTTACCTCCAGGAAAGGGAGAACAGCACCTTATTAGAGACAAAATCGATGAGTCTCTATGAATCACAGCTTGGAATTTGGAGAGGAAAAAGGAATTTGGCAAGCCTTTAGTCAGTAATATGTGCTTCTAAAAGCTCCTCTTTGAAAGGGCCAACTTATTACATTGTGAAAAGTTGTTACTCAGCACGTGCTATAACTTTTCATAGGGGTTTTTAGGCCAAATTTAGAGGGTGTTAATGATTTTGAATGCCACATTTGAGACCCTACAGCAGGATGAGGTTTTATCAAGATGTGAGCAATTACCCTCCCTTCCCCCACTTATGACTCTTTTAAAGATACTAATTTTAGGTGCCTTAAAATTAAAGTACCCCACATCCCCTCCCATTGAAAAATCGTGGCTTTCCCATCCTTTCCAGCGCTTTGAGAGCAGACTCCCACTGAAGGCAGTGGGAACACTCCTGGCATCCATCCGCACGTGCCAGTGCACAGGGAATGTCATGCATTATTAAACACACGGGGCGATGCCCCGACGTACCTTGCCCAGCCACCCGCGAGCGCATGGCGGCGGGGCGCAGCGCTCACCTCCACGCAACCCAGCGCAGGTACCGAAGCAACCCGGCCACGGCACCTGGGAGCTCTGCGCACGCTAATTGATTCTGCTTCTCAATTACCCCGTCCCACTCGGGTATCACCACTGGGAAGCTGCTGTTGAAAGCTTCTCCAGCAGTGGCTTATACCGAATGCTTTAGAAGATGGCATAACCCGAGGGTGATGTGCGGTAAGGGCCAGCACCTACTCACTCAGCCCTCTTATTCATATAGTATTTTAATAAATTATTAAAAATACCTGTAAAGGCATCCTGGGGATAACGTGTAATTAATATTAGAACACAACTCTAGGAGTCTGCCAAATACCACGAACAGGTGCTACTGCAGCGCAAGCAAGGAAGCCAAACCTGGTTCCTCCGCTTCTAGGACTCCGGCTCTCCGGGAGCCCCACAAGCTACATCCCCACAGTAAAGCAGCCATTTCAGGAGCTTCCTCCAGGTCGTCCAAAGATGCTTTGGTAACAGCCAGGTAACTTTGCTGCTCCTTGGGACAGTGAGTAGTCTGGGTGCGGCAACCCCACGGATATTGAGGGGACTGCTGAGAGGCACCATCTCAGCGCCCCTGCGTCACCCCAGGTCCCCATCCACCAGCTGGCTCCCTTGTGATGCAGCTCCACTGCAACTTGAACCCATCCTTAACATTTCCCAAAGAAAGAGGAGACAAAAACAAAAGGATCATTTACTTCCTCTAATTGAGAAACAAGATAGGAAGCCAGATAAGCCAAAGAAAATTGGCACCACTCCATGGACTTCAACTGATCCTAGAGAGCAGGGTGATGATCACAGCATGAAGAATAGGAGCAACTACTATTCCTACCTCATGATAGTGATCCCAGGCTGTTATCTTGCAGATTTCAGTTTTGGACAGAAAAAGGTCAGTGTCAGAGAAATTAAGCTGCATGGATTTACCCAGGAGGAGCTGGCCCAGGGGTGTTTTTTTTTCCCTTGTCATTCACAATGCAATTTTTTCCTTGCGAAGACAAAAATAATGTAGTGTTAGTTGTTGCCAAATATCCACTTTTAAAACTCAGGCCCAGTCAATTCTAGCTAAGCAAACTTGGCACAACGCAAGCGTTGCCTATGGACAGAGTTTACAATGTGGGAAGCTTGCCAGGATCCTATTGCAGCCTACTTTGAGGTCTGGTGCTTTACCTTCTCACCCTGCAACTAAGATTAAATGGTCTTCTAGCAAAGAGAAAAGAAAAAACACACCTGATACTATTCTTTTCACCTCTCTCCTTAGGATTCAAGGAATTGAGTCCACAGGCAATGACCCTTGATAATGCCATGAGCAAAAAGGTGGCTGCAGCCAGCAGCACGTCCCCGGGCGATGCTTCTTTATGTGAAACACACATATAAACACGCACGCATGCACAACCCACTTTTATAGGAGTCTGCCTAGGTAATTCTCCTCTCAGTGGTTTCTTAAGGGCACAAAGAAAAGTTTGCTGCTGAAAAAAAAACAAAACAAAACAGAAAAACCCTGTGAAACAGTGGGAAGCCACAGGGACTCCTCTGTTATAAAGCTGCTCAGCGCTGCGCGGTGGCTGCTCCCCGGAGGGAGCGGAGCGGAGCCCGCGCATCACCCAGCCAGGGCAGACGAGAGAGGAGCCGCTGGGCAGGGACCCGGGCACGACAGGGCGCAGGAGAGCTGGGATGAGCCCCGGCCGAGGGAACCAGCCCCGTCGCCGCGCCTGGCACGGCTGGCGCAGCGGAAAGGCAGTGGAAAAGCAGCAGGCCGGGGATGTTCCCCGGGACCTGCGCTTCTCCCTCCCTGAAAGAATAGCTGCAATGCGAGGGGAGGGTGTGGGTGGGAGGGAGCCATGGAAAGATTGATGTAGGCTCATTTTTAAAAGCCAAACACATGCAAATAATTTTCGCAGCCCCACAGCTGTTCTGCGTATTTTGCTTGGAGCGAGCCCGAGCGAAGCGCGGTGCAGATAATAGCCCCGGCATCACTCAGATAAGCGTCGCGCAGGCAAGTGCGCGGCCTCCCCCTCCCCGGCAGCCCGTGTGGATCTGTGTGTCCAGCGGCTCCCGACGCTGCTCGTCCCCAAGGAACTGCCCTCTGGGTGCAGCCGCCGACAGCTCTGCACCCAAGCGAGCACTCGGGAAGGGAAGGGATGGGATGGGATGGGATGGGATGGGATGGGATGGGATGGGATGGGATGGGATGGGATGGGAAGAACCAGCTCCCCTCCACCTCACACCAGCCAGTGGCTTCTGCCTTTCTGCAGGGAAAGTGGAGGGGAAGAAAGCAAACAGCAAACACAAAAAGAAGGGAACGGATATAAGTCCTAAAGCTGCATTCCCCGAGGCAGCGCTGCCAAGCCTTGGACCACAGAAATTGTGGACGGACGCACAGTCACATTCATCCCCAGTTATTTTCCTACAAAACAGCCCTGCCAGCACTAGGCCAGCGCTTTCTGCAGCTTCCACTGCACTTTGTAGAGCAAGCTCTTTACGTTGCTTTTGAAAGCTAAAAAAATTCCTGTTGCCGATCCAGACAACACATGTCCAGGAACTCGCTGTGCTGCTCCGAGCCCCGGCGCGGGGTAGGAGGCAGGCGGCCCTTTCCCACACGGAGCCGGCACAGGGCCGGGGGCTCTCCCTGCAGCCAGACGTGTCCATCCGGGCTCGACACCCGGCTTGGGAACGGGCTGTCGAGAGAAACGCTGGGGACCATGAATTGCTCCGGTGCTTGCAAGGGTCCGAGCTGGCGCCTTCTCCTGCTGCGTGGTTCCTAAGCGCCTTTGAAACCCTCGCTCTGAATGTTTTCTCTGGGAGCGTTTCATCCAATGGCAGCATGCAAATGGCTTTTAAAGAACAGCGGACGCTCTGAAAGCAAAACCCAGCCCAGACAACAAGCGCCCGCGAAGGGCAGCGCCGAGCACACCAGGTCGCGGCAGGCCTGGGCCGCCTGCAGCCAGCTGCTTCCTGCAAAGCACATTTATCCCAGGAACCAGCCGAGGCCCTTCGAACAAGGAGGAAAGGACGCGGAGCGGCTCCCCTGTGTCCCCCATCGATGGCTATTGCGTTGCACACAGGTCATACCCGGCAGCACAGCATCAAACCCATGCGGGAACTGGGCTCGCTTGCCGCTGTTAGAGAATCCATCAGTGGATTTCATTTTATATTGGTTCGGTTACAAAGCTCGTGGCAGCGTGTTGTATTTGTTTTTCCAGAGCGCCAATAAAAATAAAAAACTTTTTGATTAAAAAAATGGAAAGCAAGAGGGAGGCAGAGCGAAGGAGAGAAAAAGAAAGAAAGAAAGAAATGAAAAATTGACCTGGTATAACCCTCATGAGTGCTGTACCTCAGCAGTGTTATATAAAAAGCATGACAGGCAGCAAAGCCAACTGCTAAGCAAACGCTTGACTGTGGCTACAACCAGCAGCGATCAAAACCTGTTTATGACCGAATTTTTGCTTCATAAAAATAAGCATGATGGAGCCCCCCTCTATTGAATCAGGTTTTGCCATAGCCTGACCAATGAGGACATAACAACAAACCTTTCCCTCTGCCCTTCTGTGGTCCCAGTCCCACCACACGCAGACCACATCTGGTTCCAGAGCATTTTGCTCCAGGTATTTACAATGTTACATTGCCATATTGCTTTGCAGATGTTAAAAATCTTTGTTTGGTATTTCTTTACAGACTATTTTTACTTTTTTTTCCCTCATTTATGGTCATGCAACCATCTCAGAAGCAACTGTCATTGGCACACGAGTGATCCCTCACCAATTCTACTAGTTATGTCAACTTGCAAACAAGATGAAAATGACATGTGAGGTCCGAACTACCATTAGCTTCTGTAAAGAAAACTCTCTCAGTTACAGGAAGACCGCACAAGCACCACATCCTGATGCGCTCAGACAACGGGGTACCATCTTGCTCCAGCTGCCGTGCGGAAAAATTGCAGCTACGTCCTAAGTCAGGGCCACCAAAAACTACAGGACTGACAGAAACGACAGCAGTAACCATAGCCTGACTACAGTGCAGTCATGTTCCAAGGTGCTGCTCACGGGGAGAGCACAGGCTCTAACTGCATTACTAAAAATGGACCTGCAATATGAATTCCTAATTATTTTATCTCTTTAAGGTGAAAAGAAATCTGAACGCATATAGTTCAAATTATATGTCTAAAAGAATATATTTAGCAGAGCTATTTAAAAAAAAAAAAAAGTCAAATTTGCCCTTTTTAATTATTTCTGAAATTTTAGATCTGCGAGAATGCATTTATTATTTTTAAGCATAAGAAGTTCAAAGAAAGGAAACAATCTGCTTTAAAAATATGTGATTTCGTCCTCTGAATTAAGAGATTTATTTTTCAAAATATTAACTATCAATTAAACCAACTAATGAACTAAAATGTATTTATACAGTTCAGTTGTTGGGGAGAAAATCCAAGTGGAGTAAAAAGATGGGATTTTTGACCATTTTGTTTCAATTGTTCCTATTTTTTTTTTTTTTTTGCAGGCTTAGAAAAATAAGAAAATAAATCTGGATTTATTCATATGTGTTGGTCAAATATTTTATCTATTACCAAGCTTGTGGGATGTTAATTAACTGCTCACTTTGGCTATTCATCATTAGTTACTTATTCTTGGCTGGCCACAATATTATTCAGAAATAGTCTCATAATACCATGGGTACTGGTATGAAGGCATGGATATTGGCATGAACTCCACAGCCATTCATAAACCAGAAACATCTTCATGGACAAAAAGTGAGGCACAAATGCGGTTGAACAGAGCAGCTGTCCAGAACTCAAATTAATATTTGCAAACACTCTTTGTCAGCTTTGGCTGTCTTTAGAGATGCTGTTTAGAGGATCATGAATCCTGCTGAAAATTAAATGGCCTACGCATTGCTGAACTCCTCAGACGCTTTCAAAAATCTTCACTCAGGGGTTTGTCTAGCCCGGAAAACAAATTAGGCCAACTATTATGGAATAGATGCTTATCAATGTCTCCCTGGGTGGATTCCATGCTGAAAGTGTATTTATCCGCTTCAGCTTAATCCACTTGGGAAACAAGCCAGTAAGTAATCCACAGAAAACAGTGGAGCAGGAGCACCCACCTTGGGAGCTGCTCCACTTCGTGTTACTCTTCACCTAGACAAGCGTGTGGCCTTCAGAGGAGGAAGAGGGAAGTCTGTCGCCATCAAAGCCTCCCAGCTCTTGGGAAAAGTCATCAAGCTACATATGAGCAGGAGCCTGTGTTTTCCTTCCTTCTTCTTGTGAGTGGGAAAAGCACAGCCGGAGTAAATAACACTGTGAAGGAAATCTCCAGGTATTAAAATGTGATATGCCCTATTTCAGTAGTGACTAGACAGGCCTAGCAGAAGAAGAAATGCCTCCCTTGTGATCTCTACATTACAGTGTTGCTTTTTTTCCTTCACCATTAGCTTTGATTTGGCAAAAAAATCATTTGCAACTGGGATACAAAAAGCAACAAGCAACAAAATCAAACTACCATTTTTACAGGGACCTTTTGCTTTCTAATCCATAAGCAGAACAGGTTTTATAGGGACAAAAGAAAAGTATTATGTTAAGCCTGTTCCCAGAGCAGGAAAAGTCCTCTCCCATCCTCATTAGCATTGTACAAAACATTTCAGCTTGCAAGTGCTATAGGATAGGCTTGACAGACACGTCCGTAGACCCAAATTATTAGTGAGGATTGGAAAACGACTGAAGCTTTCTGAAGATGGCCATTGGCATGACTGCCAAAGAAAGCATCGACACCCGTTACTTCATGAACCAACATGTGATTTGCAGAAACACTTACACAGCTTAAAAAACCTAAATCCTCTTTTCAAAGGGCTTTAGACATTGTGAAGCAATTTAGGTATCTCAGCACATTTGAGGGTCTGGCCTTTAAAAATGCAACTTTCACTAGATGTGAGTGGTTGATTCTAAATTTTGGATGGAGAGATTCCTGCTAGGCCAGCTACTGGGGAAGAGTGAAAGCCCCTGATAAATTTATTTCCTCCAGCATAACCCCTGGACATCCCCTCAGGCCACGTGGCCCAAGTGAGGTGAAACAGCAATATCCTGTGTCAGATAATAACAGACAAGGCTGGAAAAGTGGAGGCCCGAAGCTGGCAGCCATATCGGAGAGCACGCTAACAACACAGAGCAACGCTTTTAGGAAGTAGGTAACTTCCTACAGTGTAAAAAGCAACTAAAACCCAAACTTCTTTCCTCATAAAAACACGAAAGGTCTTCTAAGACCAGGCTTGCATACAAAAGTCTCTCTAAAGAAATAGGACATTTATGTAATACGGACACATTATTGATTCAATTCTTCAGACGGTCCCAGAGCGACCGAGAAGCTCCAGCCCTCCCTGGCTAGATCCTATTACAATTTTCTTGTGTTTATTAAAGTCATTCCTTTGTGGCAGGGCTTCATTAGTCCTCTGCAGGGGGACTCGGTTTCCAAGATGGAGCCAAGGCTCCCTTTGGAGCCAGCTCTTCTCAGAAAGGCTGTCACCAGGGCTGGGGCTCAAGCTGTGCGCGTGGTGACCCACCTCCGAGCGCCCGCAGCACCGCTCTCCCTCCCTCCTGGCCATGTCCCCAGGGAACGGAGCAGGGCAGCAGGCTCGCGGCCTTTCTCAAGCTGCAGCTCTTGAAAGCTCAAGATGGATGGATGGATGGATGGATGGATGGATGGATGGATGGATGGATGGATGGATGGAAGGATTGTCACGCTAATGGAGAAAAATAAATCACTGAAATCACTTGATGTGAATGGGAGGAACTGAAAAGCCAACATCTTAAGACACAATGTGATTTATGTCCTGGCAACAGCAAAAAAAAAAGGACAGAAATGGAGAAGAAATCTATGCCCTCTGCACATGATCTATTGCGTTAATGGGGAGCAGGGGTAGGTAGAGATACTGTACTGAAAAATTTAAGCCCAAATGCCAGGATTGTCTGCAACAGTTGAGCTCCATTTTGCAACTTTGGACAACAATAATCATACATCAAGCTTCATGCCAAACAATTTGTCATTTGAAAGCCTTGAAACAATGGCTGGAGTGGGGTTATTTGGATTTAATGGGCGCTCAGTGACATCTATTTAATTAAGCAATAAAGATCTGACATGAATACTTGAAACCTCCCCCTCAGTTTTCCATTTGTTTTGACAATATTAACAACTAGAGCTTTTGGAAATGTTCTGCTGAACAGAAGTGGCAAAAACTCAGTAATTTTCTCCATTAAAATTTCCATTTCAATAACATCTAAAAAAAAAAAAAAATCACACGCACACAGACACACACATACACAAATACTTAATAAAGTAAAATATTTCATTTTGCATCAGTGCAGTAGTAATGGAAAATAACATGCAGGTAAGTTTATCTATGGTGACATATTGTCTGATGGAAATCGAGGCTCACATCACTTAAACTCTGTGTTTTTTGGTGAGTTGGGCTGTCTGGACTACTCATGAGGAAGCAGAGAATGCCACCAGACTTGGGCCATTTGGAATAATATGGGTTCTGCATCATGGTAACCTCTCACTGCCACTGCTATCTGCCTCAGCTGAAACACGTAGAAACAAAACTTTGAGAAATGGTGGCACTTATTGTATTTCCCTTACTGTTTACAGGGTTTATTTACAACCAGAACGGCCAGAAGCTTCTTTTTTCAAAAAAATATTACCAATGGAAACACAGAATCTGAAAGTCAGCTGATCATACTGATGGCCTTCAAAAGCAGAGACAGGCACAAGCTGAAAAATGCTACTTGTGATTTACTAAATATCATTATCACGGACTTCAGTAAAAGGACAGGTACTATTTCCAAAATGTCACAGAATTGTTTTAAAGTATATTGCCAGCTCAACAGACTAGTGAGCTCATTTCTGCTTACCAGTAAACTTTTATTTAGTTTTCCACTGCAAGATTAGATCATGCAGGATAAGTTCACCAAATAATACCGTAAAAAAAGAGATGAACTCACATAAGATTTTCATCGGTCACTGAAAAAGAAAAAAAAAACCTTTCTGTCAAACTACTGGAAATGAATTAACTTGGAATACTTGAATACATAAACATTTCTGTAAAAACGCTGCAGGATGAAAAAAAATTATTTATTGTGCCCTCCAGGGAAATGTACCTCCTCAGTTCCTTGTCACTAAATCACTTGCTAACAGTTACGGTGTGAGGTAAATTGCTGTTTAACCCTGATGGGTTTAAAGACCTTGATGCCTAATGAATTCTCCCATTCATACTGGAAGTTACATCTGAGCTAGAGCTCCCTTTTAACAACCTGGTGCTGAAAAGATCTGATGTAGTTTTATTATTTACTAAACAGGTGTCAGCAATCACATCCGGCGATGTCAGGCAGCCTCTTGGGAACTTGCTCCGAGATGACTATTGGAGCTGCCGTGCAGCAACCGGAGAAAGGTGCGATAGTCTCATGGAGCATTAATCACGGGGATACACCGTAAGCAAGTCAACTCCACTGTGACCAAGCGCCATTACCTAAGATATTTCATAATCCAACAGAGCTAACACCCTTGGGGGCTGCTCCATTGGAGGGCCCTTTCTGCTCACGAGACCCATAGCACCCGCTGCCCCCCCTGGGCATCCAGCCAGGCATCCCATGCAACTATGGGAACTTCCCTCTCCGGGACTAAACGAGGGGAGCTGCTCCGGGACTAAACCAGGATGTGGGGTTAAACCAGGGGAGCTGCAGGGTTTTGCTAGAGCAAATCTCCACAATGTAGCAGACGTCCAAGCTCTTGTAGTTAAGAAGACCAAGTGATATTTTAGGTTAAGGGAGAAATTAAAGATCTCGTAGTGCTGTGATGCGTCAGCAGCATCAGCCAGACTGGAGCTGCCCTGGATAAGGTCTCTGAGCCTCTTCTCGAGCCACCTGGAGGCTCTCTGTGGTGCTGTGGCCACCCCTTCCAGGCCAGCCTAAGGCAGGGAGCCAGACTGTGAGGCTGCTCCAAGCCAGCAAACACCTGAGCCTGAAATGAGCCCTCAGGGCCCTCATCTACCACACTTTGTATCAGACACGAATGGCTCACGTGCCTTCTGGAGCCCCTCTGCCTTCCAGCAGCCCAGGAAACAGGTGGGCACAACCTGACTGCAGGGACCTCCTTCACAAAGCCCTGCCGGCCTCAAAGCTCCTGCCTCTGGGATGGGTGATTCACACAGGCGACGCAGTGACAAGGACAAAAACAAGGTTTTGAGCAATCAGGTCATGAAACGCTTTACCAGAAATGTCTCAACTTTGCTGAGAAATGATATTTGGCTTTAACGTGCTATCTTACCTCTTTCACCCTCAGTCCCTCATGCATGTCACAAATTTGTAAAAGATTTCGGCTATGCGTTGGTGTCCCCTCGTCAGGAGAGACAACACGAACCAAAGGGGCAGGGACTCTTGCCTCTGGTTAACAGCTACGCTCGGGCCACATGTAAGATGAGGGTCCTCAGCTTGCACAGCTTATTACCCTTCTAAGCTAAGTGAGTAGACCTGTTATCTATTTTTAGGAGATCTGTTTTTAGACAGAAATTGTGGCTTTTAGTTATATGAAGCATTCACATAAAAAAAAAAATCTATGACACAAAAAAGATTTTGGCTGAAAACTTTCACATTTTAGCCTCACACTGAAAACATTCCAGGTTAGGTGTCCCCTGACTAAAAATGCATAGGTCTTAATGACAATCTTAAATTTTCCATGGAAAAAAGAAATGTTTCCCAGATTTGTGGATATGCAATGACCTATATTTCTCACTTGTGGAAATCTATTTATTTGACTATATAATTTCAGGACTAACTTAGCATTCACATGTCTGAAATTTTAAGAGGAGATTACTCATGGTCATCAGACTAGTAAAACTGTGAAGTCTAGATGGGCATATGTGCAGATATAAAATCATCGTAATTTGTTTAGTTTAACTTGTAAATTAAAGGCAATGTGAAGTAGTGTTTGAATTCACAGTGAACTTGCTACTTGTTACTAGATTTCTGTGCAAACATTCTTACTTGGCACAAGAAAACAATGGTAGTTTGTTTGAATACACTTTCCAAAGTGAGTTATACTAAATCACACACTTCTTCAGACCTGAAGAAGAGCTCATAAGCCTGGAAGTTTGTCTCTACTTTTTCCAGCTACATCAGTTGCTCTAATAAAAGATATTATTGAAGATCTTGACTTGCTGAAGTCACACAAAGGCAGTCTACCAATGTTGAACCAATTGATCTCATAGGGCTTTGAAAATCCAGGATCCTGTCAACTTCTCGCACGTAACAATACACTCTAGCAGTGATTTCAGCACTTTTGCTAGCTTAAATAGAATGTCTTCTGCTCCATAAGAACTAGCTTTCCAGGTTCAAGCCATGTTTTTTAGATTTTTTCCCCGTTCAATTTTGTTGCTAGGTATTTAGCTCTTCCTTCCTTAATGGGTTTTTAATAAGACCCAGCTGACAAACGCTCAATGAAGTGACCAAGCAGCACCTGAAAGAGATGGGATATAACATTTATATAAAATGCCTTAGTATGATCATGGTTATTAAAGGGATAACCAAATGAATTCATAATGATGGGACACTCATTTCAAAGTGTTTCCATAGCTGTTACACATCAGGAAAAATAGGGAAGTTACCTCATTTTCTCCAATCCTAAATAACCTTATAAACTCACCAAAGAAATTAATTAGCCAATATTTCTTGAAAATTCATAACAAAGTTTCCATTTTTCCATCAGATAATTCCTTAGTGCATTCTGGTTTTTAACTTCCTTCAAGTCTGGATCATTTTGATGTGTGAACAGACATTTTGTGTTTCCATGGGTTATTTCCACAGGTTCAAATATCTTATGTAATTGACATTTTCCTGCTTACAAAAGCTGTCAAACTTAAAAGTAGCAGTTGATTGATAAAACACGGTTTTTGTCTGTAACTTGACTTCATTGTTGGGGCTTAGTGCTCAAGCTCTGAATAACTCCTCTCTTCAAAGTGGCGCGCATTCAGGTTCTTTTTAAAGCATCTACACTTTAATTATATAAATCAGAAAACAGCAAGAACTGCTTTTTCTCTTTTTCCTACAGGTAGGTATCTCCAACAGTTTGCTTCCACTTTCTAATTACTATTTTTAAATAAGGGAGTGTGACTTCATTTTTAAAGAACAAGCTCCAAGCTTGGTAGAGTAATCTTTCAGCAGCATCATCCTTTCCAGTCTGAACTGTAAAATAAAGCAACAATAAGATAGAGAGGACTGTATCGATACCATCCGTAAAGCAGGCTGTGTAAATAATTTTAATAGTAACAAAATGCCAATTACTATGAAATGATGGCTTCTTCTAGCTGACACAAATTCACAGGAATGAGGTCCGGAGCCCTTCTGTGGGAGTCCTTCTGTTGGCTTTAGTAGGCTGTAGGTCTTGCTCTCCATAAACAAACGAGCAAGTCGGTACCAGGCTGAAATGGCCACAGTGCTGGGGTGCTGGTGTGGTGCCACGGTGGTGATGAGAAGATGGCAACTGGCTTCCTCTCTGTGAGATTCATGGCCAACAGAGTCCTTCACTAGGGGCACCTATCTACATTCCCCACTTGATACAATTAATTTACGCTGTAAATGCTCAGTGGTGGCACAAGGGCACCTCATATCCGCTGACCTCCACAGGCAGAGTACCAAGAGAGGGGCCACACAGCCCTTTGGCTGGCTACAACTTCTCCTACTGTGCAGAGGTGCTGTGCCCCAACTTCCTACCAAAGAGGCAGAAGCTGGACACAGGTGGGTGACACAAGGTTTGGTAAAAACGTCGAATGCAGTAGAGGTGCAAAGGCTCTGCTCACTCAGATCTTCAACTGACACCATCTTCCCTGAGCTCTTCCTCCTTGCACAAGCCCATCTCCTCTGAGCTACTCTGCTGCCTGTCTCTGCTTTAATTTTGCACCATTGTAACCAACACATTCTCAGAATTAAATTCAATGGTTCTGAAAAGGGATGGATTACAGCAAGTGCCAAATACTTTTTGAGTTTGGGCCCAGATACAGTAGTTGCACATGCCTTTGGCAGAAAAATGTTATTGCTTTCTGAAGCAGTTGTTTTTTCCAATGACATGACTTCCTGCAGGGGCGTTTAATTATTGTTGGTGTATCACCTAACTTAGCTATGTATTGCTTTGAAGTTTTTTCTTTGCATCTGATAGTAAGAGCATAGAAAATAAACACGACGATGTTTACAATCTTCCCATTTCCCTGCACTGGTGCAGCCTTCTCTTTGCATTACACAAATACAGGTCTGATGGAAAGGAGATCCAAAACATGAGACCAGATAAAGCACATGGACCTGCCACTTTTCAGCTGGCAGGCGCTTTCTCAGAAGCTGTATTTAACGAGCAGGTAAAGGGGGATCATACACATAACCTCTCAGTGCCAGGCTGAGCACTGGGGACAGCAAATTGCTGAAGACCAAGGGCTGCAGCCATGTGCTAAATGGCCATTCCCAGGTGACAACGCACAGAACCGAAAGCAGCACAGGGTTGTACTGGGCATGGAAGCAGCCTCGCTGCGTCTGGCGTTATTTGCAAGCATTTGCACATAACTGCACAAGGTGACATCCCTGCCACCTGCAGAAGAGACCCGAGGAAAGCCTCCTCGGTGTGCTGCCAAGGTAGGCTGGAAGGGCTCCGTGCTAGCCAGACGGCAGCAGAGTATACACAACCTCCACGGAGCTGCTGAAATACACCCCAGCCCGAGTCTCCTGTTACCTTGGTATTTCTAATGGATTAGGTATCAAAGGCTGGGTGATGACACTTCACTGCATTCAACTCGCACCGTCTTCACTTTGAACATGATTCATGCCCTCCCCATCCAGGTAAGAGTTAAGTTCCTCAGAAATTGTGCAACGAATTAGTCACCAGAAAGGTGTTTTATTTTAAAAAGAAAACAAAACAAAATAAAAAAAAAAAGAAAAAAAAACAAAGGCAATTCAGAAAAAAGAACACGGTTCCTGAAAGGCAGCGTGTCAGCAGCTAGATAAAACATGTCAGACTATCTGCTGCAAGGAATGTGTGCGCTGCAAACGGGGCCACTCTCACCCAGGGAACACAGCACAGACCTTCTAGAATCATCACATCTTCTCCCTACCTATCAAAGGCACCAAGAGGCAGTTCTATGAGAACAGCTTCCAGCAGAGTCAGTTGTTATTAATGGTTTCTTCATTAACAGGGCAATTTCAGTCCCATTCTGCCTCTCCCATTGAGGACGGAAGTTCTCATCTTTCAAAAGCAATCTGAGCAAGCCATATGAGATTTCGCCATTTGTGGCTTGGGAAAGTAGAGATGAAAGACTTCTAAGACCTTTTACTTGGAATTGTTTTCCACTCTGTGATGATTATGGCATTACTCACCACGTGTGCCATCCTCAAATCCCAGAAGACAGTGTGGAGGAGACCCGGGGGACTGTATAACTCCTTTCTTAGTTTAGGGGGTTTCAGTTTCCATCTGGTTTTCACCAACACAGCTGAGGTGCCAAGCGAGAGCTTTTAAAACTGGATATTCAAGGCGGTATTTACACTGGGAACATCTCAGGGAAGGGTCACAGTGCTGCTTTGAGGCCATGCGGAGCCATAAAGCTTTCCGTCTCTAGAACAAATTGTGTCTTTTTTAAAGGTATTTTTGTAGGGCAGCACTGCGCCACGCCGAGGAAATGCCTCCTCTTAAAATGGAGGCTGCAGGTAGCACCCGCTCTGCCTCGTGCGGCAGCAAGAGCTCCGGGACCGCGCTCACTGTTCAGGGAAAACCAACGTCCAGGTACGTGGGAGAAATCCTGTGGCCAGCTCCGCGCTCCTCACCCCAGCCCTGCGCACCTGGTGTCTAACGCCTGCAAAGGAGCCTCCTGCCTCTTCCCACAACCCGGGAGCCGGAGCAGAGCCCCTGGCTCCCTCTGCCTCCTCGCTCGCCCGCGCTTGGTTTCAGATTCAAAGCCTCCCCGCCATCCCGCAGCGAATAGAACTCATTAAGCGGGGGGACAGAAGTCAACGCTCGGTGCCGAAGCCTCGCAGCTCCCGTGGCCCCGCCGCGCAGCCTGCCCGCGGCATGGAAAACCACCCTGAAATCCCAGTGCCTCAGACCCGCGGCGATCTTTGAACCCAGACAGATGTCCAGGGATGAAAGGGGAAATGAAGCCGCTGAGGCCCTTTCCTGCCATGACAGAAGCGTACACACAAATCGACTACTTCCTATAGGCTGCCCCACCCTCCCAAATTCTGAGAAAAAAGGGTAAAAAAAGCTCAGCTAATGAGAATTGCAGCACTGTTCACACCACAGTAGTTAAGGTTATATTCGTTATAAATCCCTTTTTCAAGGTTTCTGTCACTCAGCCATAAAAATCATTCTGGGCTGAAATTTAGCATCCAAGCTTTCTGCCCAAGGACAATATTTTTGACAGAATTTGGAAACAATTGGTTTGGCAAAGTGCATCCAAAGTTTTAAGGAGTGCAAAAAAGAATAGTGGTTAGTGGTGTCAGATGCTATTATTTTATGCTCTTATAACTTAAAAACAACTAATTTAGGTTCTGTGGTTGTTATTACTCCATAATTTCCTCTGAAATATTTGGCTCATTCCTAATAACAAACTCCTCCAAATTGCTAGCACTGCTCTAAATAGAAAAATAATAGCGTTCCTGGGCCAAATCTTCAGCTGCTATAAATTCAGCTTAGTGTCATTGCTGCCTATTTACATCAGCTGAGGTGTTGGCCCCAGGTGTTTAGCAAAGCTCATTTCTGGTGCGTGCATGTGTCTGCTTGGCTCCATTAGCCCTTGGCTGGGCAGTTCCCAGGACTTTAGAAAGCAGCTTGGTTAGGTAATGTCTTCAGGATCTGACACAGCTGATCCTGCTCTCAAAGCCCATTGCTGAACGGCTATTGACTTCATGCACTAACATCAGCACCTCCACCTAGAAGGCGTAAGGTTTTCTTGGTGAGCGCTGTTGCACTACGGAGCTCAATGGGCTGCATCCAAAAGCCAGCTGAAGTCAGCCTGCCTCAGTGCAATGAATCATACGCATGTTTAGCCTCTCCTGTTTTGCCTCTGGAGTTGCTGCTACTGGAGAAGCTGGTGTTTAATTCAACCAGAGTATATTTCATGAGTTTGGATCCAGGTCCTTCCCAAGGCACAGGAACTGAAGGCGTTAATGTTCAGAAGCTGATTTTTCATGGCTTTGGGGAAGTTGGGGATTTGCTTTTGTTTGAACTCGTGCGGCATTTTTTGAGTGCAATCTTGAACACGCTGGGTGGGATCTGGATATTTTCAGATGGGCTGATCACAGTAATAACCCCCTTCTCCTTTCCTCCTTTTGCACTTACATAAATGTCCTTTTTTTTAATTAAAAACTAGAATTTGGATGCTTTTTGAAATGGCTAGATAGTTTTTTAATAAATAATTCCTCCTCCATTTGTACCAATTTGCAGAGTGAAACCCACACTCACTATGCAGTGAGTTTTAGCTCAACACTTCTGCCTATTGCAAGTTTTCTACAGTTCCCCCTGCAAGTCCCTCACTTTCCTATCTGCTCCTCTTTGCTGTGCTGTAACGCACACCCAGACTAACTGCAGGGTCTCCTTGCAGGCATCTACTGCTCAGGAACACTAAAGGTGAAGCTGGACAGAGCAACTGCCCCTGCTCTGACACAAGCCCAAGCAAAGTCCCTTTGCAAAGCTCTCCAGCTTTAGAAAATACTCGTCCTTCCTGATGCACCAAACGGCACCACCGTCAAAACCCAGACCTCTCATTTTTTCTTCTGTAAAACCTCTCAAAGATGGTCTTTGTTGTTTGTGGTATGTTGCTGCCTATGCTCATTTGTGTGTTTGTTTTGCATTTAGTAATTTATTAATCAAACTTGGCCAAAAAAAGGGGTGAACATTGTGGATATTAGCTAGAGATCGAAGCAATCACCCCATATTAGGAAACTTGAGCTAATGGAAAGGCCTCTGACTTTGGGCCAGATGAAATGAGACTGGTGTTGGTCATTCAGGACAAGCCTATTCACCTGACAAGAGTAGTAAATTGCAGCATGTCAGATGTCAAGAGAACTTCCCAAATAGCGTTTAGAAAGCCTAGGGACTGTTTATGTTCAAGAGGGAGGGGGAGAACGTACCCATCCCTCCTTGCAATGGGTTAAGCAGCTCTAACCTCTAAGATAAGCTACTTGTGCTAAAATGTCAACAATGGACCTAAATTATTTAAGATTTGGAGCAGAAGTGGCCTCAGCGGGCAGTTAAAAAAG